>OW119922.1:65314854-65914854 GCA_933210815.1 Meta bourneti
TCCTTTAATTCTGAAGATTTGTAAGTATATTGTGCATGTTATTTCTCATGTTTTAAATTTAGTATTGATAATATTTGAATTTAATTTTGTAGTATTTTCAGTTTACTTTTATAACTTGTATTTTGCTGAACATTTTTACATTTTGTTTAAAGCTTAAATTTGAATATTTGATATTATCTATATATTATTTTATAATGAACCAAGGTTCATCGTGGCGGAGTATGTTCCGTAATGATGGTAGGTGGCGCTCTTGCGCCAATCAGTTGAACTGTAACAATGGAAGTGCAATGACGCGCTTAAATATCTTGGCCGCATTATGAAGCGGAATTGTATTGTAATTTTAAATGTCACCTTATTAAATTTTGTTAAGTTTTAATCTCAGTGAATTTATTGAAATTGGATTCATAAATCTTGACTCTGGACAGCAAAATTTGCAACCTGACTTTTGAAACAGGATATGGACTCTTGAAATCATTAGCTCTCCCACATTTTTTGGTGCCGAAACCCGGGAATGGAATATTGCCTTTAAAAAGGTAAGAGAATTTTGAAGTATCTGCATGAAAAGAAATATTGATCTTTGAAAACTAATTGAAAATGGCTCTTTCGGACAAAACGAAAACAGAACTTGAAAAATTAAAAACGAAACGCTCTTCTTTTAGAGCTGTAGTTACGAAAATTGTAACTAAAGTTGATAATTTGCTTGTAATTTCTGATTTAACACCACAAAACATTCAAGAACTGAATGAATATTTGGAAATTTTAACTGACAAGCATAAATCTTTGAAAGAACTTGATAAAAAGATCGAAATTCGCATCACTGACACAAACGAATATGAAAAGGAAATAAATGTCAGTGAAGAATATAATGAAAAATTAATTTGTTGTAAATTGAAAATTACTAATTGTCTGAAGAAATACGATATAGGTGTTAGAAATTCTAATACACAAGTTGATACGAGTACTGAAAATAATTCCTCTCAGTGTGTAATTTCGAATTCGCCAAATGTTTCTATTAGACTTCCTAAATTAATTCTAGAAAAGTTTTCTGGTGATTCTAGTATGTGGCCTGAATTCTTTAATGCCTATGAAAATTCAATTCATAACAATCCAACTCTATCTAAAGTAGAAAAGTTTACATATTTGAAATCTTTACTTGTTGGAGAAGCATTTAATTGTGTGTCTGGTTTCTGTCTTACTGAAGACAACTATGACAGTTGTTTAATATTGTTGAAAGAGAGATATGGGCGAAAGGATTTAATAATAAACAGCCATATGAATAAGTTATTGAATTTGGAACCTGTTAAATATTCAAATAATGTATATGGAATGCGTAAGCTTTATGATCAACTAGAAATCAGTATAAGAAATTTGAATTCGCTTGATGTAACAAGTGGTAGTTATGGACATTTATTGAATCCAATTATTCTTAAATTACTTCCACAAGATTTAGCACTAGAGTTTCATAGAAAACGCACTTCTAAAGAAAACTTTGAAATAACTGAACTAATTGAATTCATCAAAAATGAAATTGAGTGTCGCGAAGCCACTTTAATGATAAATAACTCACGAAGTGTAAAAACAACAGAAACATTTAATCGAAATCAGACGTCATTTAGAAACAAAAACACTCATAATAATTCTAAGCCGTCAGCTTCTGCTTTTAATACAGCAATAAAAAGGTTTTGCATATTCTGCAGATCTAATGAACATGTGTCCGCCGAATGTTTTAAATACTCCGATGATCAGAAAAGACACAAGTTAAAGAAAGAAGGCAGGTGTTACAGATGTTTCCTTAAATCTCATTTGTCAGTCGATTGTAGATCAAAAATACAACCATGTGAAATTTGTTTCGGTAAAAATCACAACAAACTCTTTTGTTATACCAAATCTAAAGATCAAAAAGAGTTAGAGCCTGAAAATACAACTGTTGTGTCAATATCACATTGTAATATTCCGAAGCCTAAAAATAACGTTCTTTTACAAACATGTTCAGTTATTGCTCAATCCAGAAATAAATCGAAAGTGGCAAGACTTTTAATTGACTCAGGAAGCGAAAGAAGTTTCATAACTAAAGATTTAGCTCGAGAATTAAAACTGCAGATCATTCGAAGAGAATGTTTAACAATTTATTCATTTGGAAGGCGTCATGGAAATCAACAAGAGTTCGAAGTATTTAGTCTGCGATTAAAAAATAAAAACGATGCTTGCTCCAGTATAATGGTAGAAGTTCTCGCCACAGATTTGATTTCCTGTATCGCTGTTCAAGGTCCTTCCAACTGTCTAAACATTCAAGAATTTATGAGTAGGCGAGGATGGGAACTGTCCGATTCGAATCCTAATAATGAAAAAATAAGTATTTTACTAGGAGCCGAATATTTTTGGCGTGTACAAAATGGTCGTGTTACTCAAGTAGATGATGATTTATTTGTTTCGCCAACTATTTTCGGTTTTACTTTAATGGGCAAAGTCGAAAGAAATAATACTAGAATTAATGCGTTATTTTTATCTAGTGATGAAGCAAAAACATTTGACTTGCAATCCTTTTGGAAACTAGATTCGATAGGCATTGAAGATAAAAACGAAACACTTTCTGAGACTGATTTAAATACCATTAAATCTTTTAACGATAATTTGAAATTTAAGGATGGTCGATACGAAACAAAACTTTTGTGGAAAGAAAATAAATCGGAACTTTCAGATAATTTTTTTGTTGCCAAACAACGATTTCTTGGACTAGAAAATAAATTAAAAGGAAATTATATCTTATATAATGAATATGATAATATTATTAAAGAACAAGCTGATAAGGGAATTATTGAAGAATGTAAGTTTATTGAAAATGAAACTAACTGTTATTATATGCCTCATAGACCCGTTATACGGGAAGACAAAGCAACAACAAAAGTTAGGATAGTTTTTGATGCTTCATCGAAAGCGAAAGATGCTAAATCATTAAATGACTGTTTGATATCTGGCCCAAATTTAAATCCCAACCTGTTGGATGTAATTTTAAAATTTCGTATATACAAAATTGCATTTTGTGCCGACATAGAGAGAGCTTTTCACCAAATTCAGATTGCTGATGAAGATAAGAATTTTTTGAGATTCTTGTGGTTTGACAATTCTTCTGACAACAGTTTAGGTTTTAAAGTTTTTCGAATGTGCCGAGTAACATTTGGTGTTACAACAAGTCCATTTATTCTTTCTGCCACTATTAAGCATCACATAAAAGGTAACGAAAAGGAATATAGTGAAGTGGTTGATATGCTTGATAAGTCCTTATATGTGGATGATCTGATCTACGGAGCAGACTCTACTGAGGAAGCTTTCTCTTTGTCTACTACTGCAGTTAAGATACTTGAAAACGCTAGTATGAATTTAAGAAAATTTGAATCTAATTCTGTATCTTTAAGAAGTAAATGGGAAGAGAAAGGAATAATTAGCAAGGAAGACAGCTTAAATCAAAAGACATTAAAAGTTTTGGGAATAATCTGGGATTCTGAAGAGGACGTATTAAAATTAGATGTGCAACAACTTTTACAATCATTTGATTGGCAAAATATTACAAAACGGAAAATATTACAGACTGTGGCTAAAATATATGATCCAGTTGGATTCATTGCACCTTTTGTTATCAGAATAAAATTCTTGTTGCAAGAGTTATGGGAACTGGGCATTGATTGGGACACAGTTTTGCCCATAGATTTAAGTGAAACATTTAAATTATGGTATTTTGAAATTGAAGTTATATTGAATTTGTGTATTCCTAGAAGAAATTTTTTGAATGATGAATGTGCAAATTTTGCTAAGTTAGAACTTTATTTGTTTTGTGATGCCAGTCTCAAGGGATATGGAGCTGTTGCGTATTTTCGGGATCCTGATTTATGCTCTACGTCTTTTGTGCTTTCAAAGAGCCGAGTGTCCCCACTTAAGAAATTAACTTTGCCTCGTTTAGAACTCATGGGGGCTGTTATTGCCGCAAGAATTGTTAAATATTTGAAGAAATTATTTGGTATCAGTGAAGATAATATATTTTGTTTTAGTGACTCTCATATCGTACTTCACTGGATAAAAGGTTCAGCTAACAATTGGAAACCTTTCGTTGCAAATCGTGTACGTGAAATTCAAAATCTTGTTTCACCTACGCAATGGAAATACTGTAAAGGAACCGAAAATCCTGCCGATATAGTTTCACGTGGATCCACAGCATCTGATCTCGTAAAGAATGAAATTTGGTTCCATGGTCCAGTGTGGTTGAAAGAAGGAAATCTACCAGCATCTCAATTTGATCCTTTGATAACTCCTAAGGTAGAAGAAGTATTTCAAGAACAGCGTCGAGCTGTTATATATTCTATTGCTAGCAAAGAGTCCGAATTTGAATTGATCTTCAAGTTTTCTTCCTGGACCAAATTGAAACGCGTAACTGCGTGGTGTTTGAGGTTCTACAATAATGCTAAACCAACATCTTCAAAACTTAAGGGATTTTTAACTATTCAAGAACTTGAAAAAGCAACCATTTTGATTTTGAAATTTATACAGCAACTTGAATTTAGAGAAGAAATTAAGCTTTTGAAAACTGGGAAGAATTTAACTCTCAATAGTAAAATCTTGGCATTGAATCCATTTCTTGACAAAGAGGAGATCCTCAGAGTTGGTGGAAGGCTCAGAAATTCAAACCTTTCAGAAGACCAGAAGCATCAAATCATTCTTCCTAAGAAACACCATGTTACAGATTTGATAATCAAACATTTTCACGAAGTGAACCTCCATGGTGGTCCTACGTTAACAATGTCAACTCTCCGACAAAAGTTTTGGATTATTAACTGCCGAGAAGTTGTTAGAAAAGTAATTTGGAAATGTATGAAGTGTTTCAGAAATCGAACAGCTACTGCCACTCAAATAATGGCAGACCTCCCAACTGCTCGTGTTGTGCCAGACAGAGTATTTTCCAAAATTGGACTGGATTTTGCAGGACCTTTCCTGATTAAGACTCGAAAGGGAAGAGGTGTGAAACCATTTAAATGTTATGTTTGTCTCTATGTATGCTTCTCTACCAAAGCCATTCATCTAGAAGTAGTCAGCGATCTCACTACAGAAGCATTCATAGCATCGCTGAAAAGATTCGCTGCACGTAGAGGGAAACCAAAAGAAATTTTTTCAGACAGAGGTACCAATTTTGTTGGAGCTGACCGAGAATTAAAAAGAATCATGGCCACATTTTCTTCTGCTGAAAAAACTCAGACCTATTTAACTGAAGAAAATATTCAGTGGACTTTCAACCCTCCAGCTGCACCTCACTTTGGTGGCCTCTGGGAGGCTGGTGTAAAACAAATCAAAGTTCACTTAAAGCGAACTGTTGGAACACAAGTTCTAACGCATGAAGAGTTTCACACACTAATTGTACAAATCGAAGCATGTTTGAATTCCAGGCCGATAGTTTCCATCTCTTCGGATCCTGATGACCTAAGTCCCTTAACACCTGGGCATTTCATAATTGGAACTGCATTGACTGCTATCCCTGAACCTGATTTTACCATAAACAAACTGACCCCAACAGAAAGATGGAAATTGACCCAACAGCTTTTCCAAAGCTTTTGGAAACGTTGGTCCACGGACTATCTCTCACAGCTGCAAGGACGTGCTAAATGGTTGAAGGATAAGCCCAATTTGAACATCAATGACTTAGTCTTAATTAAAGACGACAATTTGCCTCCACTAAAGTGGCGACTTGGGCGAATAGTGGAACTGTACCCTGGTGCAGATGGAAAAGTGCGTGTGGTGAAATTAAAAACTTTATTTGGAGAACTGAAACGCCCTATCCATAAATTTTCACTCTTGCCCTTATCTCTAAATAGACTTTTAGAAACATTAATTATTATTTCTTGTTTTCTTTAAAATTTTCCATTTTCCTTTGTATTAACATGTCAAGTATTGTGTTTTCCAGATTTAAAGTGTAAATTTGCTAATTCTTCACATTGTGAATTTTTAGGCAGGTATATATTTTTTCCTTTAATTCTGAAGATTTGTAAGTATATTGTGCATGTTATTTCTCATGTTTTAAATTTAGTATTGATAATATTTGAATTTAATTTTGTAGTATTTTCAGTTTACTTTTATAACTTGTATTTTGCTGAACATTTTTACATTTTGTTTAAAGCTTAAATTTGAATATTTGATATTATCTATATATTATTTTATAATGAACCAAGGTTCATCGTGGCGGAGTATGTTCCGTAATGATGGTAGGTGGCGCTCTTGCGCCAATCAGTTGAACTGTAACAATGGAAGTGCAATGACGCGCTTAAATATCTTGGCCGCATTATGAAGCGGAATTGTATTGTAATTTTAAATGTCACCTTATTAAATTTTGTTAAGTTTTAATCTCAGTGAATTTATTGAAATTGGATTCATAAATCTTGACTCTGGACAGCAAAATTTGCAACCTGACTTTTGAAACAGGATATGGACTCTTGAAATCATTAGCTCTCCCACATTTTTTGGTGCCGAAACCCGGGAATGGAATATTGCCTTTAAAAAGGTAAGAGAATTTTGAAGTATCTGCATGAAAAGAAATATTGATCTTTGAAAACTAATTGAAAATGGCTCTTTCGGACAAAACGAAAACAGAACTTGAAAAATTAAAAACGAAACGCTCTTCTTTTAGAGCTGTAGTTACGAAAATTGTAACTAAAGTTGATAATTTGCTTGTAATTTCTGATTTAACACCACAAAACATTCAAGAACTGAATGAATATTTGGAAATTTTAACTGACAAGCATAAATCTTTGAAAGAACTTGATAAAAAGATCGAAATTCGCATCACTGACACAAACGAATATGAAAAGGAAATAAATGTCAGTGAAGAATATAATGAAAAATTAATTTGTTGTAAATTGAAAATTACTAATTGTCTGAAGAAATACGATATAGGTGTTAGAAATTCTAATACACAAGTTGATACGAGTACTGAAAATAATTCCTCTCAGTGTGTAATTTCGAATTCGCCAAATGTTTCTATTAGACTTCCTAAATTAATTCTAGAAAAGTTTTCTGGTGATTCTAGTATGTGGCCTGAATTCTTTAATGCCTATGAAAATTCAATTCATAACAATCCAACTCTATCTAAAGTAGAAAAGTTTACATATTTGAAATCTTTACTTGTTGGAGAAGCATTTAATTGTGTGTCTGGTTTCTGTCTTACTGAAGACAACTATGACAGTTGTTTAATATTGTTGAAAGAGAGATATGGGCGAAAGGATTTAATAATAAACAGCCATATGAATAAGTTATTGAATTTGGAACCTGTTAAATATTCAAATAATGTATATGGAATGCGTAAGCTTTATGATCAACTAGAAATCAGTATAAGAAATTTGAATTCGCTTGATGTAACAAGTGGTAGTTATGGACATTTATTGAATCCAATTATTCTTAAATTACTTCCACAAGATTTAGCACTAGAGTTTCATAGAAAACGCACTTCTAAAGAAAACTTTGAAATAACTGAACTAATTGAATTCATCAAAAATGAAATTGAGTGTCGCGAAGCCACTTTAATGATAAATAACTCACGAAGTGTAAAAACAACAGAAACATTTAATCGAAATCAGACGTCATTTAGAAACAAAAACACTCATAATAATTCTAAGCCGTCAGCTTCTGCTTTTAATACAGCAATAAAAAGGTTTTGCATATTCTGCAGATCTAATGAACATGTGTCCGCCGAATGTTTTAAATACTCCGATGATCAGAAAAGACACAAGTTAAAGAAAGAAGGCAGGTGTTACAGATGTTTCCTTAAATCTCATTTGTCAGTCGATTGTAGATCAAAAATACAACCATGTGAAATTTGTTTCGGTAAAAATCACAACAAACTCTTTTGTTATACCAAATCTAAAGATCAAAAAGAGTTAGAGCCTGAAAATACAACTGTTGTGTCAATATCACATTGTAATATTCCGAAGCCTAAAAATAACGTTCTTTTACAAACATGTTCAGTTATTGCTCAATCCAGAAATAAATCGAAAGTGGCAAGACTTTTAATTGACTCAGGAAGCGAAAGAAGTTTCATAACTAAAGATTTAGCTCGAGAATTAAAACTGCAGATCATTCGAAGAGAATGTTTAACAATTTATTCATTTGGAAGGCGTCATGGAAATCAACAAGAGTTCGAAGTATTTAGTCTGCGATTAAAAAATAAAAACGATGCTTGCTCCAGTATAATGGTAGAAGTTCTCGCCACAGATTTGATTTCCTGTATCGCTGTTCAAGGTCCTTCCAACTGTCTAAACATTCAAGAATTTATGAGTAGGCGAGGATGGGAACTGTCCGATTCGAATCCTAATAATGAAAAAATAAGTATTTTACTAGGAGCCGAATATTTTTGGCGTGTACAAAATGGTCGTGTTACTCAAGTAGATGATGATTTATTTGTTTCGCCAACTATTTTCGGTTTTACTTTAATGGGCAAAGTCGAAAGAAATAATACTAGAATTAATGCGTTATTTTTATCTAGTGATGAAGCAAAAACATTTGACTTGCAATCCTTTTGGAAACTAGATTCGATAGGCATTGAAGATAAAAACGAAACACTTTCTGAGACTGATTTAAATACCATTAAATCTTTTAACGATAATTTGAAATTTAAGGATGGTCGATACGAAACAAAACTTTTGTGGAAAGAAAATAAATCGGAACTTTCAGATAATTTTTTTGTTGCCAAACAACGATTTCTTGGACTAGAAAATAAATTAAAAGGAAATTATATCTTATATAATGAATATGATAATATTATTAAAGAACAAGCTGATAAGGGAATTATTGAAGAATGTAAGTTTATTGAAAATGAAACTAACTGTTATTATATGCCTCATAGACCCGTTATACGGGAAGACAAAGCAACAACAAAAGTTAGGATAGTTTTTGATGCTTCATCGAAAGCGAAAGATGCTAAATCATTAAATGACTGTTTGATATCTGGCCCAAATTTAAATCCCAACCTGTTGGATGTAATTTTAAAATTTCGTATATACAAAATTGCATTTTGTGCCGACATAGAGAGAGCTTTTCACCAAATTCAGATTGCTGATGAAGATAAGAATTTTTTGAGATTCTTGTGGTTTGACAATTCTTCTGACAACAGTTTAGGTTTTAAAGTTTTTCGAATGTGCCGAGTAACATTTGGTGTTACAACAAGTCCATTTATTCTTTCTGCCACTATTAAGCATCACATAAAAGGTAACGAAAAGGAATATAGTGAAGTGGTTGATATGCTTGATAAGTCCTTATATGTGGATGATCTGATCTACGGAGCAGACTCTACTGAGGAAGCTTTCTCTTTGTCTACTACTGCAGTTAAGATACTTGAAAACGCTAGTATGAATTTAAGAAAATTTGAATCTAATTCTGTATCTTTAAGAAGTAAATGGGAAGAGAAAGGAATAATTAGCAAGGAAGACAGCTTAAATCAAAAGACATTAAAAGTTTTGGGAATAATCTGGGATTCTGAAGAGGACGTATTAAAATTAGATGTGCAACAACTTTTACAATCATTTGATTGGCAAAATATTACAAAACGGAAAATATTACAGACTGTGGCTAAAATATATGATCCAGTTGGATTCATTGCACCTTTTGTTATCAGAATAAAATTCTTGTTGCAAGAGTTATGGGAACTGGGCATTGATTGGGACACAGTTTTGCCCATAGATTTAAGTGAAACATTTAAATTATGGTATTTTGAAATTGAAGTTATATTGAATTTGTGTATTCCTAGAAGAAATTTTTTGAATGATGAATGTGCAAATTTTGCTAAGTTAGAACTTTATTTGTTTTGTGATGCCAGTCTCAAGGGATATGGAGCTGTTGCGTATTTTCGGGATCCTGATTTATGCTCTACGTCTTTTGTGCTTTCAAAGAGCCGAGTGTCCCCACTTAAGAAATTAACTTTGCCTCGTTTAGAACTCATGGGGGCTGTTATTGCCGCAAGAATTGTTAAATATTTGAAGAAATTATTTGGTATCAGTGAAGATAATATATTTTGTTTTAGTGACTCTCATATCGTACTTCACTGGATAAAAGGTTCAGCTAACAATTGGAAACCTTTCGTTGCAAATCGTGTACGTGAAATTCAAAATCTTGTTTCACCTACGCAATGGAAATACTGTAAAGGAACCGAAAATCCTGCCGATATAGTTTCACGTGGATCCACAGCATCTGATCTCGTAAAGAATGAAATTTGGTTCCATGGTCCAGTGTGGTTGAAAGAAGGAAATCTACCAGCATCTCAATTTGATCCTTTGATAACTCCTAAGGTAGAAGAAGTATTTCAAGAACAGCGTCGAGCTGTTATATATTCTATTGCTAGCAAAGAGTCCGAATTTGAATTGATCTTCAAGTTTTCTTCCTGGACCAAATTGAAACGCGTAACTGCGTGGTGTTTGAGGTTCTACAATAATGCTAAACCAACATCTTCAAAACTTAAGGGATTTTTAACTATTCAAGAACTTGAAAAAGCAACCATTTTGATTTTGAAATTTATACAGCAACTTGAATTTAGAGAAGAAATTAAGCTTTTGAAAACTGGGAAGAATTTAACTCTCAATAGTAAAATCTTGGCATTGAATCCATTTCTTGACAAAGAGGAGATCCTCAGAGTTGGTGGAAGGCTCAGAAATTCAAACCTTTCAGAAGACCAGAAGCATCAAATCATTCTTCCTAAGAAACACCATGTTACAGATTTGATAATCAAACATTTTCACGAAGTGAACCTCCATGGTGGTCCTACGTTAACAATGTCAACTCTCCGACAAAAGTTTTGGATTATTAACTGCCGAGAAGTTGTTAGAAAAGTAATTTGGAAATGTATGAAGTGTTTCAGAAATCGAACAGCTACTGCCACTCAAATAATGGCAGACCTCCCAACTGCTCGTGTTGTGCCAGACAGAGTATTTTCCAAAATTGGACTGGATTTTGCAGGACCTTTCCTGATTAAGACTCGAAAGGGAAGAGGTGTGAAACCATTTAAATGTTATGTTTGTCTCTATGTATGCTTCTCTACCAAAGCCATTCATCTAGAAGTAGTCAGCGATCTCACTACAGAAGCATTCATAGCATCGCTGAAAAGATTCGCTGCACGTAGAGGGAAACCAAAAGAAATTTTTTCAGACAGAGGTACCAATTTTGTTGGAGCTGACCGAGAATTAAAAAGAATCATGGCCACATTTTCTTCTGCTGAAAAAACTCAGACCTATTTAACTGAAGAAAATATTCAGTGGACTTTCAACCCTCCAGCTGCACCTCACTTTGGTGGCCTCTGGGAGGCTGGTGTAAAACAAATCAAAGTTCACTTAAAGCGAACTGTTGGAACACAAGTTCTAACGCATGAAGAGTTTCACACACTAATTGTACAAATCGAAGCATGTTTGAATTCCAGGCCGATAGTTTCCATCTCTTCGGATCCTGATGACCTAAGTCCCTTAACACCTGGGCATTTCATAATTGGAACTGCATTGACTGCTATCCCTGAACCTGATTTTACCATAAACAAACTGACCCCAACAGAAAGATGGAAATTGACCCAACAGCTTTTCCAAAGCTTTTGGAAACGTTGGTCCACGGACTATCTCTCACAGCTGCAAGGACGTGCTAAATGGTTGAAGGATAAGCCCAATTTGAACATCAATGACTTAGTCTTAATTAAAGACGACAATTTGCCTCCACTAAAGTGGCGACTTGGGCGAATAGTGGAACTGTACCCTGGTGCAGATGGAAAAGTGCGTGTGGTGAAATTAAAAACTTTATTTGGAGAACTGAAACGCCCTATCCATAAATTTTCACTCTTGCCCTTATCTAAATAGACTTTTAGAAACATTAATTATTATTTCTTGTTTTCTTTAAAATTTTCCATTTTCCTTTGTATTAACATGTCAAGTATTGTGTTTTCCAGATTTAAAGTGTAAATTTGCTAATTCTTCACATTGTGAATTTTTAGGCAGGTATATATTTTTTCCTTTAATTCTGAAGATTTGTAAGTATATTGTGCATGTTATTTCTCATGTTTTAAATTTAGTATTGATAATATTTGAATTTAATTTTGTAGTATTTTCAGTTTACTTTTATAACTTGTATTTTGCTGAACATTTTTACATTTTGTTTAAAGCTTAAATTTGAATATTTGATATTATCTATATATTATTTTATAATGAACCAAGGTTCATCGTGGCGGAGTATGTTCCGTAATGATGGTAGGTGGCGCTCTTGCGCCAATCAGTTGAACTGTAACAATGGAAGTGCAATGACGCGCTTAAATATCTTGGCCGCATTATGAAGCGGAATTGTATTGTAATTTTAAATGTCACCTTATTAAATTTTGTTAAGTTTTAATCTCAGTGAATTTATTGAAATTGGATTCATAAATCTTGACTCTGGACAGCAAAATTTGCAACCTGACTTTTGAAACAGGATATGGACTCTTGAAATCATTAGCTCTCCCACATTTTTTGGTGCCGAAACCCGGGAATGGAATATTGCCTTTAAAAAGGTAAGAGAATTTTGAAGTATCTGCATGAAAAGAAATATTGATCTTTGAAAACTAATTGAAAATGGCTCTTTCGGACAAAACGAAAACAGAACTTGAAAAATTAAAAACGAAACGCTCTTCTTTTAGAGCTGTAGTTACGAAAATTGTAACTAAAGTTGATAATTTGCTTGTAATTTCTGATTTAACACCACAAAACATTCAAGAACTGAATGAATATTTGGAAATTTTAACTGACAAGCATAAATCTTTGAAAGAACTTGATAAAAAGATCGAAATTCGCATCACTGACACAAACGAATATGAAAAGGAAATAAATGTCAGTGAAGAATATAATGAAAAATTAATTTGTTGTAAATTGAAAATTACTAATTGTCTGAAGAAATACGATATAGGTGTTAGAAATTCTAATACACAAGTTGATACGAGTACTGAAAATAATTCCTCTCAGTGTGTAATTTCGAATTCGCCAAATGTTTCTATTAGACTTCCTAAATTAATTCTAGAAAAGTTTTCTGGTGATTCTAGTATGTGGCCTGAATTCTTTAATGCCTATGAAAATTCAATTCATAACAATCCAACTCTATCTAAAGTAGAAAAGTTTACATATTTGAAATCTTTACTTGTTGGAGAAGCATTTAATTGTGTGTCTGGTTTCTGTCTTACTGAAGACAACTATGACAGTTGTTTAATATTGTTGAAAGAGAGATATGGGCGAAAGGATTTAATAATAAACAGCCATATGAATAAGTTATTGAATTTGGAACCTGTTAAATATTCAAATAATGTATATGGAATGCGTAAGCTTTATGATCAACTAGAAATCAGTATAAGAAATTTGAATTCGCTTGATGTAACAAGTGGTAGTTATGGACATTTATTGAATCCAATTATTCTTAAATTACTTCCACAAGATTTAGCACTAGAGTTTCATAGAAAACGCACTTCTAAAGAAAACTTTGAAATAACTGAACTAATTGAATTCATCAAAAATGAAATTGAGTGTCGCGAAGCCACTTTAATGATAAATAACTCACGAAGTGTAAAAACAACAGAAACATTTAATCGAAATCAGACGTCATTTAGAAACAAAAACACTCATAATAATTCTAAGCCGTCAGCTTCTGCTTTTAATACAGCAATAAAAAGGTTTTGCATATTCTGCAGATCTAATGAACATGTGTCCGCCGAATGTTTTAAATACTCCGATGATCAGAAAAGACACAAGTTAAAGAAAGAAGGCAGGTGTTACAGATGTTTCCTTAAATCTCATTTGTCAGTCGATTGTAGATCAAAAATACAACCATGTGAAATTTGTTTCGGTAAAAATCACAACAAACTCTTTTGTTATACCAAATCTAAAGATCAAAAAGAGTTAGAGCCTGAAAATACAACTGTTGTGTCAATATCACATTGTAATATTCCGAAGCCTAAAAATAACGTTCTTTTACAAACATGTTCAGTTATTGCTCAATCCAGAAATAAATCGAAAGTGGCAAGACTTTTAATTGACTCAGGAAGCGAAAGAAGTTTCATAACTAAAGATTTAGCTCGAGAATTAAAACTGCAGATCATTCGAAGAGAATGTTTAACAATTTATTCATTTGGAAGGCGTCATGGAAATCAACAAGAGTTCGAAGTATTTAGTCTGCGATTAAAAAATAAAAACGATGCTTGCTCCAGTATAATGGTAGAAGTTCTCGCCACAGATTTGATTTCCTGTATCGCTGTTCAAGGTCCTTCCAACTGTCTAAACATTCAAGAATTTATGAGTAGGCGAGGATGGGAACTGTCCGATTCGAATCCTAATAATGAAAAAATAAGTATTTTACTAGGAGCCGAATATTTTTGGCGTGTACAAAATGGTCGTGTTACTCAAGTAGATGATGATTTATTTGTTTCGCCAACTATTTTCGGTTTTACTTTAATGGGCAAAGTCGAAAGAAATAATACTAGAATTAATGCGTTATTTTTATCTAGTGATGAAGCAAAAACATTTGACTTGCAATCCTTTTGGAAACTAGATTCGATAGGCATTGAAGATAAAAACGAAACACTTTCTGAGACTGATTTAAATACCATTAAATCTTTTAACGATAATTTGAAATTTAAGGATGGTCGATACGAAACAAAACTTTTGTGGAAAGAAAATAAATCGGAACTTTCAGATAATTTTTTTGTTGCCAAACAACGATTTCTTGGACTAGAAAATAAATTAAAAGGAAATTATATCTTATATAATGAATATGATAATATTATTAAAGAACAAGCTGATAAGGGAATTATTGAAGAATGTAAGTTTATTGAAAATGAAACTAACTGTTATTATATGCCTCATAGACCCGTTATACGGGAAGACAAAGCAACAACAAAAGTTAGGATAGTTTTTGATGCTTCATCGAAAGCGAAAGATGCTAAATCATTAAATGACTGTTTGATATCTGGCCCAAATTTAAATCCCAACCTGTTGGATGTAATTTTAAAATTTCGTATATACAAAATTGCATTTTGTGCCGACATAGAGAGAGCTTTTCACCAAATTCAGATTGCTGATGAAGATAAGAATTTTTTGAGATTCTTGTGGTTTGACAATTCTTCTGACAACAGTTTAGGTTTTAAAGTTTTTCGAATGTGCCGAGTAACATTTGGTGTTACAACAAGTCCATTTATTCTTTCTGCCACTATTAAGCATCACATAAAAGGTAACGAAAAGGAATATAGTGAAGTGGTTGATATGCTTGATAAGTCCTTATATGTGGATGATCTGATCTACGGAGCAGACTCTACTGAGGAAGCTTTCTCTTTGTCTACTACTGCAGTTAAGATACTTGAAAACGCTAGTATGAATTTAAGAAAATTTGAATCTAATTCTGTATCTTTAAGAAGTAAATGGGAAGAGAAAGGAATAATTAGCAAGGAAGACAGCTTAAATCAAAAGACATTAAAAGTTTTGGGAATAATCTGGGATTCTGAAGAGGACGTATTAAAATTAGATGTGCAACAACTTTTACAATCATTTGATTGGCAAAATATTACAAAACGGAAAATATTACAGACTGTGGCTAAAATATATGATCCAGTTGGATTCATTGCACCTTTTGTTATCAGAATAAAATTCTTGTTGCAAGAGTTATGGGAACTGGGCATTGATTGGGACACAGTTTTGCCCATAGATTTAAGTGAAACATTTAAATTATGGTATTTTGAAATTGAAGTTATATTGAATTTGTGTATTCCTAGAAGAAATTTTTTGAATGATGAATGTGCAAATTTTGCTAAGTTAGAACTTTATTTGTTTTGTGATGCCAGTCTCAAGGGATATGGAGCTGTTGCGTATTTTCGGGATCCTGATTTATGCTCTACGTCTTTTGTGCTTTCAAAGAGCCGAGTGTCCCCACTTAAGAAATTAACTTTGCCTCGTTTAGAACTCATGGGGGCTGTTATTGCCGCAAGAATTGTTAAATATTTGAAGAAATTATTTGGTATCAGTGAAGATAATATATTTTGTTTTAGTGACTCTCATATCGTACTTCACTGGATAAAAGGTTCAGCTAACAATTGGAAACCTTTCGTTGCAAATCGTGTACGTGAAATTCAAAATCTTGTTTCACCTACGCAATGGAAATACTGTAAAGGAACCGAAAATCCTGCCGATATAGTTTCACGTGGATCCACAGCATCTGATCTCGTAAAGAATGAAATTTGGTTCCATGGTCCAGTGTGGTTGAAAGAAGGAAATCTACCAGCATCTCAATTTGATCCTTTGATAACTCCTAAGGTAGAAGAAGTATTTCAAGAACAGCGTCGAGCTGTTATATATTCTATTGCTAGCAAAGAGTCCGAATTTGAATTGATCTTCAAGTTTTCTTCCTGGACCAAATTGAAACGCGTAACTGCGTGGTGTTTGAGGTTCTACAATAATGCTAAACCAACATCTTCAAAACTTAAGGGATTTTTAACTATTCAAGAACTTGAAAAAGCAACCATTTTGATTTTGAAATTTATACAGCAACTTGAATTTAGAGAAGAAATTAAGCTTTTGAAAACTGGGAAGAATTTAACTCTCAATAGTAAAATCTTGGCATTGAATCCATTTCTTGACAAAGAGGAGATCCTCAGAGTTGGTGGAAGGCTCAGAAATTCAAACCTTTCAGAAGACCAGAAGCATCAAATCATTCTTCCTAAGAAACACCATGTTACAGATTTGATAATCAAACATTTTCACGAAGTGAACCTCCATGGTGGTCCTACGTTAACAATGTCAACTCTCCGACAAAAGTTTTGGATTATTAACTGCCGAGAAGTTGTTAGAAAAGTAATTTGGAAATGTATGAAGTGTTTCAGAAATCGAACAGCTACTGCCACTCAAATAATGGCAGACCTCCCAACTGCTCGTGTTGTGCCAGACAGAGTATTTTCCAAAATTGGACTGGATTTTGCAGGACCTTTCCTGATTAAGACTCGAAAGGGAAGAGGTGTGAAACCATTTAAATGTTATGTTTGTCTCTATGTATGCTTCTCTACCAAAGCCATTCATCTAGAAGTAGTCAGCGATCTCACTACAGAAGCATTCATAGCATCGCTGAAAAGATTCGCTGCACGTAGAGGGAAACCAAAAGAAATTTTTTCAGACAGAGGTACCAATTTTGTTGGAGCTGACCGAGAATTAAAAAGAATCATGGCCACATTTTCTTCTGCTGAAAAAACTCAGACCTATTTAACTGAAGAAAATATTCAGTGGACTTTCAACCCTCCAGCTGCACCTCACTTTGGTGGCCTCTGGGAGGCTGGTGTAAAACAAATCAAAGTTCACTTAAAGCGAACTGTTGGAACACAAGTTCTAACGCATGAAGAGTTTCACACACTAATTGTACAAATCGAAGCATGTTTGAATTCCAGGCCGATAGTTTCCATCTCTTCGGATCCTGATGACCTAAGTCCCTTAACACCTGGGCATTTCATAATTGGAACTGCATTGACTGCTATCCCTGAACCTGATTTTACCATAAACAAACTGACCCCAACAGAAAGATGGAAATTGACCCAACAGCTTTTCCAAAGCTTTTGGAAACGTTGGTCCACGGACTATCTCTCACAGCTGCAAGGACGTGCTAAATGGTTGAAGGATAAGCCCAATTTGAACATCAATGACTTAGTCTTAATTAAAGACGACAATTTGCCTCCACTAAAGTGGCGACTTGGGCGAATAGTGGAACTGTACCCTGGTGCAGATGGAAAAGTGCGTGTGGTGAAATTAAAAACTTTATTTGGAGAACTGAAACGCCCTATCCATAAATTTTCACTCTTGCCCTTATCTCTAAATAGACTTTTAGAAACATTAATTATTATTTCTTGTTTTCTTTAAAATTTTCCATTTTCCTTTGTATTAACATGTCAAGTATTGTGTTTTCCAGATTTAAAGTGTAAATTTGCTAATTCTTCACATTGTGAATTTTTAGGCAGGTATATATTTTTTCCTTTAATTCTGAAGATTTGTAAGTATATTGTGCATGTTATTTCTCATGTTTTAAATTTAGTATTGATAATATTTGAATTTAATTTTGTAGTATTTTCAGTTTACTTTTATAACTTGTATTTTGCTGAACATTTTTACATTTTGTTTAAAGCTTAAATTTGAATATTTGATATTATCTATATATTATTTTATAATGAACCAAGGTTCATCGTGGCGGAGTATGTTCCGTAATGATGGTAGGTGGCGCTCTTGCGCCAATCAGTTGAACTGTAACAATGGAAGTGCAATGACGCGCTTAAATATCTTGGCCGCATTATGAAGCGGAATTGTATTGTAATTTTAAATGTCACCTTATTAAATTTTGTTAAGTTTTAATCTCAGTGAATTTATTGAAATTGGATTCATAAATCTTGACTCTGGACAGCAAAATTTGCAACCTGACTTTTGAAACAGGATATGGACTCTTGAAATCATTAGCTCTCCCACATTTTTTGGTGCCGAAACCCGGGAATGGAATATTGCCTTTAAAAAGGTAAGAGAATTTTGAAGTATCTGCATGAAAAGAAATATTGATCTTTGAAAACTAATTGAAAATGGCTCTTTCGGACAAAACGAAAACAGAACTTGAAAAATTAAAAACGAAACGCTCTTCTTTTAGAGCTGTAGTTACGAAAATTGTAACTAAAGTTGATAATTTGCTTGTAATTTCTGATTTAACACCACAAAACATTCAAGAACTGAATGAATATTTGGAAATTTTAACTGACAAGCATAAATCTTTGAAAGAACTTGATAAAAAGATCGAAATTCGCATCACTGACACAAACGAATATGAAAAGGAAATAAATGTCAGTGAAGAATATAATGAAAAATTAATTTGTTGTAAATTGAAAATTACTAATTGTCTGAAGAAATACGATATAGGTGTTAGAAATTCTAATACACAAGTTGATACGAGTACTGAAAATAATTCCTCTCAGTGTGTAATTTCGAATTCGCCAAATGTTTCTATTAGACTTCCTAAATTAATTCTAGAAAAGTTTTCTGGTGATTCTAGTATGTGGCCTGAATTCTTTAATGCCTATGAAAATTCAATTCATAACAATCCAACTCTATCTAAAGTAGAAAAGTTTACATATTTGAAATCTTTACTTGTTGGAGAAGCATTTAATTGTGTGTCTGGTTTCTGTCTTACTGAAGACAACTATGACAGTTGTTTAATATTGTTGAAAGAGAGATATGGGCGAAAGGATTTAATAATAAACAGCCATATGAATAAGTTATTGAATTTGGAACCTGTTAAATATTCAAATAATGTATATGGAATGCGTAAGCTTTATGATCAACTAGAAATCAGTATAAGAAATTTGAATTCGCTTGATGTAACAAGTGGTAGTTATGGACATTTATTGAATCCAATTATTCTTAAATTACTTCCACAAGATTTAGCACTAGAGTTTCATAGAAAACGCACTTCTAAAGAAAACTTTGAAATAACTGAACTAATTGAATTCATCAAAAATGAAATTGAGTGTCGCGAAGCCACTTTAATGATAAATAACTCACGAAGTGTAAAAACAACAGAAACATTTAATCGAAATCAGACGTCATTTAGAAACAAAAACACTCATAATAATTCTAAGCCGTCAGCTTCTGCTTTTAATACAGCAATAAAAAGGTTTTGCATATTCTGCAGATCTAATGAACATGTGTCCGCCGAATGTTTTAAATACTCCGATGATCAGAAAAGACACAAGTTAAAGAAAGAAGGCAGGTGTTACAGATGTTTCCTTAAATCTCATTTGTCAGTCGATTGTAGATCAAAAATACAACCATGTGAAATTTGTTTCGGTAAAAATCACAACAAACTCTTTTGTTATACCAAATCTAAAGATCAAAAAGAGTTAGAGCCTGAAAATACAACTGTTGTGTCAATATCACATTGTAATATTCCGAAGCCTAAAAATAACGTTCTTTTACAAACATGTTCAGTTATTGCTCAATCCAGAAATAAATCGAAAGTGGCAAGACTTTTAATTGACTCAGGAAGCGAAAGAAGTTTCATAACTAAAGATTTAGCTCGAGAATTAAAACTGCAGATCATTCGAAGAGAATGTTTAACAATTTATTCATTTGGAAGGCGTCATGGAAATCAACAAGAGTTCGAAGTATTTAGTCTGCGATTAAAAAATAAAAACGATGCTTGCTCCAGTATAATGGTAGAAGTTCTCGCCACAGATTTGATTTCCTGTATCGCTGTTCAAGGTCCTTCCAACTGTCTAAACATTCAAGAATTTATGAGTAGGCGAGGATGGGAACTGTCCGATTCGAATCCTAATAATGAAAAAATAAGTATTTTACTAGGAGCCGAATATTTTTGGCGTGTACAAAATGGTCGTGTTACTCAAGTAGATGATGATTTATTTGTTTCGCCAACTATTTTCGGTTTTACTTTAATGGGCAAAGTCGAAAGAAATAATACTAGAATTAATGCGTTATTTTTATCTAGTGATGAAGCAAAAACATTTGACTTGCAATCCTTTTGGAAACTAGATTCGATAGGCATTGAAGATAAAAACGAAACACTTTCTGAGACTGATTTAAATACCATTAAATCTTTTAACGATAATTTGAAATTTAAGGATGGTCGATACGAAACAAAACTTTTGTGGAAAGAAAATAAATCGGAACTTTCAGATAATTTTTTTGTTGCCAAACAACGATTTCTTGGACTAGAAAATAAATTAAAAGGAAATTATATCTTATATAATGAATATGATAATATTATTAAAGAACAAGCTGATAAGGGAATTATTGAAGAATGTAAGTTTATTGAAAATGAAACTAACTGTTATTATATGCCTCATAGACCCGTTATACGGGAAGACAAAGCAACAACAAAAGTTAGGATAGTTTTTGATGCTTCATCGAAAGCGAAAGATGCTAAATCATTAAATGACTGTTTGATATCTGGCCCAAATTTAAATCCCAACCTGTTGGATGTAATTTTAAAATTTCGTATATACAAAATTGCATTTTGTGCCGACATAGAGAGAGCTTTTCACCAAATTCAGATTGCTGATGAAGATAAGAATTTTTTGAGATTCTTGTGGTTTGACAATTCTTCTGACAACAGTTTAGGTTTTAAAGTTTTTCGAATGTGCCGAGTAACATTTGGTGTTACAACAAGTCCATTTATTCTTTCTGCCACTATTAAGCATCACATAAAAGGTAACGAAAAGGAATATAGTGAAGTGGTTGATATGCTTGATAAGTCCTTATATGTGGATGATCTGATCTACGGAGCAGACTCTACTGAGGAAGCTTTCTCTTTGTCTACTACTGCAGTTAAGATACTTGAAAACGCTAGTATGAATTTAAGAAAATTTGAATCTAATTCTGTATCTTTAAGAAGTAAATGGGAAGAGAAAGGAATAATTAGCAAGGAAGACAGCTTAAATCAAAAGACATTAAAAGTTTTGGGAATAATCTGGGATTCTGAAGAGGACGTATTAAAATTAGATGTGCAACAACTTTTACAATCATTTGATTGGCAAAATATTACAAAACGGAAAATATTACAGACTGTGGCTAAAATATATGATCCAGTTGGATTCATTGCACCTTTTGTTATCAGAATAAAATTCTTGTTGCAAGAGTTATGGGAACTGGGCATTGATTGGGACACAGTTTTGCCCATAGATTTAAGTGAAACATTTAAATTATGGTATTTTGAAATTGAAGTTATATTGAATTTGTGTATTCCTAGAAGAAATTTTTTGAATGATGAATGTGCAAATTTTGCTAAGTTAGAACTTTATTTGTTTTGTGATGCCAGTCTCAAGGGATATGGAGCTGTTGCGTATTTTCGGGATCCTGATTTATGCTCTACGTCTTTTGTGCTTTCAAAGAGCCGAGTGTCCCCACTTAAGAAATTAACTTTGCCTCGTTTAGAACTCATGGGGGCTGTTATTGCCGCAAGAATTGTTAAATATTTGAAGAAATTATTTGGTATCAGTGAAGATAATATATTTTGTTTTAGTGACTCTCATATCGTACTTCACTGGATAAAAGGTTCAGCTAACAATTGGAAACCTTTCGTTGCAAATCGTGTACGTGAAATTCAAAATCTTGTTTCACCTACGCAATGGAAATACTGTAAAGGAACCGAAAATCCTGCCGATATAGTTTCACGTGGATCCACAGCATCTGATCTCGTAAAGAATGAAATTTGGTTCCATGGTCCAGTGTGGTTGAAAGAAGGAAATCTACCAGCATCTCAATTTGATCCTTTGATAACTCCTAAGGTAGAAGAAGTATTTCAAGAACAGCGTCGAGCTGTTATATATTCTATTGCTAGCAAAGAGTCCGAATTTGAATTGATCTTCAAGTTTTCTTCCTGGACCAAATTGAAACGCGTAACTGCGTGGTGTTTGAGGTTCTACAATAATGCTAAACCAACATCTTCAAAACTTAAGGGATTTTTAACTATTCAAGAACTTGAAAAAGCAACCATTTTGATTTTGAAATTTATACAGCAACTTGAATTTAGAGAAGAAATTAAGCTTTTGAAAACTGGGAAGAATTTAACTCTCAATAGTAAAATCTTGGCATTGAATCCATTTCTTGACAAAGAGGAGATCCTCAGAGTTGGTGGAAGGCTCAGAAATTCAAACCTTTCAGAAGACCAGAAGCATCAAATCATTCTTCCTAAGAAACACCATGTTACAGATTTGATAATCAAACATTTTCACGAAGTGAACCTCCATGGTGGTCCTACGTTAACAATGTCAACTCTCCGACAAAAGTTTTGGATTATTAACTGCCGAGAAGTTGTTAGAAAAGTAATTTGGAAATGTATGAAGTGTTTCAGAAATCGAACAGCTACTGCCACTCAAATAATGGCAGACCTCCCAACTGCTCGTGTTGTGCCAGACAGAGTATTTTCCAAAATTGGACTGGATTTTGCAGGACCTTTCCTGATTAAGACTCGAAAGGGAAGAGGTGTGAAACCATTTAAATGTTATGTTTGTCTCTATGTATGCTTCTCTACCAAAGCCATTCATCTAGAAGTAGTCAGCGATCTCACTACAGAAGCATTCATAGCATCGCTGAAAAGATTCGCTGCACGTAGAGGGAAACCAAAAGAAATTTTTTCAGACAGAGGTACCAATTTTGTTGGAGCTGACCGAGAATTAAAAAGAATCATGGCCACATTTTCTTCTGCTGAAAAAACTCAGACCTATTTAACTGAAGAAAATATTCAGTGGACTTTCAACCCTCCAGCTGCACCTCACTTTGGTGGCCTCTGGGAGGCTGGTGTAAAACAAATCAAAGTTCACTTAAAGCGAACTGTTGGAACACAAGTTCTAACGCATGAAGAGTTTCACACACTAATTGTACAAATCGAAGCATGTTTGAATTCCAGGCCGATAGTTTCCATCTCTTCGGATCCTGATGACCTAAGTCCCTTAACACCTGGGCATTTCATAATTGGAACTGCATTGACTGCTATCCCTGAACCTGATTTTACCATAAACAAACTGACCCCAACAGAAAGATGGAAATTGACCCAACAGCTTTTCCAAAGCTTTTGGAAACGTTGGTCCACGGACTATCTCTCACAGCTGCAAGGACGTGCTAAATGGTTGAAGGATAAGCCCAATTTGAACATCAATGACTTAGTCTTAATTAAAGACGACAATTTGCCTCCACTAAAGTGGCGACTTGGGCGAATAGTGGAACTGTACCCTGGTGCAGATGGAAAAGTGCGTGTGGTGAAATTAAAAACTTTATTTGGAGAACTGAAACGCCCTATCCATAAATTTTCACTCTTGCCCTTATCTAAATAGACTTTTAGAAACATTAATTATTATTTCTTGTTTTCTTTAAAATTTTCCATTTTCCTTTGTATTAACATGTCAAGTATTGTGTTTTCCAGATTTAAAGTGTAAATTTGCTAATTCTTCACATTGTGAATTTTTAGGCAGGTATATATTTTTTCCTTTAATTCTGAAGATTTGTAAGTATATTGTGCATGTTATTTCTCATGTTTTAAATTTAGTATTGATAATATTTGAATTTAATTTTGTAGTATTTTCAGTTTACTTTTATAACTTGTATTTTGCTGAACATTTTTACATTTTGTTTAAAGCTTAAATTTGAATATTTGATATTATCTATATATTATTTTATAATGAACCAAGGTTCATCGTGGCGGAGTATGTTCCGTAATGATGGTAGGTGGCGCTCTTGCGCCAATCAGTTGAACTGTAACAATGGAAGTGCAATGACGCGCTTAAATATCTTGGCCGCATTATGAAGCGGAATTGTATTGTAATTTTAAATGTCACCTTATTAAATTTTGTTAAGTTTTAATCTCAGTGAATTTATTGAAATTGGATTCATAAATCTTGACTCTGGACAGCAAAATTTGCAACCTGACTTTTGAAACAGGATATGGACTCTTGAAATCATTAGCTCTCCCACAGCAACAAAATCATTAACTGCATAAGGTTTTGGTTGCTTTCTTCTTAAATTGTACGTCTTATTTTTTCTTGAATTTTAAAAATGTGTTGTTTTGCATGCTTCCTGAGTTCTTCTCTTTGCGTTTCAAAATTTGCTTGAAATTCAACTTCGATAATTTCTTTGAATTTGTCCAGACTCTTTATTTTCACTTTTTTTAATCTTCTATAGTCTATGCACACACGAGGGGTTCCATCCTTCTTCTTTATAATTACAACGGGGCTACAATATTCTGAAGAACTTGGTTCTACTATCCCTTGATCTAACCATTCAGTAACTTGAGTCTCGACGATCTTTTTCTCTGAAAATGGTAACCTACGTGGCTGATGAGATACGGGTTCATTACTTTTTACCAAAATATTTAATTCAATATTTGTTGTTTTTGTTTTGTGTGGTACATAATTCAAAACTAACTGTTGTACCTTATCCTTTAAGATATTTGGAAAGTCAGGTTCAATATTGACATCAACATCGTCTTCAGTTGACAAATCAATTGGTAAAATAGACAAAGTATTTTTTTCTCAACACACTGGGATTTATTTTTCAGAGTAATTCCGTTTTCATTAATTAGTGTTTCACCCAACATTAACACATTTAGTCCTATAATAGCGTCATAAGTCATAACATCGTTTCCTACTACGCATATATCTGAATCTCCCTCAAAATTATCTATTTGAATGTTTCCTTTAAAATAGCCTAACGGTTTTACACGGCATTTTCCAAAACCAGTCAAAGTAGAATTCAACGGCCATAATTCCTTAACATTTAATTTGTCAAAAACAGATTTACGAATCAAAGTAGCTTGACTTCCAGTATCTATCAATGAATTAACACTTAAACCATTAATCATTACAATTTTCCTTACTTTCGATTCTACGCCAACATCAAACATGGCTACTTCTGGTTTCGAATTCATTCCGCATTCCGAAGCCTTGTGACCAAACGTGCCACATCGAAAACATTTTAGTCCCTTATCTTTATGAATACAAAATCTAGAAATATGATCTTTTGATCCACAATTAAAACAAATCTTATTGTTACGATTTTCTGAACCATTGTATTTCATTCTATCAAACTTGACTTTATCTCTATTTACAGTTTCGTTTTTAGAATTAAATCTACTACTGTACTCATTTTTTGTTCTATCAAAAGAGTTAATTCTACCGTGATCATCATGTTTGGTTTTCATTCTATCAAAATTCTTATTGTCATAATTAATCCTATCGAAATTTTTTCTATCGAAAGCACTTTTACTATATGCAGAATCAGCTTTCATTATTTCATACACTTTCAGTTTTTCCTTAAACTCAAACACATTTTTACAACCGTACAGAATAGTTTTGTTTTCCTGTTTGTCATTTATTCCTTTAATCACATAGTGCATCAAAGCAGCGTCATCGATTTTTCCGCAACTGCACAATTCTTTCATCTTTAAAAAATATTCCTGAGTGGATTCAGAATCCCTCATTTTCCTTTTACTCAAAAGTTCATGTAAATTAGCAGAGTTTATCTCAAAAGAGAATTCGTCGATCAAGGCCTGTTTCAATTTTGACCATGAATTTATTTCTGGTTCTGTTCTAACAAACAAAGCAGCGTTACCACTAAGCGATCTCTTGCCAAAAATAAATTTTTGTAAACAACTGAGAAATATTCTCGAAATGTTCGATCCAATGAAAAACATTTTCGTGCGGTTCTGCATTGAACTTAGTAAGGGTACTTTCGATATCAGAGTAATTTATACTGACATTTTGAATAGCACAATTACTATTATTCTTATTTCTACTTGTATATACATCATCACACTGAGAAACATGAGTACTACTTTTAAAATCATATTCACCACATTGCATAGAAAAATCATTACTATCAATCTTATTTCTACTATGCATATAATCACACTGAGAGTTATGAGTAACACTTTCAACATCACATTCATTGCACTGCATTGAAAAATCGTTTGTTTTGCGTATGTCTTCTTCCGATTCGGATTCAGACAGATCGGCGCGTTCGTTCTCGACGAAGCTTTCAAGGTTACATAACATAGATAGAATTCTTTTTGCTAGTTCCGTTTTTGTGCCTTCGAAAGAAATGCTTAGCAAATCAGATATTGCAATCAATTCGTTTAGAGAAAAGCTATCTTCTTTATTTTTTAATTTCACGTCAAATTCTTCACTATCCGTTCCGAAATTAAAGCCAGAAAAATTTTTAACGTGACTTCTATTCGATCGATTGCCGTCATTTTCGAAAATGAATCTATGCAAAATTTTTATTTTGTCTGTCTTGCAATTTTTCAATGCAACGCTGACTTCTTTAATGTCATTCAATATCATCTTGTATTATGGAATGTTCACGTACCTTTAAGATGCTTGGCAACAAGGAGCAGCTTGGAGACTGGAGAACATAGTTCATTTTTTTTAATATCCTTTCGAAAAATACTGGCTGGAATCTTACTAGGCGTCTATCCCGCTTCTGAGATGTGGGGGTGCTGGTTTGTGGGCGATTGGCAACATTACGAAAGTTTTAAAGAATAACTAAATTTAATGAGATTTATGAATATTTACAATGAATTTGGTTTAGACAATTAAAGTTAAGTGCACAGCACAGACATCATAAACTCCATCGGCGCTCGTCAACATTGCACAGTCTAACGCTACGTCCGTCTTGTAGCTTCGTCGTCTTCCTTCTGTGTCGCTTTTTGACTGCGTTCCTCCAATGCGCGGAATGGCTGCGCAGTGGTCGGAGATGACATCAGCGCGGAGGTGCCCTCTAGTGGCAGTCTGGGCACCACACACACATATATATATATATGTATGTATGTTATATATATATATATATATATGTGTTATATATATATATATATATATATATATATATTTATATATATATATATATATAATATAAACTATTTAATATATATATATATATATATATTAAATAGTTTTTAAAAACCAATTGTATTTAAAAAAGGGAAAAGATTCCCCTATCAAATCCCGCATAGTTAAAATAGAGCTATTAAAATATCTACGACGATGATTAAAACCAGGACAAACTATTAAAATGTGATGAACGGTAAAAGGAGTAAAGCAAGTAGGCACGAAGGAGCACTTTCTCCAAGTAATAAATGACAATGAGTAAATCGGCATGTCTCCAATGCGGAGGCGAGTCAATTTGAGACCAATCCTCCTCACTGGAGCAACTGGCCACTGATTAATGAGAGGTTTAATGAGATGAAGTTTGTTATCGACTTACAGGTTCCTAACACCAACACACATTCCCGTGCCTAGTATCGGACTCTTGCCATAAACTATGAATAAAATTCTTCATGGACTTCTTGACGTCTGAAAAGGGTACAGCCAGGGACAATGGGGTAGAGGCGGTTTTTACATCACTGTCGGCTGCTTCCTTGCCCTCGATACCAACATGGCTGGGGACCCAACAAAAGATAATATCGAATCCCTTGCTTTTTATGTTTGAAAGATGTTAAAAATGTCTGACACAAAAGGATGATAATTATGATCATAATGCTCCAGTTGTTGCAGTATGCTCGTGCTTTCAGTGTACATACAGTAATTACGATGGGCCCTAAGGGATATTTTCTGAAGAGCGCAACAAATGGCTACTACTTCAGCAGTGTAAGCAGAAGAGGAAGGATGGAGGCTGTAACTGGATGTAGTGTTCAAAACTACACCACCCACCTGTCTTACTGTTTTCGACCCATCCGTAAAATCTGTTGTATGAGAGGCAAGTTGACTGGCGATGGTTATAAAAAGATGTTGGAAAATATTGGGTGTGTTTTTGAATATGTTGCAAAGGGATTGATGGATCAAAATTTGAAGGAATATTCCAAGGTAGGAACTTTAGTACATCATTAGATTCAATCAAGATGCTGCATAAGGGTGAATCGTTGATGCATTTGCCTTTCTATAAATGGTCGAATATTAGATGGTCTAGCATCATACAAACGATTGACACTTGAAATATGAGTCATGTGCTTTAAAGGGTGAGATGGTAAAGAAAGGATCTTTAAGAAATAATTGGCTGACAACTTCTTTCGCCTCAGGTCGAGTGGGAGCTGGTTACATTCCACGTAAAGGCTGGTAACAGGTGATGTGCGGAATGCACCAGTACATGTCCTCAAAGCAGAATGGTGTAGTGTCCAATCTGCGCAAATTAGAGGCGTTTGCTGTACCATATACAACACACCCGTAGTCAATGCGAGATAGGATGATGGACTGATACACTTGGAGTAAGAATATTCGATCCGCCCCCAAGAGGGGTTTGAGAGCACTTTCAAGATGTTTAAGGATTTTTCACACTTCCTGCTTAGATGCAAAATATGGGGTAGGAAGGTGAGTTTGCGATCGAATATCACTTCGAGGAACCTTATCTCATTGACTATAAGGATCTGTGTTCTGGATACAAATTACAGGGTCTGGGTGAAGACTGCTTCCTGCAGAAGTGGACGCAGGCATTTTTACTTGAGGATAGTGTGTGACCATTACGGTCGCACCGCTGGATCAAGTTGTTAATGGCTGTCTGAAGTTGCCGCTCTATCAAGCACATATCCGATCCTTGGCATATCTGCAAATCGTCAACAAAAAGAGTTCCATGAATAGATGATTGAAGTGAATTGATGATATGATTAAAATGAAGGCTAAAAAGGGTGACACTTAAAACGCTACCTTGAGGGACTCCTGCATCCTGAATAAATAAGTTCGATAAAAATGCACCAATACGAACCCTGAAAACACGTGATGATAAAATTTTTTGAATAAACATGGATAGGAGAAATACATTTGTTTTTCTTTCTAGTGTATAAGTCAGACGGGCATTGACCATGCATTCTAATGTCTTACAGAGGCAGCTTGTTAATGCAATTGGGCGATAGTTCAGAGGGTCTTTGGAGTCCTTCCCGAGCTTTAGAATCGGAATCACAATGGGCTTTCTCGCCACAATGTGGGATATTTGTGCTCCATCCAGATTCTATTAAATAGGTAAAGTATATTTTTAGAGAATCTGGGGGCAGGTGGCAGAGCATCTGATGTGATTCCGTCCGGTCCTGGACAGGTGTTTTTGGGATGAGAAAGGGGAAGTGATAGCTATTGTGCAAGTCACTTTCTACTGCGAAAGTCAACAAAGGCAGAAGTATAGGAGAACAAATAGCTAAATCTAGAGTGGAAAGTCCTCATGGGTTCGTGAAAGTACGTTTTCTCATCGTTATTGGCTCGATCTGTTGCCCTCGACAGTTCGTACTATCGCTACCCCCAGAGGGTGCTGCGGTCATTAAGGTCACCAAGCAGAACAAAGGGAAGTGGAAGTTGTACCAGTCGATTGAGTTCTTGATTGATGACATCATGCACAGCCTGCAAAGACGTGCGTAATGTAACTACAGTACTGGGATAATAGTAGATAGAAAATGCGGGTTCTAAATCAGTGGTGGAGAAGGTGGAGAAATCGAGTGGAGTTGAGTTGTACCGGAAGTGACGTCACGACAGGAAGTGACGTCATAACCGGAAGCGGAGTTGAGTTGTACCGGAAGTGACGTCATAACCGGAAGTGGAGTTGAGTTGTACCGGAAGTGACGTCATAACCGGAAGTGGAGTTGAGTTGTACCGGAAGTGACGTCATAACCGGAAGTGGAGTTGAGTTGTGCCGGAAGTGACGTCATACCTAGTGGAGTTGAGTTGTTAGTTTCGTTCCCAATTTTGAGTTGAGTTTAGTTGTTTTCTTCCTGCTTCGAGTGGAGTTGAATTGTTAGTTTCGGTTTCTCGGATTTCGTCGAATAACACGTGTTTACGTTTTGGACTTGCGAATTTCAGAGGGATTGGATTTAAGGCGAATTTCAGAGCGGTTGGATTTAAGAGCTGATTTTTCTGTAACTCGTAGCGCCATCTATTAGTACTTTTTGAGTAAAAAAATAATAAAATCTTTAAAACATATTTTTAAAACTAAAAGATGTGATATTTTTTGCTGGGATCGAACTGACTACCAAAAAGTACTCGTAGTCGAGTGTTAGTTGGATGAGAATATAACCATTCGGCCACGAATACCTGGTTACTTACCGAAATATAATCAATTTAAATCTGAATACATTAAGTGCGTAATTGGCTGTTAAAATAGTATAGATTGCTCCACCACATCAATAAGTTCGATCAGTTTTTATCTGCGTTTCTGACATAGAAAGGTGAATGTGGTGGAGAATGACGTCATTCCAACGTGTTCAAACGTGGAATCAAACACGTGGTGGAGAATGACGTCAATCTAACGTGTTCAAACGTGGAATCAAACATGTGGTGGAGAATGACGTCAATCTAACGTGTTCAAACGTGGAATCAAACATGTGGTGGAGAATGTGGTGGAGAATGACGTCAATCTAACGTGTTCAAACGTGAAATCAAACACATGTGGTAGGCAATGAAGTCACTCGAGAGTAGAGTAGAGTTGAGTAGTAAGTTTACCTCCGCGTTTCTGACATGAAAACGTGAATGTGGAGAAGAAAAGTTTTAGTACCGAATCTGGCAATGGTATGTAATAAGGTTATTTGTGGACTCGCAGAATGGCAACACCTGGACCCATTCTAACAGGTCTGACCAGTAAGATTCTTTTGACTGCAAAATATCCCAGAGGAGGACGTGTCGCTGCCCTGAAATCTTGGAAGTGATATCACTTGTATCTTCAAACGTGTTCATTCCTGTTCCTTAGTGCTTTTAGTGGAAAAACATGAAGCGATCATTTCCTTTTGGATATACTTTACCCTTTACAGATCAAAAAGTGAATATGCATTCTGGGGCCGATGTACTTTCATCTCAAGTATCTGATTCATCAATGAATGAACTAGGTCCAAATAGCTTCCATTTGGGTGATACCAAATTTGCTGTTGTCTCTTGCTTCAAGGGAATTATCCGCGTGCATATTCGTCATTATTACAGAGATCAGCAGGGAGTGCTGCAGCCTTCCAGAGAGGGAGTTTCTTTGCTTCCTAAAGTCTGGAAAGCCTTCTACGAAGCAATTCCTAGCTTTCGCTCAAAGAACGCTAGCGATGTTATTATCGTTTCAAGAAGCCTTTTACTCTCCAAAGGAATTCGGGGAAACGAGAAATGTGTGAGTTTTCAAAATATGTTTCAAAAGAAAGACTGTGCTTTTCAACTAACTGCAACGCGCATTCTTCTCTCTGTGAAACAATTGGATCGACTGGAAGCTGTATCGGAGGAAATTACTGAAGCCATTAATGAAGGATTTGTTAATGAATCCCTCGATTATTTTGTGAAAGAAGAATTCGTGAAACGTGGAGCAGGAACCGATGAGAAATATTACGGCGATCCTGATAGATCTGAGAAAGTGAGCGAACTTACCGACAGAGTGGCTAAACATCTAAAAGTACTCATTTCGGAAAAAATAAAGAAAATGATGAATTGTTTTGGATGTGAAAACAACTTTGAAAATCAACTTGGGCATGAATGTATGACTATGAGTTTAAGTGAACGTTACGATCGGTATTTCCTAAACGCTTTATATGAAATCGACTGGAATAGATTCGGAGAAACTTTAACTTCGGAGAATATGTCCTTGAGGTATTTATTCTTTGATTTTGACGTTCTACGTTTTGTAAATACAACAACTCTGTACGAAACAGTACGGAGGCTTTATGTTAATGATAAATCTGATAGTTTTACATGTTAAAGAATATAAATATGTTTTGTATATATATATATGTATAATCAATAAATTCTTTGTTTATCTTTTTCAAATGTGTCTCTCTTTATTTTAAAATGTATAAGTACTTATTTTATTACTTTTCTTTTTTTTGTATTTGTATACATACTTTTACTTACTGCAGTGTCATTTGACACATTTAGAATTGTATATTATACCGTCTGTTATTAGAACTAAAAAAATGACAAACAAGTAACATATTTCTGTAAAAGACAAGTTTATTCAAACACAGACATGTACACAAAATAAACATTCCCTTACAAGCTTCCGTGTATTTAACATTTAATAGATTGCAAGTTCACAAATTGAATAGATTTGTAACATTGACATTTTTTTCTCTTTCAAAGATTTTCTGAAAAACTTTCTAGAGATCTTTGACGCGGCTGTTTCTGTTTTGGAGAATGAATTGTAATTTTTCTTTCTCCAGATAGATGTAATTCCATTGTATCATTACACATATTTAAAGAGTAATCATCTATGATTCCATCACTATCACAAATTGTTACATAACCTTTATCGAGTATCATTGTAAGGCCAAATATGAATGCTGAGATTCCCATGAAAATAAGAACAGAAAATGCTCTTCTCTGGATGAGTTCCATTGCTTGAAATGAGACATAGACCTTGATTATAATCAATATATACTGCTTGAAACTTGAAAGCCTCATCTACTTATGGATTTTTATAGCGGGGAAATAACTGATGATTTACAGAGGAAGCCAATTACAGACTCGTTTTGGGGTTGGGGTAGGCATCACTTCTTTCATTACCCTCACTGCCTTACCGAGTTGTTGAGGTATAGCAAATTTATTTTTTACAAAGGAACTGGGGAAGTTAATTTCCTTAAGTGCATCTTTAAACTGTTCTTGTCCATTCACGTACTTATCCATCTTTCTTTTTCGCACTAAACGGTCTATCAGGTCAACAATATTAGAACTTTTCACTATATATTTTACCTTTATACACAAATTCTCCATTAGGCATCCAAGAAACAACCTCTTTATTGCGTTTTAAATAAAGAATAATATTTGTAGTTAATCCAATTAAGTTTTTGGGAACGGTCTTGAGCACCATCTCCTCCACATTTAACGTTCTTTCTTTCTCATTCGCAATATCTGTTTCCTTCTCTGGATTATCTGACAGTTCTGAATTAATTGATACAGATGGTGGATTCAATACATTCACGTTAATCCTCCTCTGCAATACTTGATTGTATAACTTAATTTTTTCATCATCATCCATTTTATTAACTAAAATACTTTTCATCTCACAATCTAATTCACTCAGCTGTTCGTCTGAAGGTATATGTCTTGATAATCTCTCCTCTGGAACTAAAATCATTTTCCTTGCATATTGCATGTTTTTACTTGTTAAGTAGAGTAGTCAAGACAGTGAGTGCTGCGGGATTAAGATATTTAAAAACCCTCCTTTTTGAATAATAATTTTTCGCTTTTTAGTGAGGGTTACTTTTTTATCTGCTAGGTCTCTAAGCGTATGCTTATGACGAGAAAGTTTTTTCTTCTGTTCATCTGTTAAAGGAACATTCCCTTTTAAAGTGTTCAAACAACATTCAGCTATGCAATGGATGCTAGATTTCGGAAGATTTTTTAAAAAGGCTTTCCGACATTTTGTGGGGCATACAGTTAAAAGTCTCATCCGTTGCACGTCTCCTTCTGTTAAAGGCATGATGAACAATGAATTATTTGCAAGTTGGGAGTTTATTTATTTTAACTGATAAACACAAGTTTCTTCTCCTGGAAGGATTTTTGTACGCAGTCGCATACTCTCTTCTGTTTCAGATTTCAAATCTACAGGAAATAGCTGAAAGGCTTTTTCGTGGCGTCCTCAAACACTTCAAGAAAAAAATGTAAATTTCGAGGGTAGAGTTGTCGACCGAGGTGTATAATTTGACTTACATCACGTCGCGATTTAAATAAAAACATGTAATGACAGTTTAATGAAATTTCTCTGAATTCTTTTCCTTTATGAAACAAATTTTGCGTTACAGTCATCACAGATAAATTCATATGATGAGATCCTTTTGTATACAAGTTTGTTATTCTTTTATCACTGCCACATTCAGAAATTAAATCGTCATATATAAAAAGTGTATTATATCCTAAATATTGCTTAAAGTTTTCGGGTATTCCTTCTACAAAGATGATATTCGGCATCTCATCGTATAACTTTTGATAGATTCCATAAAACCACACTATTTTATCAAGGGTAGGATGAATTATATCTGTGTGGCTGTTTATCAATTTTTTCAAAAAATGCGACTTGCCTGATGATGTAGGTCCACAGACAAGAGCAGTGAAAGGATGCTTTAAAGCGAATGAATTCATGGTTACAAATGACAGAAGTAAAGACTAGGGCGATTACTTATACTTTTTTTTATTGAAATAAAGGTACATGTATATTCGAAATTTTTTTCACAAAGTTATACACACGTATATCATTATTTGTAGACTGTCTATCAAATAATTTAACAGTAAATTCCATAGATCTACTTCTAGATCTTTGATACAAAAAGTATACACAATATTGTCCACAAACAGCAGTTTTAACACTTTGAAGAGGTATGTCGTTGTAGACCACATGCGGAACTTTTTTGAAGTAGTCATGTATGTAGCCCAAAAAATACGAAGGTGGTTGACCGAACGAATCGAAAAACTCTACACTTGTTGGTGATTTCACATAAACAGCTAACCAATGAGTCCCTGGTTTGTGATGAGGATCGGTGTTTAAAATAAATGCAGCCGGAAAACTCTTAAAATTCTTGGGAATTCGATCACTTGGGAAAACTCCAACAAAATATAAACGTGTGTATGCATCACTTCGTAAAATGTTATTCAATTGTACCACATTCATATCGAAAAATCACACAAAATATTTCTAGACTTCGTAATTTCGATCACGTTTTGAAATTCTGCATATACCAGCACTGAAACAGTTTTCGGTAAAGCGTTTGCAAACTTTATTTCAATGCGAAGATTTCCTTGATGAATTAAATTTAAATGGTTGCCATCACCCAAGTCTGGTGTTAAGTCAAAGGCATATAGCGTGTACCCTTCGGAAAACTCATCTCTGTTAATATAGATACCTTTATTGGATGAGAGTTTTTCACTTCCTAGGAGCAAACTATTGTAAGCACGAATAAATTGGCCGTCGGCATAATTAGGATCCAAGGGTTTGTAGCTGATAGGATTTCCATCTACGTAAACGCCTATGAAATTTACATGGTTATGCTTGAGGTAAAATGGGTTTGTTGGGTAAGTGCCACTAAATGAATCATGATCGACACATGTTACAACTATCCGTTTCGGGAGTTGCCCAGAAAATATGTTATCCTGTGAAAATGAGAAAGAACCTTTCGATACTGAATATAGCTTACACAAAACTCGATCCATTGGATATTTTGCAGATGATTTTTCTAAGGCTTTGGCATGTCCAATTAAAACACCTGGACTGACTTTCACTTTCCGGATGAAAAGGGATGCATGTTCAATAACAACGTCATAATTTGCTTTTTGAGGAGCAATGAGACAAAACTCCGGTTTGCTGCGTATTAACTTTAACTTTAAGTCTACCAAGTTGAGTAATAGACGATCTTGATAAAACAAGTCGCAATGTAAATTTCCAATCATATCTAAAACTTTACTCTTTTCAATCATAGAAGCCCGTTTCTTCAACCCTGCATTTTCACTTGAAGGATCGGTTTCATCAAAGTGTCCTGCTGTATCTTTGTAGAAGCATTCTGAAGTTAGGAAGCTTTTCTTATAATCAGAGCCGTAATTGAGCAAAGTCTCAATGTAAGCTCGGTAAGGGTAAGTGTTACTGGATGATGAAATTAGACGCTCATTCAAACTCACATCGACTTGGGAAAATAACGAGTGAAGAAATAAGTTACATGGAGCAACTTTTTCATTTTCTGGTAAAACTGCATTGTCCTTTACAACTTTAACTTTTACATAGAGTTGGGTTGCTGATAAATCGATGTATTCCTCACCACTACCAGATATGTTGAATTCGATAGGTCCACCATCACGAATATTAGCTATGGGATAAAATTCAGACCACTGCCCTTTTTCAATAGCTGTTTGAGTCGGTGGCATAAGAAATAAGTCCAGTTCAGATTTCACAGAGGGTAAGGAATCATTTCGTATTAAGGCCATGCTAAAGATTATGAGAATATGTCAGGTGCACACAGCTTGCGATACTTCTTTCGAATGATGCGTTTCTTATTTGTGCGTTTCCTTTTATTTCCTCCAACCATTGATTTCACTCGAGTGGATACTTTATCGGTTAAAGTTTTCGTTGCTTCTTTAGCTCGGTCTTTGATAGCTGACTTTACATCTTTACCTTGCAAGTAATCATTTGCAATATCCACCCCAGATCGAAGTGCTTGCTTTCCCAATGCTTTCGCACCTGATTTAAATAAAGGAAAAACCATCCTAAACATGCTTCGAAAAATTCCACCCAAGCCACTTCCTTTCTGCAGAGAGATGCCTTTGTAATATGACAAGCCATTACCTGCTTGCTGAGTATAATAGTCTTCAAATGTTTTGGTGCAACAACGATAAGGTTGATACATTTTGTTCTAGAGATTACAAATGTCTCAAGCGAAAATGTAGTTTCACTATCAACTTCCCGCGTTCAAATGAGACGTAACGACCAGTGTGTGTCCTTATAACGATTTCAATCGAATCAAAATTTTTTCTGGAAACTGATAAATAATGAGGTCTCTCAAATTGTTCTTGAATCATGTCACCATCTCTTCCCTTCACTGTCAGAGTTCGTAAAAGAGGAGCTAAGACCCCACCAACAAATTCAGGCTGAATGATATCGGTGTAAACGTACAGCAAATGTAAATCAACATTAGGATCCGCAACAAAAGGACTCTCAGTGATTACTGTATCTATGCCTCCATTTCCTGGAATAATATTTTCTCCAATCACTTTATTAGGTTCAAAACCTAAGTTTTCAGCTAATCCCTTGGATAATCGCAGCTTTGCTCCGTTAGTGAGCTGCAACACCACCTTTTTTGTGTGTTTGTTATATTTCATTTGAATTTTTATGTGCTTCGGAAATGCATTTAAAATGTCAATCGGAGAATCATAAAATCCGCACGCTATTTTTCCATTCGTTTTTACTCCGTTTCCTAAATCATATTCGAAAGAATTTTCACCATCAATAATGTTATTCCACATTCTGGGATAAATTATTTCAACTAATCCAACTTCCCATTCACCTGAGAGTTCTAGACGTTTGGGGAGTTTCGTGTAGAAGTGAGACATTGTGTTGCCAGGATAAAACTCGATAGAGCTGTCGCTGGGCAGTGTGACGTAGAAACTCATTGTGGGTTATGGAAGCGAAACAAATTTAATGAGCAGACTCAATTTATCGAAAATAAGTCTTTGGAATGAATCCAGGCGTTAAATTTGCGAGGATAACCTCTAAACTTGACAAAGTATTCCAAACGTTTCTTAACTACTCTCTTCTTTAAAATTTTCTCAACATGAAAAGAATGCGATTTTTTAACTTTCTGCAGTTCTTCTGAGTAAAATGTACCAGTGATTATTTCTCCCATTAAATCTTTTATCTTATATACTGGTAGCTTTCTACGTATACAACGCTGAATCGTAAATATTTCCTCGGACCAATTATTTTCATATCCTTTCTCAAATGTTAATTTAGTCTTTGCAACCCTAACGAAGTCTCCAACCTGAAATTTGAATGGAATCTCCTTAACATTAGTTTTATTTACATCTCCATATAAGGTATTCCACACTTGTTTTTGATTTTCAACTGTTACATTAATAGGTTCTTTTTTTATGCTGCGATGGAGTGTATGATTATAACTGTGTACGAGTTGGTCTAAGACATCTATAAATCGATAGGTGTTTTTATTGGTAAAGTATTTCCACATTTTCGTTTTCAAAGTACGATTGAATCTTTCAACAACACTAGCTTTGGTTTCATTATTTGTCGTGAAAAACTTTACTTGGACAGATTTTAAATAAGATTGAAATGATTTATTTGTAAATTCAGTTCCTTGATCTGTTTGTAATTTTTTCGGTTTTCTTTCCTTGAAAATTGACTTAAATGCATTTACAATGCTAGATCCATTTTTCCGTTTCAAAGGTATGACCCATGCATATTTAGAAAAAATATCTATACATGTTAACAGATATCGATAACCATCGTTGTATTTTACAACACTTAACATGTCTACTAAATCCGATTGCCATTGAAAATCGATTCCCCCAACAATAACTCTGTTTCGCAGAAAGTTGCGACGAACGCTTTTATGTAGGGTGTATGCATTCTGACTCTCCAACCATTCTTTGATAGTCTTTTTTGGAACTTTCCCTTTCATTGCTTGATACAAGGCATTTATTCCACCAAAGCTCCCTGGTAAGCTAGGGTCTTCATAATACTGAGCTAACTCGTCTTTACCCATTCAGTCCAGTTACAGAGATGCAACTTCTGTTACTTTACTGATATTTCTACTAGAAATAGTAAAAAAACTCAAACTATACTTCCTTAATTTCATCTACTTTCTATCAAAAAATATATATAAATCTTGTCCAATGGTAGATTATATATATCATGCTTTCAAAATAGTGGTAGAGAAATCAGTTTTCTAATGCAATAACTTTTTCATAACAAATTGCAGATTGTAACCATAACATGAGAAAAATACTTGTTTGTAAGTTTAAATAAAGAGAGAAACATTTTTTTAAAGAAAAAAAAATCGTTTATTAAATAATCATAATCAGAGCATGTATGTAAACAATAATGTACCCCTCAATAGTAAACTGACCCATATGGCCAAGTCATTAATACTTCTTTTTTCTTTTTTTTTATAAGCATAATTCCATGTTCCTTGACAAAACACAATGAATTTCTGGGGTAAAGTTAGGGAAAATATTTTTAACATCTAGTATAGTAACACATAGAATTTATATATATATATATATATATATATATATATATATATATATAATACATCTCATATTAATTTTTTTAAATCAAATAAATACAAAAGCAATCAGTACAGCAAAATACGAAAGCATTCAGTACAGCAAAATACGAAAGCGTTCAGTATAGCACAATACGAAAGAATTTAGAGCAAATATACATATATACATTACATCAGACAAGCGAGTAATGCCCCCAAGGTAGCGTATGAATACCATCATCGAGAACGTATCGTTTGGAATCAGTGGAGGAGAGGGCAAGTTTATTTTGGGTTATTGAATACAAAGTATGATGCTTGGATTTGATTAGATTCATCTTTGCATGCTTATTTCGTTTATGTAATAGGCATTTTAGATAGTCATCAAAGTTAATGCTTTGTTCAATTGACTGTTTTTTGATGCCTTTCAGTTTCTTAACTACCTTCCTACCTTCGACTTTGTACGAGTACATTTTTGACCTTAACCCTACGAATTCGGTCATAATACTACCACTATTCTCGTCCTTCATTTTACCTACTATTTTCTTATTTAATTTGGGAATATCATATTTATTGTTTTCTGGGAAATCTGAAGTGTCATAAAGGTCCAAATTTTTTTTAATATCTTCGAAAAAATCATTTGTGCGAATATGATAAATAAAAGAGTCCGTATCAGTATATAATAGTTTTGCTTTTACGTCATATTCATTTTTTATCACATTATAGTGAAAATCAGTCATTAAAGTTTTGGATATATCCAGTATTGACATACCAATACAGATGGGTTTGTTAAAAATTAGTTTAGTTTTTTGCATATGAATGGCTACTAAATTTTCTGAAAAAATTGTCCTGCGATTAAAATTAGGTTTAGCTATCAATTTTGAAGCGGACTTTTCGTTTGAGCATAACCGAATGTCAACTCTTCGTCGAATATTTTCGATGGTTTTTCCAAATATAGAGTTGTTCATGAGTTTAAAAAAATCTTTTTCAAAAGAGTTTTTAGCTATTGCTCTCATATTTGTATTCAGTTCTATATAAGTTTTTAACCAATCTGTTTCTATAAATTTTATAGCTCTGTTAATTTTTTTTAATTTTAGACCTAAATCCAAATAATGCAAAAGAGATTTATGATGAATAACATACCTCTCCTTGTGAGTGAGCGTTAGTAGTAAGCGATTTTCCTTATACCCAGGAGGAACGGCATTTAGGGCAGCTAATGGATAATCACTATGTAGATCATGGAGTTCCTGTGGATACTCCAAGTCCACATCTAAAATGTATCCATTTTGGTCATCATTACGCAGTGTATCTATATCAATAATGTTGCACCACTCAAATCCTTTGAGAGGTAGTTTCTGGGACATCGCCCAACCATACAAATTATTGGCGTCTAGGTAGAGAAGGTAGCTGGAGGGCTGAGAATCATCATAATTAGACATATATTTATTATTTGCTTTAGCATGTCGATGAGAACATTGAGAAACTCCTCCCCTGATTCCTTGTTCGACAAACATAAGCATGTCATAATCTGTTAAAAGTTCTATTTTCACTCCGGTACTCTTCAACATGGCATCCCAAGATAGTCCTGGAGCGGTATAATACCATGCAGGATCTAGCTTGTGGGATGCCATGCATAGTTTTCGAAAATTTTCGAAAACGTCGCAGAGCAGTAAAACATCAGTTTTAACATATAAGTCCGAATATTCTCCGAGGGTTTTAATGTTGAAAGATTTCCACACATTTTTTGCATGAGCGTAATCACTATCCGTAGTTGCTGTTTTATTTAACACATTATAAAATTTTTCTTGAGATGGAAGTTGTGTTTCGGAAAATTTATCCATGGAATCCATGTAATCATACGGGTACACACCCTTTCTTATCATAAGTTTCCAATTTGAAGGAAAATGATTCTTCGTATGGTGAAATTCATGTTGTAGGAGATTATTCGCGAGGGTATCTAAACTACTGGCCATGAATTTCATTGTGTCCAAAAACCTCAAATTAAATTTATTCCCGGTTTTTTTGCTAATCGAGATGTATCTTTCTTCTGTATTCGGAATCACGGTTATGTTTTTAGAGTCCTCCGCTAATTCCCGAATAAAAAGATGCGAGTCATAACCTGCGAGGTTATGGAGAAAAACCGGGATAAAATTTGGCAGTTTGTAGTTGAAATTACATGACGCATGTGCCGGTCCTCGGTAATTCCCAGTCACATGGTCATGATCCCTCACTTTTATGTCTCCAGCTGAGATTGGCTTCTGACAGATGAAGCACACATTTGATTCATGGAGTTTTTTCTGCGACTCATTCAATTCCTTCATCGGCACAAAGTTTGTGTACTTTGATTCGATGATCTGCGCCTCCATCTGAAGGCATTCTATGAATTTCCGCGAAGCATCTTCTCCTCTATAAACTACCGGAGGTTTGGTTTCTCCTCGACCGACTACGTAATAGCAGAAGCTTACAGGTTTGTGCTTTTCGTACACGTTAGTGTATGAGCAATCATCATCAAAAGGAGCACAGGTGGATACTTTTTCAGTCAATGTTTCAAAATCAGCATAAATAACGTAAGGCACGTATTGAGAATGCTTGAAATTATTAAAAAAAACCCACTTCTTCTCTTCAGAAGGCATCTCTATTTTGCAAGGAACATTCATTTTGCAAAGCTCAGAGTGTAAAGTTAAACTATCGTTTGAACTAAAAAAGCTTAAACATCGTCTACAAATGAAATGTCTTCGCTTTCCTTTGGTTAATTGACTTGAAACAAGACGTGAAAGACTAGTAATTGTACAATAATGAGATTTTTCTTTCTCTTTAATAAATAAAAGATCAACGTGTTTATTTTTAATTTTGGGTGTGACTACTAATGGAAAAATCATCATATCTTTACAAAAAGAGTAAACGTTAATAGAAATATCATTATTGTTTTTTTCAAATATTTTTATTTCTTCTGGTTTTGTAGGGAAACTTATCCCAGAAAAGTTAAAAGCATCCTTAAAGTTGACATAGTTTGAAACTCTGGATGTATTTTGATCTGCTGGAAATAATGCAGCTAAAATGGACCAACGAAAACATTCATTGTCTGAATTTCTAACATTTACAACCGCACGTTTTAATTTTATTTCATTTGGTAACTCTATAAAACTAGTTCCTCGTAAAGGTAAATATTTATTACATCGTATTTCCAATTTAACAATAGATTTAAGGGCCCAACCTGAATCCTTCATTTCAAATTCTTCGCTTTCTTTTAAAATTTTTTCTGAAGCAATACTGAAAGCGTAGTCAATTTCATTTATAGATAATAATGCAACATTTTTAGTTTTAAAAGAACACTCTTTGAAAAGTGAGCCTTCCGAGAAACGTTCATAGATACATATAAGTAGAAAATTTACCTTTACTGCATTCTGCTGATGAACAATTTCTGTAATTAGTTCCACAGCTGCGCTCCTCTTTGCCTCCATAAACTCGGAGACATCTAGTATGCCTTGCGGGTTCGAAAGAGTCCAAGTAGAGAGACGATTTCCAAACGCACTCTCTTTCCGTCGCACAGTTCGAGAAGCTCCACTCGTTGATGTCGATGCTTCAGGATTCACTCCACCCGCTGATGTTGATGGTCCAGGATTCACTCCACCCGTTGATGGTCCAGGATTCACATTATTACCCCCTTGAAAGTTTTCACTGCGTCTGGGCCGCTTGCTTTTCTCAGGGTTAGCCTCGCCGGGTTTTTTTCTTTTTGGAGGTTGTTGATGGAGGCTTTTTTTATGTCGCGTAAGTGCGTCAAGTCTTGAAAATGCCTTATTGCACACATCACAACGGAAATCATTGTTTTCGTGTACACTGGCTACGTGTCGCTGAAGGGTTGATTTTCTATTAAAGTTTCGCTCACATAATATGCACGGAAATGACTCCTCGTTATGCACGGAAGAAACATGACGCTCCAAATTAAACTTGGAGCTGTAGGAGTTGCTGCAAAGTCCACAAACGTGTGTATTCATTACATATGGTATACTGGCTTGCAAAGTTCTATGAGAAAAATGAGAATGCGTCCCTCTCTCACACACAGGTTAAGTATAAGAGGCAGGAAAATGAGAAAGCGCTACACACGCTCACAGGATAGAATGAGAATGCGAAACGACTACACGTACTATCTTGAAATACAGGTAGGGGCCAATCCCTTGGAATGCAGGACAAGTACGTACAATGCTTTGGAATGCAGGAGGGTAGATAACAAAAGGCTAGTTTCTGACATGAAAGAGGGGTGTACTCAATGCCTTGGAGTTCAGAAGGGTAGATGACAAAAGGACTGGTTTCAGGACGAATCGGCCTCAGAAAGCATATACACTTTTTGATCTGTAAAGGGTAAAGTATATCCAAAAGGAAATGATCGCTTCATGTTTTTCCACTAAAAGCACTAAGGAACAGGAATGAACACGTTTGAAGATACAAGTGATATCACTTCCAAGATTTCAGGGCAGCGACACGTCCTCCTCTGGGATATTTTGCAGTCAAAAGAATCTTACTGGTCAGACCTGTTAGAATGGGTCCAGGTGTTGCCATTCTGCGAGTCCACAAATAACCTTATTACATACCATTGCCAGATTCGGTACTAAAACTTTTCTTCTCCACATTCACGTTTTCATGTCAGAAACGCGGAGGTAAACTTACTACTCAACTCTACTCTACTCTCGAGTGACTTCATTGCCTACCACATGTGTTTGATTTCACGTTTGAACACGTTAGATTGACGTCATTCTCCACCACATGTTTGATTCCACGTTTGAACACGTTAGATTGACGTCATTCTCCACCACATTCTCCACCACGTGTTTGATTCCACGTTTGAACACGTTAGATTGACGTCATTCTCCACCACATTCTCCACCACGTGTTTGATTCCACGTTTGAACACGTTGGAATGACGTCATTCTCCACCACATTCACCTTTCTATGTCAGAAACGCAGATAAAAACTGATCGAACTTATTGATGTGGTGGAGCAATCTATACTATTTTAACAGCCAATTCCGCACTTAATGTATTCAGATTTAAATTGATTATATTTCGGTAAGTAACCAGGTATTCGTGGCCGAATGGTTATATTCTCATCCAACTAACACTCGACTACGAGTACTTTTTGGTAGTCAGTTCGATCCCAGCAAAAAGAATATCACATCTTTTAGTTTTAAAAATATGTTTTAAAGATTTTATTATTTTTTTACTCAAAAAGTACTAATAGATGGCGCTACGAGTTACAGAAAAATCAGCTCTTAAATCCAACCGCTCTGAAATTCGCCTTAAATCCAATCCCTCTGAAATTCGCAAGTCCAAAACGTAAACACGTGTTATTCGACGAAATCCGAGAAACCGAAACTAACAACTCAACTCCACTCGAAGCAGGAAGAAAACAACTAAACTCAACTCAAAATTGAAAACGAAACTAACAACTCAACTCCACTTCCGGTTATGACGTCACTTCCGGCACAACTCAACTCCACTTCCGGTTATGACGTCACTTCCGGCACAACTCAACTCCACTTCCGGTTATGACGTCACTTCCGGTACAACTCAACTTCCGGTTATGACGTCACTTCCGGCACAACTCAACTCCACTTCCGGTTATGACGTCACTTCCGGTACAACTCAACTCCGCTTCCGGTTATGACGTCACTTCCTGTCGTGCCGTCACTTCCGGTACAACTCAACTCCACTCGATTTCTCCACCTTCTCCACCACTGATTTAGAACCCGCATTTTCTATCTACTGATAATCATGTGAAGTGAGAAGACACATTCCACCAGATACTGTAGTACTAGCATCATTGTCTTTTCTTATGCAACTATACCTGCGTATTTTGCATGTCTGGGAAGATTTCAAAAATGTTTCTTGAAGCGCTACACATGCGGAATGGTAAGATACACTCGTTTTGATGTCATCTAGTTTAGATCTAAAACCACGACAGTTCCAAGATATCAAAGTTATTATTGGCTAGAGGAAGGAGCAGCTTGTAGCTGCCCTGGGGATCCGGAACATTCATTATATCATGGTCATCCTCGAATTCAAACTCATCAAGAGTCTAAGAATCTTAGGTTTTCTTATGAGTACTATTTGAATCTCTCTTTTTGGTTCGAATTTCAACTCTGCTTTGATGCATGGAAGCAGAGTGCAAAGGCAGTTTTGGAATTTGGGAATTTACCTCTCGACTTCCAGTGGATCGATGAGCTTTTGGGGAAGTGTTAGTGGTATTTTTTGTGACTTTATTGTTTGATTTTGGGGTTTGATGGCCTGTTGGTTGATTTGGGTTGAGACCGGGCTTTGTAAGAATGGAAAAAATTGGCAGCAGGAGTTCGATTCCAAAAGGCGATCTGTTTGAATAGATATGCTCCGCACAGTTTTAGCTGCCGCAGTCGAGTACGAAACATCAATTTTAGGTGTTCGGGCTTCGACCACTACGGACTTCTAGATAGGATAAATTTTGAGATACCTTGACAGTTTGGATCTTCTTCTTAAGTCCATTTGGGACAGGATTTAGAATAAGCGGGATGGTTCCCCTTACAGTTTACGCAGCACGGTGCAGAAGTAGTTTTCGCTATCGTGACCTACTTCACCACAGTTGGCGCAAGTGTCGGATCAACAACAGGCTGTCTTACCATGGCCAAATCGTTGGCATTTAAAGCACCTGATCGGATTAGGTACATAGGCACGTACAGGACAGCTCATGTAAGCTATTTTCATTCGAAGTGGGGGTGTCAAATGTGAGAATGATGTGCTTGGTGGGAATGTTTTCCCTTTTCTACAGATGATTATTCGACGCACTCCGCACACCGCTCTGGTCATGAAGATTTTCTAATATCTCTTCATTCGACGTATATAATAAGTCGGATTCTGAGATGACCCCTCGAGAGCTGTTTAGTGATCTATGTGCTGAAACCGAAACTGCAAAAGACCCAAGGGAATTACTTTTAGCAAGGACTTCTGCTTGTTTTGGTGTTGAAATTTCCACCAAAAGATCACCTGAACGAAGTTTTTTAATTGATTTAACTTCCCTAAGAATGGATACAATGGTTTTGTTAATTAAAACAGGAGAGACGTTTCTGAATGAGTTATTATTTGATATGCTATCGTCAAGTTTTATAATAAAAAAATTGTGCGTTTTTTGAAGACTACAATTTGTTGCTCCCCACGAGAGGGAGAAGAAATATTGTTTTCCATCATGAAAGGGAAAAAATATATTCAGTCACCGACAGCACCACTCACCACGGAGTCCTACAAGGGGATGCAGACACCTGTACCGGTGCTTGTCGGTGACTACGCGCACGGCGCACCCCTGAAACCTGACCCTGACACCTCCACCCGTAGCGAGGTGTCCAGTAAGTGGCCGATTGCTTAGCCCTAGCCGACGACGAAGTCCAATCGACCAGCCGATTGATGCACACTGGACCAATGTACACCTCCCGTTTACCTGAAGCTGGGGTCAAAGCAGTGTATTGGGTCAGTATATCGCCCCTCAACTGCCAGGATCCCCTTTTCCAGGGACACGGGACTCCACGCACAGCAAACACGTGGGTGATATAATCCCCAAGAGGAGCTGATAACAACAGAGTGGCGAAAAGCTTTTCAAGGGAAGCCCTCACCTCCAAAGAAGCAACCACAATGAGGGAGGAAGAAAAAGTAAAAAGCACAAGGGTAGGGGAAGAATGAAAAAAGGGAAGATCACTCATGTACCCTGGGGTTGTGAAGCCCGTACAAACCTAAAGGTATGCCCTGAGAGCTCGCAAAGTACAGGAAAGGGAGCATTAAATTCGTGCAAATTTTAAATCTACATGATTACAGTTGATAAAGTGCTTGCAAATTTTGAGGGGGCAAACTTAATTTTAACAAAACCAGTAAAATATTTCTATTTTTATTTTTAATTTGAAAAAAAAATATGCACAAATACATATACTTTTTATTTCCATCTATCAACAAGTGAAATTATAATATAACAAATATAATTACCTTTCTATACTTTTATGGCCCCCTAAAATTAGAACCCTTTCAGTCAATAAATTGTTATTTTTAAATTGTTCAAGTTGTAGGATTTTTAAATTTCCAATTCTATATTTGCAATATGTGTTATTGGCTATTTTTTTCTATAGATATCAGTAGTATGGGGGTTTCTATACCGTTTTTTCCAAGATGGCCGCCGTTTGATAAGGAGTTGACTGCTGATAAGGTGTTGGGGAGGATTGCTGATAAGGGGGCTTTGAGGTGGTGACGTCGTTGTAAAGATGGCGTTGTTGTGTTGGAGTTGCCATGGTAATGAATCAGTAGTAGCTCCATCTGGTGGGGAAATGAGAAACCCTATTATTTTGAATTAAAAAAGGAATTTCGTGGATTCGAACTGGGGACCATGGGATCTGTCGTTCAGTGCGCTAGCCGTTAGGCTGTAAGAGAGTTAGCTATGGGTGGTGAATTAATGTGGTGTTTGCTTTTTTCTTAATACTAGGAATGCGTTATGGGACTTGGTTTTATTTGATGATTTTTTATTTTCCAATTAGTTGTAAGTGTGTTGGACTGGTGATGCCATCTAGTGATTTTAAAAGAAGTTAATCTAAGGAACTTTCTTATTTTTGTTATTCATTCTGGGAAGGTGTTATTTTTAGAAAATGGTTTGAACAATTGTGGTACAGCCATCTGGTGGTGGAAGAAGTAACAATTAGTTTTAAAAGATTTATTTTCTAGCTCTAGACTTGTAGCTTGATACTTTAGAATTAACTGGAGAATTTTTTTTTAAGAAAATTTTATAAAGACAGATTTGAACCCGGCAAAAGGTAATCGCGGCCGCCCGTTTTACACAAGCACTTTAACCGTTCGATCACCTACTTTGTATAATACATATAGAATACTAACTCGTGAATTTACAGCTTAAGGGAGTGAAAGTATGTGTTTTTTTTCCTTGAGCCCCTTGTGAAGAATGAATATGAACATAAAGTTGAATTTATAAACCTTAGCTATATAACAAGTTTATTACCAAGATTTTAAAGTATGCGAATTGTATGTAATGACAGGAAAAGTATCAGAATATAGAAGACTCTGGAACTTGTGACAATATGACTAAGGATTTATGTGTAGGTTAATTAAGATAACAGAAGGAGTTAAACACGTAGTCACCGATAGGATACAAGCTTAAGTAAATGAGAAAGCTTTTAAACGCATTGCTATTTAGGAGAATGGTGTTGTTTTTCTGATTGTGAGAAAAGCAAATGAAACTACATCATGCCAATGAATCACATATGACATGCCCGAACTGGAACTTTCTATAGGGGTTTTAGCTATGAAATAGTGACGAAGGGATTATCTTAATACTCTAACGTTGGAACTCGGAACATAAGTAATTGAGGCCAACCAATATATGCGAAGATTTTAAGCGTATGACACTACATGTAAGATAGAATTTATAATACGGAAGCCTTTTTTATATTTTAATGAATTTATATACAACATGAGCTTGAAGAAAATGTGAATGTTTAAGGGTGAATGTTTTGTAGGGAAAATTATTATTATTACAATTTGAGGGGGGAGGACTTTGAGATATGAATAGGACACACAGGCATAACGGTGTATGAAACATTACATTTTTAGGTAAATAAGAAGTAACTAACCAAAGATTTATAGTATACATATTATAAGCGATGGCAAGGAACCGTATAAGATTGATATTATTAGAAGCCTCTGGAACTTGTGAGAATATGACTAAGGATTGTTTTTACACGTGTAAGTTAATTAAGATAACAGAAGGAACGGAGTTAAACACCGAGTCACAGATAACGATAGAAACTATTTGATAATAAGAGGCTTTTTAAAGCATAGTTGGAGCATCTTGGGTCTTTGAATTACTTTGCATCTTGTTTTGGGGTTTTTCTGCCCTTTTTTACTGTTTTTAAATAAATCATGGATTCTAAGGACATTAGACCTGCAAAGAAAATGCGTGCAGACAAAGAACTGTGTTTGCAGAAATATTGTAAAGATTCTTTATGTTATGAGTATGGTAAACTGTTTACAGATCGTGAAGGCTGGGCATATTTTTGTCGATTGGAAAACGAATTAACGTACTTAAAGAAAGAGGAAACTACTATTGAAATTTATGGTAAAAAATGTACTGTGCCTCGGCAACTTGTAGCATACGGAGACGTAGGAATAAGCTATGCCTTTAGCGGATCTTGTATTGCAGCCAAGCCTTGGTCTCCTTTACTATTGGAAATAAAGGCAGAAGTGGAACGAATAATCGGCACAAGATTTAATTTTGTGTTGGTGAACCGTTATAAAGATGGTAAGGACTGTATAGGTGCCCATAAAGACAATGAGAAGGACTTGGATCTTAATGCACCCATAGCGTCTGTTTCATTTGGACAGAAAAGGCAATTTGTGTTTTCTAGAAAGAACTACAATTCTCTAAAAATTGTTCTGGAAAATGGAAGCTTGCTTGTGATGAAGTATCCAACAAACCAATTTTGGTTTCACAGCTTGCCCCGTGGGGATGCATTATGGCCTAGAATAAACAACGTTTCGTAAAATTCTTGTATAAAGCAGCGATAAACCACTTATGTGCCCCCGAACTAGAACTCAGTGTCGTACACTAGACGATATTTGGACAACGTTGCAATTTATCTTTGTCTTTCTGAATAGTATTTTTATAAATGCTTATATCTTGTTGTTTTTAAATAAATTTTTTAGCGTGTCTTACCACATATTCTGTATTTAGGACTTTTTTATTACATAATTTTATAAATTGTTTTTAAAATGCAAGATCTGAAATGAAATTTTTCTTTGCTATAAAGATTTATGTTTTTAAGTTAGATGTTTTTACTCAAAAATTAATTATACATTAGATGTTATAGCACATATTTTCAATGCAGAAATTTTGTTTTAAGTATTGTACACACTTAAGTAAGAGTAAACTTTTGAAAACTTTACAAGACCCGTACTATGAACGTACACATTTTGAATAAGTTATAATTGTATTGAAATCATTTATGCTATAAAATCCAAACCAACTGTTATTTTTTAATTAATCTTTCCTTGCATATTTTTTTAAAATAAATCTTCCTAAATTTTAGTGATTTAATTTTTATTATACAGATTTACAAACTGTTTTTGGTTGAAATATAAGGATTTATATTTTTAAAAATTAGATGCTTTTACTCTTAATTATATATTAGATACTATTACACATATTATTATTACATTGATGATTTTTAAAAAACGTTTAACAATTGAAAAAATATATATACTTTAAATATTATTACAAACATTTAAATGCAATTTGCCTTTTATTTTTAATTTTACAATTAAGACATTTTTTAAAAGTTTGATTCTTAAAGTGTGTTTTATGCATAGTAAAAAAAAAAAACAATACTAAAAAACATGTAAGAGTAAAAATATTTTATACATTAATTTGAAACTTTGCAAGACCCATACCATGTTTCCTTGCACATTTGAAGTCGTGAAAAATAGTTTATTAAAACCATTTGTCCTTGAAGTTCTAAATTAAATGTCCTTTTTCTTTTATGCTTTTGCAAACCACACATTTTACTAAATATGAACTTCCTTTTATTTGAAAACCTTATGCATATTGTGCAGTTTAAATTGCAGAGCAAAATTCCAATACTGTACGAAGCTATAAAGTATTTTACAAGATATTTCATATTGTTCTCTTAATTTACATCTAATTCATTACTACGTTAAAGTGGATAGCATGTGAGTTTTCTGTTTTTAAAAATAATGTGTGCACATCTGTACTGCTAAGCAAATTAACTTCTGCCTTTTCTTGATATTTAATGCATAATCTAAATATTTACGCACACCGCTGATAGTTTTACACATGAGTAAAATTAAATAATAACTGAAATTTTAAATATTAGTGTGAATTTTAAAATGAACAAATATTGCTGACATATTGGATTAAATCTGAATTCTATGTATTCTCAAAACAACAATGCAAGAAAAAACAGAGACACTTCTTAAACAGATTGAAGGAAGTCACATGGAAACAAAGTAAATTAGAACACTTTTTAATAGAAAAAACATTGATTCATATATTTTACAAAACTAATACATTGTAGTAAAAAAGAACTTATTTTTACATACTTGCATTTTTTAAGAGACACATGTTTACGACGAGCCAATTATTAAATGCCATCACCTCAGCTTTGGGGCAATGCAAATTATTTTTGTGATGACCACATGATAGTTTTTGGATCTTTTTGTTGCTACTTAGTGCACATAGTACATCGAATTTGGGACACCCGTATTGTGCCAAGTTGATATTCGGAATATTCAATGCATCTAGGCGTTTCTTTTCCACACAACCACCTTTGTAAGCAACTAGGTACTGAGTGGCACTCTTGGTCTGTTCGTACAATTCTAAAAGCTTAGAGTCTAAACTTTCTAAAGGAGACACACTTTCCCATGCCACGGGACAGAAAGGGAGACCACATATGTAATTTTCAACATATCGAACAGTTTTTTTATCTTTTGCACTCAGTTTATGCTTATAAGGCGATAAGTTAAAACGAATACTTGAAGCTACTTGCGATTTTATGGCGATGTATCCGTATTCACGTACTAAGAAACCCTCTTGAGTTTGAAATCCGTCAAAATCCACAATTGCACAAATATTAAACATTGCTATTGAAATGTGCTAGCTGTTCTTGGAAAAAGAATTGTAAACTAGAGGCACGAAGAACTGGACTATATACACTTACTAATCAGTGATTAACACCATACACTTACTAATCAGTAAAGTTAAAATGTATCTTAGTCTTATCTTTTGTGAGTAACTATGAGCGCATAAGTGAAGAATGTACTCAGAAAACATGTGCTTGTGATAATGCGCCAAGTAAAATTGTGTGTTGTAATGCAAGAAGATTTTAACAAAAGGATATACTTAAATGTGCATGTGATTTTTCTTTTTACTCTACCACTAGTATCTTAGACAAGTATCAGATTTTAAAAAAAATGACGAAGAGAAACTTTTCAACACAATCTGTACTATAATTTTACACTTAAGAGTAACAGAGCATAATATAATTTTAAGGAAAATGAGTAATCAGTATGCAAATTTGAAGCCTAAAGTTCCAAGCATGTCTATGCTCAATAAACGCCTATCTACGTTTAGAGATTGGCCACGCACAGATGTTGACATTAGGGACTTGGCCGAAAATGGATTGTATTATACGGGTGTCTCGGACGGGGTTAGGTGTTATTGGTGTGGAGGAGGGCTTGAAAATTGGCAAAAGGAGGATATAGTCAGACACGAACACATAAAGTTTTATCCAAAATGTTTGGTAGCCCAACAAGGACCGATTGTTGACCCTAGATTAAAAGGAACACCCATAGATGAAATTGTACAGGTGTTGGATGAAACAAACAATAATGCCAATGTTTTTATAAAACCTGATGTAAAACTTTACTGCTCATACAATGACAAGGACGAACGACTTTGTAAAATTTGCATGGAATCGGAAATGGATGCTACTTTACAGCCTTGCGGTCATTTGGTTACATGCATGAGATGTACGAAGAGTCTCTCAACGTGTCCTATGTGCCGAACCAATATTTTACGTAAAATTTTTTAAAACGTACATTTGTTACTAAACAGTCTATTTATTAGTACATGTAGTAGATGCAATTTCAAGTGATTTATTGAACACAGTGTGGAAGAATTGTAAAAGGGTGGTTTTGAGTTGAATGTCATGAAATTAACACTCGTACTACAGCAAAAAAGACTAATAAGGAAGTTTAAGACTTTTCTAAAAAGCATAAGACTTTTATCAAGGACTTGTGGAAAAAATCTTGTAGGAAAGACCTTTTTACCCCTTATAAATATATTGACTATTTTTATTATTATTTGTTTGTTCATTACATGTTAAACCGATTTACTAAAGAGGAATTTTAAAATGCCTTAAAAAAGGAGTTACTAAATGCTTTAGGAAAAATGTGTAAATGTACTTTAATGCAAGAAAAAGAACGCTTGAAATAAATATTCATCTAGCTATTATTTTTAGTACTTATCAATCATCTTGGTGTATTGTTTATTTTCTAAATTAAACCTTTCGTACTTTTAAATCTTAAAACAAAAAGAAAGGAAAAGTAACCATCTAGAATAGTAAACACCAAATTAAAAAAAAAACATTTTTAAAAATATTTTCTTATAATTTTTTACCTTTGCCTTTTTTTGTTGTTGAATAAACATTGTCATACAAAATTAGTATATTTGTTGTGTAGAATATTTTTTGAAAACACTGAATTGAAGAAAAAAAATCATTTATTGAAAAAAGAATCAACAGTTTATATATATTTGTAACAACATATCTTACAGGTCTTTTACATACATCTCTCTAACAGTATTGAAAATATCTGTGGTATTCAAATTCTCAAAAACATTTTCCTCCATTATTATGTAATAAAAGTTTAACAGTTTATTGCTCTGTCTTACAAAATTAATAGCAAACTCTTTCCAGTTAACAACACATAAAGCAAGGGCGAAAAATTCGCAAAAGCGTTCGTCAACGCTCATCGTCATACATTTATTGTACAGATTGATTGACAATTTCATTCTTACAACCTAAACAGTCAAAAAAGAATATTTATATTTTTTGACACAATATCCTTTAGGCACTTGCAGAGAGAAGCTATGACTTCTCTCCAACAATCAGATTTAATGGTATCACTGCAGTAAGGTTTGTAACTTTCACCAGGAAAACATTTTTTGATTTCCAGTTTCACATAATATGGCAACAAATACGTCAAAAGCGATATCTTCAATACATCTAACACATTGCCGTAGATTTCACACAGTTTAAAATACTGATCAGAATTCATAAACACACAGTTGGGCGAGAACTTAAAAGTATAATTTCTTTTCTGAAATACACGTTGTAAAACTAAGTGCATTTCCCCCACATCAAACACTTTAGAAAGGCAGACTTCTTTTTCTATAACTTTAACGTTGGAGGCAGTTGCAAAAGCGAAAAATGTGCTCAACTTTTGCATTAGAATGTACCATGTTTTTGGATGCAGGGAAACACAGTCCTTCGTTGGTTTCAAGACATTGTTTTCATGCAAAGCAAATTTACGTATGTGGACACGTGTGGAACCGTTGAAGTTATTGATTAGCACGAATAAATAGTCACCAAGGTGAAACACATTGTCAGGAAGTGATTGCAGCGTCAAACTTAAGCTTTCCCTTGGAAACACCTGATCGTTGAAATACATTCTTTCACACACTTTGGGTCGATTTGTAAAACGCATCATTTTCAGAACTTTGAGGTACACGTTTTCAATAAAGCTTCAACTTAACCAAGAGATAAAGGCGAGTTCATTAACGTTACTTGAAATTTCAGTTTATCGGTTTTTATTGTTATCAACTCTAGAATCATATGACGTAGAACGACTTTATCTCTGCAAAAAACTGAATCAAGTGGTGAGTTGCATTAACTTTGCTTGAAATTTCGGTTTATCGGCTTTTATTATTATCAAATCTAGAATCTACCAAGAGATTATATGATTCTAGATTTGATAATAATAATAAAAGCCGATAAACCGAAATTTCAAGCAAAGTTAATGCAACTCACCACTTGATTCAGTTTTTTGCAGAGATAAAGTCGTTCTACGTCATATGATTCTAGAGTTGATAACAATAAAAACCGATAAACTGAAATTTCAAGCAACGTTAATGAACTCGCCTTTATCTCTTGGTTAAGTTGAAGCTTTATTGAAAACGTGTACCTCAAAGTTCTGAAAATGATGCGTTTTACAAATCGACCCAAAGTGTGTGAAAGAATGTATTTCAACGATCAGGTGTTTCCAAGGGAAAGCTTAAGTTTGACGCTGCAATCACTTCCTGACAATGTGTTTCACCTTGGTGACTATTTATTCGTGCTAATCAATAACTTCAACGGTTCCACACGTGTCCACATACGTAAATTTGCTTTGCATGAAAACAATGTCTTGAAACCAACGAAGGACTGTGTTTCCCTGCATCCAAAAACATGGTACATTCTAATGCAAAAGTTGAGCACTTTTTTCGCTTTTGCAACTGCCTCCAACGTTAAAGTTATTAGTTTATATTTTAAAGTTATAGAAAAAGAAGTCTGCCTTTCTAAAGTGTTTGATGTGGGGGAAATGCACTTAGTTTTACAACGTGTATTTCAGAAAAGAAATTATACTTTTAAGTTCTCGCCCAACTGTGTGTTTATGAATTCTGATCAGTATTTTAAACTGTGTGAAATCTACGGCAATGTGTTAGATGTATTGAAGATATCGCTTTTGACGTATTTGTTGCCATATTATGTGAAACTGGAAATCAAAAAATGTTTTCCTGGTGAAAGTTACAAACCTTACTGCAGTGATACCATTAAATCTGATTGTTGGAGAGAAGTCATAGCTTCTCTCTGCAAGTGCCTAAAGGATATTGTGTCAAAAAATATAAATATTCTTTTTTGACTGTTTAGGTTGTAAGAATGAAATTGTCAATCAATCTGTACATAAATGTATGACGATGAGCGTTGACGAACGCTTTTGCGAATTTTTCGCCCTTGCTTTATGTGTTGTTAACTGGAAAGAGTTTGCTATTAATTTTGTAAGACAGAGCAATAAACTGTTAAACTTTTATTACATAATAATGGAGGAAAATGTTTTTGAGAATTTGAATACCACAGATATTTTCAATACTGTTAGAGAGATGTATGTAAAAGACCTGTAAGATATGTTGTTACAAATATATATAAACTGTTGATTCTTTTTTCAATAAATGATTTTTTTTCTTCAATTCAGTGTTTTCAAAAAATATTCTACACAACAAATATACTAATTTTGTATGACAATGTTTATTCAACAACAAAAAAAGGCAAAGGTAAAAAATTATAAGAAAATATTTTTAAAAATGTTTTTTTTTTTAATTTGGTGTTTACTATTCTAGATGGTTACTTTTCCTTTCTTTTTGTTTTAAGATTTAAAAGTACGAAAGGTTTAATTTAGAAAATAAACAATACACCAAGATGATTGATAAGTACTAAAAATAATAGCTAGATGAATATTTATTTCAAGCGTTCTTTTTCTTGCATTAAAGTACATTTATAGGGCCGCGGTGGCCCGGTTGGAAGAGTAACGGACTAGCAACCGAAGGGTTGCGAGTTCGAATCCAGCCAAACACCGTCGTGTACAAAGGGGGCTGGTGCACGTTAAATCTGTCGTGGCCTCAAATGTCCTCACGTTGGCGTGGTGTGGAAGTTTGGAGAGTGGGGTGCCAGCTCAGGTGTTGCCTCGTCATCTGACCGTGGTTCAAAATTACGTGGTGTTGTCCTCGGATCTTTCCCTTTGGGATTGATCCCGGACCGTCACCAATAGCCCGTTGTGTTGCTCTAGTGTGACGTTAATTGAAATAAAAATAAAAAAAAAATAAAAAAAAATAAAGTACATTTACACATTTTTCCTAAAGCATTTAGTAACTCCTTTTTTAAGGCATTTTAAAATTCCTCTTTAGTAAATCGGTTTAACATGTAATGAACAAACAAATAATAATAAAAATAGTCAATATATTTATAAGGGGTAAAAAGGTCTTTCCTACAAGATTTTTTCCACAAGTCCTTGATAAAAGTCTTATGCTTTTTAGAAAAGTCTTAAACTTCCTTATTAGTCTTTTTTGCTGTAGTACGAGTGTTAATTTCATGACATTCAACTCAAAACCACCCTTTTACAATTCTTCCACACTGTGTTCAATAAATCACTTGAAATTGCATCTACTACATGTACTAATAAATAGACTGTTTAGTAACAAATGTACGTTTTAAAAAATTTTACGTAAAATATTGGTTCGGCACATAGGACACGTTGAGAGACTCTTCGTACATCTCATGCATGTAACCAAATGACCGCAAGGCTGTAAAGTAGCATCCATTTCCGATTCCATGCAAATTTTACAAAGTCGTTCGTCCTTGTCATTGTATGAGCAGTAAAGTTTTACATCAGGTTTTATAAAAACATTGGCATTATTGTTTGTTTCATCCAACACCTGTACAATTTCATCTATGGGTGTTCCTTTTAATCTAGGGTCAACAATCGGTCCTTGTTGGGCTACCAAACATTTTGGATAAAACTTTATGTGTTCGTGTCTGACTATATCCTCCTTTTGCCAATTTTCAAGCCCTCCTCCACACCAATAACACCTAACCCCGTCCGAGACACCCGTATAATACAATCCATTTTCGGCCAAGTCCCTAATGTCAACATCTGTGCGTGGCCAATCTCTAAACGTAGATAGGCGTTTATTGAGCATAGACATGCTTGGAACTTTAGGCTTCAAATTTGCATACTGATTACTCATTTTTCTTAAAATTATATTATGCTCTGTTACTCTTAAGTGTGAAATTATAGTACAGATTGTGTTGAAAAGTTTCTCTTCGTCATTTTTTTTTAAATCTGATACTTGTCTAAGATACTAGTGGTAGAGTAAAAAGAAAAATCACATGCACATTTAAGAAACCGGTTCCGCCGACTTGAACTCACATGTCTATTTCTCTTTTATTAACTTGGCGTTCTGTAAAATCATCTAAGCGATGAAAACACCAAATTGCAAACACTGTCCAATGCGACAACGGGGTCTACCGGATGTGCTCTGCACATTAACTGCATTAGTCTGTCTAGTTTTGCGCTTTTATCAATCAGAGTTTTCCTAGAATAAAACCTGTTCGACTCTTGTATGAAAATCTATGGTATAAAACAATATGTAAGTTGTTTTGTGGAAACTTCTGATTTTGACCAATGGTTTTATTATGAATTGTTTTGCTGCTAGATAAGTAGTTTTTGTACAATTTTTGAAGCCTGAAAACAAATATTGAAATGGGTATTTGGGTATTTGGGTATTTCAATTAACGTCACACTGGAGCAACACAATGAAATGAAAATTTGATTTAAAATTTTGTTAAAGAATGAAACGATTTCAATCAAAAGTTAAGTAATTAGAATAATTTGAAATTTATCTTGATAAAATTTAATTAGCGCGCTTTTTTATTTAAAAGAGCTTATACGAACGAATGATTACACTAAAATTACAGTTAAATCTAAATATGGATATCTATCAGATTTTTATCTTTTTAGGAAGCAAGCTGGGTTTTAAGTGACTCTAACTTTGACTACTATTTATTTGGGGGGGAAAGGTAAGAAGATGAGAAGGAACGTTAACAAAAATTTTGGGTAGTGGAAGTAGAATTATGGTTTGTCTGCGCGCGCTGTTTTAAAATTTTGTTAAAATTATAATTAATTTGATCTAGATGAAGTGATTTATGAAACAAATGTTGCAATATGATTTCAATTAAAGGCGGACGCATGTAAAAACAGTTTCAAAATCAATCAAAGCTTAATAATTGTGCTCTCTACTTAAACCCTGATCACCAATGTTTTGAAAATTTGTAAGTTATTTGAAGTTTTAAAGAATGAGAGGTTTGTAAAAATTTGTTTTCTTCATCTATTTGATGTATTTAGTTGTGAGTTGTTTTGAGCTTAGGTTGTATGCATCGGAGTATCCGCTTGATTCGCTTACTTTGTCTTCGTGTAAATATTGGCTGAATTTTGTTATTTTAATCTCTCGAATCAACGTTTTTCTTCGGGAAAATGCTGTCTGAGTTTTTATGGATTTACTTTTAATTAACTGAAAAACGTTTGAGAATAACTTTTATATTGATGAACAGTATTCATTTAGATCACATCAGCGTGACAGTTATACTGTAGATTTCATGTGCATCCATGGCTCTTTAATCCTTTTTGTGGTTGATGGTGAAATAATACTAGTAAAAATAAGAAAAGAAAATCTCAAATTTTAAAAATATTACTTGTATTTCAACCATTGGCATAAAATTAGATCGTAAGGAATTGGCATTATTTTTTAATTAAAAGGGTTTTTGTTATCCCACTTGTATGTTTTGAGTTTTATTCTCTTTATTATCTCCCACAAAACATCTAGTTTACGCTGAAACCTTGATAAAACAAAAATTCGGAATATACTTTTTAAAATATAAAAATACTTTTTGTTTTCCAATTGTGTATAGTGACTAAACAGAGTGCCATGCTGACCCCATAGAGCCAGCAATAGTTTTCAGTTAATTTTAAGCTTCACTGTACTCATAATTTGTATACATGAAAATGACCCATAAAAAGGCAAATGATTTTTCAGAAACTTTCAAGTCAATTCCAGTGCTACAAGTCTATTTCTTTTGTTGTAATAAATGCATTAATTTCTTTTGTACTGTCACATTGATTATAGCCACGTTACAGTTATATAATAAGATAATTTTTAAGTCGTTCTGTGCTACCACTTTTGGTGTAGAGTTAGAAATGGTTTTTCAGTGAAATATGTAAATCTGTCATAATAATATTTCCGTTACAATAATGTGTTTATCCTTACTAATTATCCTTATTAAAATAAGGCTTCCACATATGTTCTAACAATCTATGTGAAACTGCATTAATAGTGAAACCTGGTTTATACTATTTTATTATACCAATTATACATATTTAATTAAGTTACTCAAATAGAATAACAGCAATATAGTTTGCAGTTAACAACTGTACTACATTTTTTCTTAATGTCCTCCATTGTACTCTACACCTTTTGCATCTTTTGATGAGTTGTATTTGACTTCGATATTACATTAGATGCAGAGTTAAAATTAATGGTCGTTAATCATAGTTTGCATCTAAATTTTTTGATGTCGTGAGTTTTGTACCCAGTCACATTTTTGAAGTTTTCTGAGGTCTTTCACTTCTATGACACAAATTCTGATCAATCAACCATTTATTCTTCCTTCAAATAATTACTTTGAACTATCTGTAAATACAACAATCCACTTACTGTAAATGCAATATGATGACAAAACTAAAAAGAGAGAATCCCGCTACAAATAGTCATGAAGTCCAGTTCCTAGTCATTACTTACACTGTTTATGAAAGGGTTTTTCTGTAATCCTATAGGCTGCTTGTGTTTGGTAACTTTTTTCATAATTTGAGGTGAAATTTGGCTAATTACTTGAATAATTTCAGAATGTTGCTTATATTAAAAGCTAATGCTAAGCGTTGATTAATCAAGTCAGTTCTTAACCAGAAGTTTTTCTTTAGTAGTTTGTTATGTTTAAGCTGAAAAACCCTCTCATATACACCCATGTAAACTAAGCATAGTTCGAAATTTCTTGCAGGGAAAGGAAAGCAACAGGAAAAATGTTGACTGTTTGACTCAAAATTTTTTCATTAGTATTGATATTTTATTTAATACAAGCACCAAATGAAGAATATTTATTTGTGAGGAATTAAAAGGGCTTTATGGGTATCAATTTTGTGTGCAGTGGTTTTTACTTGTAAGTACTTTAAAATAAATGTAAAACACTTTTTTAGCATCTCAATATCATCCAGTGACATACATGTTCAATAGAAGGAGAATCGTATAAATCAATAGAAGAATTTTTCTTTAAACAATAGAATTTAAATATACTCATCCGAGAGCAGAAACTCATTGACATTTGTTCGAAGACGATAAATGCTCATTTTCATGATTATGAGAAATACGTTGTCAGTTTGTAATCTGTTTAAAAGATCTAATACTATCAAAATGCTTATAATTTTTATTTTTTGAAACTTATACTTAGTCTCTAAACAGTCCTTAAGTAAAAATTTTGTTTTGTCAATTAACCCCTTCCGGTAAAATGACGAGTCTAGCTTGTCATTGGTTTTTCATGCCATACTGCGCAATGATGAACTACACTCGTCATGCGACTAAAGTTACTGTACCACATGCTTGAGGACTATTAGCTATATACCTTATTAAAGTTTTGGTTTGATTTTTTTTAATTTTGCCGTTTTTGATATTCCACAATGAATTACAATTCTATCCAAATCAATAATATAATTTTAATTAAATCTTATCGGAAGGGGTTAATGAGTTTCTGCTCTAAGCTGACGATATATTTTAAATCTTTTCTTGGACATTAGACTATTATATTTGTTTTTTAGATGTAAGAACTTGACATTCATAATCAAATTGGGATATTTATCTGATCAGACTTCCTACTTGATTATGTACTAATAAGATGTATTATGTATATAACAATTAAATGTATGTTCACAAGAACATTTAAATATTGAATCTCCTGCAGAGTTCTGTATATCTAAGCTATTTTTATCATTATACATTGTAATGTGTTAAGTTGCATAAACAAAATTTAATAATCCTGTTCCTTAGGTAAAAAAATGTCTTAAGGAAATTATGTGCGCTGGTGTGGAAAGACTACTTTAAATGATTCTTATTTATAGTTGGAACCATCATTCAAGTTATCTTATAAATTTTGTTGCAATTGAAGTTTTTCTGTATTTGTGGACTACAATGCCGTGCCTCCTTGATGCTGAGTAATTTGTATTTAATTTTATGATGGGAAAGTCTTGACTCTAATCTGGAGAGTGATAAAGGTAAGTTACTTTTAAGAAACTTTTTCATAGCCTTTTGTTTTTGATGCAAATGCCAATTTGGATACACTGCTAATTAATTACCAAGACTGAGAAAAAAATGTATTTTATGTAATTAATAATTTAATATTTTCATATAGTTGGTATTTTATAAATTAGTTATTTTGGTAGTAAGTTTTTAAAAATAACTGATTAAGTGTGAATAAATTTAATAAGAAATTTGAGGGCTGAAAAAAAATTCTTTCGATACGTAAATTTTTTTGCTCTTCAGAGAGTTTACTTCAAATAAACACAGGCACCACAACCCCTAGGTACCCAAGTGATCTATCCTCCTTTCCATTTTACCCTCACCTTTTCATATGCTTTCTCTTTTTTCCTCTCTCATTGTCTATTATTATCTGTTATTGATTTTTTATTTCTTGCATTTGGTACAATTTGTCCATTATTGGACCTTGCACCATAAAACCATAATCAACCAACCTAAAAATTTTTGAAAATACCTTTAAAGATTTCCAATTTCTGTTAAATGTTTACAAACCTTGGAGAGGGAATATAAGGGGAAGGCATGCATGTTATCAGAAAGTCATAGCACTATGATCATGTATCTATTAACTAAGGTTTTATCATACAGCAATTTTGTGTGTTCCTTAAAGTTAAAGAGGTAGTTCAAAGTATGAGAGATGCGTAATTCATAAGATTTCCAGAGTTCCATCATGTTATAAGTATTCACATACATTGGAATACTTACCTGATTAATATTGGCAGTTTTTAATATTTAATTTTACCTTTAGACTTTTATAGGTTCAAATAGCAGTGATATTGAATACTGTGTTTTTGGATGTCTAATTAATTTAATAATTTTATTTCTTTCATTTACTTTTATAATTTTAAAAGTCAAAATGTATGTGACTAATTTTTTGGCTGCATTTAAAAAAATATTTATAAAGCTGCTGGTGCTGCATGCTCTTGCTTATTTATTTAAAAATATTTTTGTGATGACCTAATTTCATTCTGTTTCATGTTTTAATTTTATTTAGTCATGTTAAAAATCTTTTGTCATTTGCAAAAAGATCTTTAAAAATTATGTTCTTGAATTGGTTTTGCGTTGAAGAGTAGGAATCCTGCTGTTATGCCTATTTCCATTGTCAATTACTATATTTGCCTTTATTGTGAGTAAATTTTGTCTATGATATTATTGATATAGGCTTTTAATCTGATTAGATGGCTCGTGCTGAAGTTAATCCATCACTGTATGCCTCCAGTCATTCAAATTTGTCTCACTTGAGTAGTCCGCTACCCAAACGTAGTAGGTTGTCTCTGAGGCGAACTACACAGTATCTGCACAAACCCTGTTACCGAGAGGATGACTATTTTGATACCAAATATGAATCTCAAAGTCAAACAAATAATGAGGTTGAAAATGTTGAAATGATTGACTTGACTCGGGATGAAAACAGATCACCCAATTGTAATACCTCTTCCATTGATGTGAAACCTGAATTGAGTCCAGCTACTGCAGAAGAAGAAAATAAAGTAAAAGTGTGGACCATAGGTTTGCCTAACTGTGGGAATACATGTTATGTGAACAGCATTCTTCAGGTATTGAGATATACTCCAGAATTCTTGAATTCACTGCATTCTTTGTTGTTAGCCCAGCATCATATGTCAAAGGTATGTATTTTGATTGAAATTAAAATTTATTTCTAAGATTCTATTGCCAGATATCACTAATTAATGCAGTTCTTATGATTTGAATCATGGTGTGTTGATTTAAATCAAGTTATTTTTATTTAAAAAAATCATAATTTAAATTTTCCTTTTTCTTTATTAGAGTTTAATAATATTGGAAATGAAATAATCTGAGACGCAGAATGTGTTATTTTATACAAATAAATGAAAAAAATTGTTTCTACTCAGTAACACCAGAGGAATATCACTTTTAAGCTGAAAATAATTGACCCCTACTTTGAGAACACAGAAGATAATAGTATTGATAGGGATGAAGTGGCATCAGCTTGGGGGCCCTAAGTAAAACACCTCTTGCTTCATTTAAAAGTGTTTCGGAAATCTTTATTTTTTTACGTAGATCATTAACAATATGATCTGCATATTTGTTATACAAGTACTTTATCTTTCATCTTGGAGGGAGGCCAATCATAAAAATATTAGGATCCAAGGTGTTTGGGTTTCTAGTACTTTTACACCCCTTCTGATAAAGCTTCCTCATAAAGAGATAGAATTACTCTGAGTGTGGTTGCTTGTGCTATTTGTAACATTTATCCCTTATGTTTGGGGATCCTTGGTCCTAGACTTAAAATTTTAAAGGTTTCAAAAACGTCGGACATGACATCCCTCCGTTAAGTGTATTTTTAAAAAACTTACTTTGTTCCACATTAGAAATATTTCTTGTTTAGGGAACCTATGGGGTTCTGTTCCCTAGGAATTGTCACCTGTTTTGGGATGACAATTAAAACTACCTACAAATATTTTTTTTGTTTTCTCACTGAAAATAAATGTCACTTACAAATCTACTTAGCAGAGGCTGAGTTTACATATGGAACCAATCCATACATTGCAAAAGTGTTTTGGGTTAATTTTGAAATACTCTTTCTTACCCATGGAAGGGTAGACTTTCTTGAATTGATGCACTTTCAAGTAGGAATTTGCTATTTCGGAATCAGCATATTTGTTTTCAGTATGTTACAAATGAGAACTAGGTATCCCTGTCTTAGTGAAATTCATTAGCAGCCCACCTTTATGATCTTTTCCAAAAGGGATGAAATGACAAGCCTCACAGTGAAACCTGCAAGTTATCTCTCCCTGGCTTTTAGCAAAATAGGACAGTTTCCATCTCCACAAGGTCCCCAGTGATTAGTAAAATTTACCAGATAGCTTTGGAAAAGGTATCTCAGGAAAACCACTTGGAGGGTTAAACCAAATAAATAAGATTTTGTTTTAAAAAATCATGATTTTTTCACTCTGATTTGAACTGACTAAATGGTGCTAGCTGTATTTAATTTACTTAATTTTTTAAATGTTCATATTTTTTTATGAGCTAACAATTAATGTAATTTTTTACAGGCTTCTTTAAGTGACAATGAAACAAAGGAAATAGCTTTCTTTAAGCAGATGCATTTGGTTTGTATACTTAAATTTTTATCTACAAAAGTAATTTATATATATGATTGAAAATATTATAACTTAAAGCATTATTTGGGTGCTCATTATTTCAAAAATTGTTTTTCGTTTTTGTAAATATTTCTTAAGTTTTTATGAAAAGGTTAAATTTAAAGCATTTGAGACTACATGTTTCATATGTAAGGTCATTCATTGCCATTAAGCATTATATCTATTTTTAAAATAAACTATCATGCAAATGTTGAAAAAGACCATGAATTTTATGTTACGAATATTCATGAAAGCTACACTCATTACAATAATCTATCTACAATATAATAATAATGAGCAATAGTTTTATTCATACTCAAAACGATATGAAAGAAATTACTTGAAACTGAAAAATAGTTTTAATTCAAATGAATGAACTTAAATGTGCATGCATACCATTTGAGTTCACAATAACTACTAGCAGATAGTGATACAAGAAATGTCACTTGAAGTTTCTCTATATCATCATTTTTGCAAAACACTGTTACACTCTGCCCCATCTTCCCCATGAATAGTTTGTTTGAAAAACTTAAACAAGTTTTTTCCCTCTTTTTATGTTTATAAATGTATCCAAGTCCTCTCCTGAAATACTTATCATGAAATACCAATCTCCTTAGTGAAAATAAGTAATACTATGCTTTAATTACCACATTTAATGTAAGATTAATGTTATTAATAAACTTTGCTGTTTTTGATGATACATGCTACATTTTCTCTTTTAAACTGCAAAATTGTATTGCAATTAGAAATTCTTATAGCTTGAACAGTTTTTATAGCTAGATAGTTTTCCTGATTGTTTTGCATCTTATAGAACTGTATAATCAATTGAAAAAGATCAACTGTCACTACAATAAACAATTAAACAATATGGCAAAAAGTAGACTTATCAGTTAAGATTGATAAGGTGTCTTCACCTCACTTGTTGCATGTGTATTATGCAGATATATTTATTATATGGTTCTCATTAAAACTAATTCTCATTGGAATATTCAATTTGATTTTCAGAAGGTTAGGAAGGAAAATAAGAAAAAATAAGAAATTTATTTTTTCATGATTTTATTCTATTTTATATTTGAGATGGCATTTTAGCAGCATATTTTTAGTGTTTCGCTGCTGTGGAAAGTAACGAATAGCTATAGTGAAAAAACAGATGTATCATAATATTTTGAAAGTAGGAATTTTTTGTTGACATATTTGCTTTACTTATCTCAAGCTGTAAAATCATATTTTTTCCTTTGGGATTGATTCTAAACCATTGCCAATAGCCTGTTGTGTTCCAGTGCAACTTAAATTCAAATACCAAACTGATGTTCCATTTTCTTGAATAAATTTAAAAATCAGTGTTATGTATTTTGTTAATGAATAAAAGACGGTTGTGTTTTAGTTGTTTTCTGCCATGAAGAGGAAAGAAGCTTTAATGCGAGTGAATATTGATAAGGATTACTGTTCTTTTCTGTTGAGACCTGTTAAATTAGTCATCAATTGCTTAAGGTATGATATATTGTTGTAAATAAAGTTCATTTTGTTAAATATCTGACATAACTGAATAACTTGTTCAATTATAGATTTGCTATTTAATATATTCTGTAATTTGTGGTATTTAAATATCTTGATGGGTTTTTAATTTTCATAATTAATTGAGTTAAATTGTTTACCTACTTTAAAGTAAGTGCAGTCATTTTTTATTTCAGACATAGAGAGAAAATTTTATCTGCTATATAGTGTTTTTATAATATTTTCCTTTTAAAAAAATATTTTGTCTCCTTAAATTTATTGATAATGTTTTCTAACATGTTTATGAGCAGTTTGTATCAGAAGGAGTAGGTTAACCCAAATTAAGTCTCCCAAGTGAACTTGGTCTTCGAGACCATTGAATGCCATTTGTGGTACAATCTCCAATAGTAAAACACTCCACCTAGGAGAAAATTTCTATTAAGATCAATTACACTAATGAAAATGCAGGAGAAGAGACAGAACACCATCACTCGCAGTTCACATCCATCGTTCTACTGTTGACAGTCTCTAAGTAAAGCAGTGAATAGTCATGATCAATTACAAAATGTATGGTTTTTCACAAAGTTATTGCTACAGTTATATTTTCTGATATTTGGAATAGCTCTAAAAATTTTAATGATAATTTTGTGACCAATCTATTAATAGATTGTTCATAACTGTTACTCATGGGTGAATTGAAAGTGTTGAAACTTGGGATTATCAATAAAATATAAATATCTGTGGACAACAGGACCTGAGAATTAGACAGGTATTTTGAAAACTTTAACAAAATCAATTTATTTATAGCAAGGAGTATTAGTAAAGAATAACAAACATCCATGTCCTGCCACTCTGAGTGGATAAACAAGTGGTTGAAAATGATGGAATGTGTATGGGGTGGTTGGGGAACAACTTCAACCCTTAAACATGGGCTTAAATTAGATCTGAAGTTGGGAAAAGGCTAAAAATAGATTTCGTGCTTGGTGGCCATGATGTCAACTATAGGGATATCTCTATTCACAGATCTGGACAATATCATTTTTCTGTTGCATTTTTTGTTTGTTTAGAATTGTGTTTTTGGCAAGCAAGTGTCAATTTTTTTATTTATTTATTTTAGGGAAATATGTGTTTTGTTTGAAGAAGGTGAACAACATGATGCTCATGAATTCTTGATTACTACAATTTCTGCCTTTGCTACAGCATGCCAAAGTCTACAGAGCCATTTTGCAAATACTGAAAAAATTGGTGATCAAGACTCCAGCTCTATGAAGAATTCAGACATTGGACCGTCCTCTATCTGTGATGAAGTTTCTCCTGCTGGTCAGGAGATTAAGAAGCAAATGAACTCTGCGAAACGCCGAAAGTTAAAAAATGTAGCTTTCGACTTCTCTGGGCTTGATAATCTAAGTCTTGGTTTTGAAGGCAAAATTCGTCACATTGTTCAGTGTCTTGAATGTGAAAAAAGACTAGAGCGTGAAGAAAATTTTGCAAATTTGGAAATAAATATTCCTGAAACAGTTAATGGAGAGGGTAAGTTTTGCTTGCTATACACGTTGTTTGTCTGATGCATTTATTCCGAAAACAGATTAAATCTTCAGACCTGCCAATTCTTTTGAATTTTCCAGAAAACCGTTTTTTCCTTTCTTCCAGATGGAAAAACATCTTAATTTTTTTCAATGTGATAATTTTTCAAATGATACTAATTCTTTCATTGGGTGTAATGCTATGCAATCCATGAAGGAACAATATTGTATACCTGACAACTTTTCCAGAAATCTTTCAGACAGAAAAAGTATCTTGATTCTTTGGGGAGAAAATTTTTATCAAATGATGCTAATTTCTTCGGTTTGGTGCCGAGCTGTGGCAGTTATGAAAGAGAAACATCGGAATCGGTGGTTATTAGATTGTTATAAAAACCTTTTGCACAAATTTTCAAGAAAAACCCACAAGTATGCCTACCTCTAAAACACTCAATAAAAGTAGAAGGGAGCAGGGTTACTTTTTCTGTTTTGAATTGTTTTTTAAATCCCAATTTGGCATAATACTAGCTAATTTGACACTTAATTGTTTTTAAGCATTTTTCATTTCTGATAGTTGTGCATTGGTTTTTATATCCTCTGGATAATTTTTTCTTGGAGGTTGTTGGCAGGTATGAATCTCTTTCTCTGACAACTTCAATTAACAGTTTTAGTTTTACTCACTGGAAGGAATTCCAGAGTTCTATAAAAAGTATGGAGGCACATAATTTTCTGACCTTTTTCTGGAAATTTTTCAATGAAACACTTTTCAGAACTTGGTAGTTTGTAAATATACTTAAAGGAAATTAATAAGAATATCAGTTCAAGAAGGTGTTTCCAGCAGCACTAATGAGAAATTGATATTGAAATCTGTTGCAAAATAATTTTTTTATGTATGTCTTCCCAATATTCCAATGTCTTTCCAAGTTGTTTTGCAAAATGTATAAGACCAATAATGAACACATTCAAATCCTTATAAAATTACTGTACAAAACGTAATACATACTTTCATTTATCTATGGTGACAGGTTTTATATAATTAAAAAACAAAGAACATTTCTTTAACCTTGTTTAAAAAAGTGCACATTTTTAGTTTCATTTATGAGTTCCTATTATTTTTATGCTACTTATCAACTAAAGTATTACTGAATTAAAAAAAAATCAAGGTTATATTTGTAAATTTATTTCTAGTCATGAGAATTTAAATTTTTCACATAACATTTTAGTAAAAGTAGTAAAAAATTGTAGGTATCACGTATATCAGGAAAATGATTTTATCAGATATATGAGAAAAAATTGGTTTTCTGCAAAATTATTAAAATAAGGAATGCATTTTAACAGAACTTTTAAAATACAGAGAACTTTAAACTTTTGAAATACTTAATCTGCACAAAAACTGTAGCAAATAACCACACAAAATGCAGTAGTTCTGTATTGGAAAAAACGTTTTTTGGAACTTTTAAGAAGATTCTAGTCAGTTTCATATTTTGGGGTTGAAAGAGAAAATTAATACTAATTTTATCTACATTTTAAAATAAGTTTTAGAATGTGTTTTGCACTCATAATATTTGCTATTTTAAGTTTTTATTTTATTTAAAATTTTCATTAAAACCAACTGATTTCTTTTGTCTGAAAAACACTAAAACTAATTTCAATAGACTTGAAGTTAACTCATATTTTTGTTCTACATGATTGAGACTGCATCTGGACTAATATCCATTCATATGATAATATTACAAAGTTTTGTTTTTATGTGTCATTATTATGTAATTATTCAATGTAATAACAAATATTATTTACCTTCAATAGATACTGTAGACTTACGTGAGTGTCTATCCCAAACAACAATGCTGTGTGGTGAAAATAAATATTATTGTGAAGAATGTCTCTGTTATAATGAAGCTAGGATGAGTTCTGAAGTTGTGACATTGCCACCAATTCTATTACTTCATTTTAGTTGGCTGAGAAGTTCAAGGTAACTTAATTTTAATGTTAATTGTTTTATTGAGTAATTTAAGTTAATTTGCTGTTAAGCAAATTTCATAAAGGGTAGCTTCATTGATGTTGTTTACAGTATTCATGTGTGTATTTGTTTCAGTTATGTGCATTTTAGATGGCAATATTCCATGTGTCGTACAGTGCTTATATTTAATTTTTTTAAAACTCTACATTGAATAAAAAGTGTTTTAGTTCAATGTTTTGAATTATGAAATTAATTCTAAGGCAGTTGTTCCTAAGACTCCCTTCTGTCATAGTCCTCAGCACATCTTATGTGAGTAGGGGTGTCACAACCCCAAGGTACCCGAGTGATGTGTCCTCTTCTGTTTTACCCTCAACTACTCTTCTGCTTTTTTGTTTCTCCTTGCTTGTGTTTGGTGCAGCTTGGCCAAATATGGCCCTTGCACCATAAAACCCAAAACGAGCAAACCCTTCTGTCAACTTTTCATTGCCTATACCGAAGTAAATGATTCTTTGTAATATTCTAAATTTATATTTTCCCATCTTCAAATAAAAAAGTTATTGTTTAAAATATGTTTAAAGTGGTCATGGTTTTCAAAGTAAAAAAGATATATTTTGTAAATTTTTACATGTGTACTTTATTTTTCATTTTTAGTGAAGTGTCCAATGTTGAGAAGTCCAGCATAAAAATAACAATCCCTCAATCCTTGGAAACATCAGATAATACTGACATATTTTGCTGCACCCCAGATCAGAATTACAAATTATATGCTGTAGTTTTGCACATTGGAAGATCAACTGAAGGTGGACATTATGTATCTTTTGTAAAAGATTCATCTCAAAGTTCTGACACAGAAAACTGTGAACCCCAATCGCTGAAGCCAAAACCAAGAACTTCTCAATTCACTAGTGCTGCAGAACTCTGTTGTACAACACAAGAAATTACAAATTTTAAGACAATTGATTCGCCTTCAAAATGGCTGCTGTTTGATGATAACGTCGTTTCACCTGTTTGTATTGATGAAGATTCAGATTCTTTCCCATATTTTAATTACTTAAGTATCACTGCCTCTCCATGCATGATATTTTATCACAAAACATAACATCACATTTTTCTATATACCTCAATGAAACCTGATAAGAAAAAGCTTTTTCAGAATTATATCAACAACTTCATCTATTTAAATGTTTTAAGAGTTTTGGACAATTATTATATTTAATAAATATTTTTACATTTTGCCTCTTTTATTTTCTTGTATAATGTATTTGTCGTTTATGTAATTGTTGTGGTAAAGAATATTACTAACTTATTGAAAAAAATGTTACCTTTTTATGTAGTTATAAATTGCAAATGGCAACTGAACTTCCATACTTATATATGCATTTCATGTTTGTAAAGCTCTATTTTCCATAAAACTAAGGTATAAAATTTAAAAATTCATGAAATAAAATTTCATATAATGATATTCTACTGTCAATATGCAATTTATTTTTAAATCACCTACCAATAAAACCTTTGAAAGAGATTTGTTTGCAGGTATGATAAGAATTTATAATTCTTAAAAGAGACTGCAAAAATAACTTCATAATTGTTCTATCTCAGTTGTTTCAATTTATTGTGTAACTGAATGAAATTTGCGAGAAAATTTATTACACAAAACTTATTTTGTGTCTGGTCCTCAATATATTTCTAACTAAATTACTTGATTATTTTTATCTTAACTAATCAAAATCTTTACTCCCTTTTTTTTCTAGTGAAGATATGTCAGTTGCTTTTTCAGTTCATTGCTTCCACATTCTCACAATGCAGCATCCAGCAATTTCACCCCAACCTTTAAACTTTTCACTTACCTCTTCTATATCCGTATCTCTTTTCTACATCCTTAATATATGTCTTGATGCAAATGAGCAATTTTATTCATTCCCGAATTGTTGCACCTATATTTTCTGCTGAAAAGTCCAAGTATTGATTTCAATTAAGGTATTTGTTTTACCCTATTAGCTATACTTTGAGATATAGCATAGCCACCTCCCTTATCTGCTTATTCAACTGGTCAGTCATTGAAATTCCTTATTGTTAACCATATGATTTGTTATTTTTACATTATTTTGAAGAGTTGTGATACCATTAGTTTTGCATATTAATATCATGTACTACTAAAACAATTACATATTACAAAACAAGTTTAGTTCAACTTCATATGAAATTATGACTCATTCAACACATGAGAAGTATTGTACTTTCTGGAATAGTATTTACTAAGACAGTCTGAAAGTTCCCATACTAATTTGCCATCATATGGATATCTCACCTTCCTTGGTATCTCTTAAACTTTTTGTCTTCCATAACATCTTAGATCAGTGTTTCCCAAAGTGTGGTCTGGACCCCAAGGAGTCTGTGACAGGAGATCTGCAGAATATATGCAATATTTCACTAGCCAACATAGAATATTCCATCATTCTCTACATTTATAGTATTACTTATTCCATTATTTTCTCAATTCTTAAAATATTCGATTCTTTTATGTTCTTAAATCTAAGTTTTAGAACATAAAATAATTATGAGATTCTAGTATTTATTGATTTGAAATAGACTAAGTTGAGAAAATAACTTAATATTGAAATTATCAGACATTAAACCAAACATTTCTGAGCTAAATTAAAGAGCACCTTCATTGTCCATTTTAAGATGACAATATATATGTTTTGTTTATATTACAATTGTGCAAGTTATGAGCCTTTTGTGTTTCTGTTTCAGAACTTTAAATTGTCATCATTAATCCTGAATGTTAAGTTAAATAATTTATTTACCATAGATCTAAATATTTTACTCACAATATTAAGGTGAAAAGTCACTCGTTTTGGAATTTACAATTATTGTATGTAATGTTAATAGAATCAATATTTTTCAAAACTGAAAGAATTTTGAATTTTATCTGGATTTGCTTCTGACACAGATTGTCCATTGTTGAACTGTGCACCATTAAAACTAAGCCAACCAATCAAAACTGAAAGAAAATCGTGGTTAATGATCCCAAATTTGAACAAATGGTTATTGAATAAGCATAGAGTACCAATGTTGAAGATTATAGCTAATAGGTAAAAATGATGTCTTGAAAATAGCACTACAGATAACAGGTCTAATGTTTAAGGCACCAAAATATGTGTTGACCGGCATAAAGAACGACGGTTTAAAGAACAAAGGATCTGGGCACAGGAGTGTTCAATGACCACATTTTCTCAAAAATGTGTTTACATGCTTGAATGGTTTCAGAATTGAATGGATTGGAAACACAGTACCATTTGAACAATTATATTTGTTAAAAGTGTTTTGATGGTTTTTTAATACACGTGAAACATACATTTGTGACGAAAAAATAGTTTTTTCAAATGAACAATAATTCAAAAATTCATTTTTTATATTGTAAAATACCACTATGAATTCTCATATTTTGTAAAGCTTTTCCTTTTCTTTAAAGTGTCCTCTACAGTCTTTTTTAGGCTTGGGATTTGCTATTTATTAATTTTTTACAGTCTCATACACCTTAAAACAATCTTCAGAATTGATCCTGGACCATCGCCAATAACTTGTTATGTTGCTCCAATGCAATGTAAATTTAACTACCTATCTACCATGAAACAATCATTGATTTAATTAAAAAAATTACTGTCCTTTTTGAAATTTTTATCTTATCCAATGTATCATAAAAATCCACCACTAACATTTCAACTTTATAATATTAGGAAAAACGCCTTAGCATTTTAAATAGTAGTTATGGAAAAATACAAAGCTGAGACAGAACACCTTAGGGCACTTCAATTTCATGAATGGTTGTATTATACACATTCCTTTGGAATTTCTAAGTTATCAGAGTTCTTTTTTGTCACTTTTGAGCTCCAAAACATACTTTATAACAATGTTTTCTGAAATTCGAAAATAAGCCAATGTAAACTTAGTATAACCTTTTTTGATCGATCCCCTAGCTGTTACTACACCTTTTCTTCTGATTTCGTTTGATTGTTTTAAATTTTAATGCAGCTTCAGTTGTCTGTTATGTTGGTTTCGGTTTCTCCATCGATAAAATAATGGTGTTCTCAAAATTCATGGAGCTACAAGAATGGCGGAGAGCAAAAACAAACTGGAGTGGAATTTTAGGACATGGCAAAGATATTTTCGCGAATGATGCTCAATTGTCAAATTTCGTGCTGAAAAACTGATATAATTAAGCAAAGTGAGAGATTAATGCATGCAAATTTTAGGGTTTTGGCAATTAATATGGTATTTTATAAAAACAAACGTTGAATAGCTTTTCCTCATTATTTTCCAGTTTTTACGAAATTAAAACAAAACTTTTTCAAATATATATTAAATAGCATGAATTTTTTTGTCATTTCATGGTTAATCGTGAGTACTATTTTTTTAATCAAATGAAAAGAAAATATAAGTAAAAATGTACTCGAATTCTTTTTCGCACATTTTAGGCAATATGTGTACACTTTAAAATTAAATTATCCAAAACCGATTTTCGGAGTTTAGACAGGGACCATGAGTACATTAAAAATATAGTTTGCCAATATGATGGATTTTGAAGACGGATTTAAAATTTTTTAACGAATTTCAATTGTTTAAAAATGTCACTCTGATTCTATAAAGAAATAGATTAAACGCCCAATGTCACCAAAACTGATAAACGACATTTTAATGTAATCCCAATATGTTTCATGCGAGAGCAATTTGAATCAGCGGTAGTAAAAACTTTGCAGACCATCTGAATTTGTTTTTTCACACTGAAAATCCCTCGTACGATGGAACGAAGATTTATTTGTCAGAATATTTTTCTGATCTTCAACTAGGGTGCAGCCAAATGTAACAATAGCATAGAACAGGAATACTCTTGTTGGCCGCCGAAAATATTCTTCATGGACTACTGCTGTAGAGTACACTGATGTTCAAAAGTTAAGCATAATTCGTAAAATGCGAAAAAAATCGGAGTAAATATGACAGGAGTGACAAATCTGGATACAATGGTTCGAAATCACGGAGAATCGTGGGACGTAGGTAAAACATTGTGCATATACAAAAGTTTCAGTCGACATGCGCAAAGCACCAGCGCACGTCGGAACGAGTATAAAACGGCCTCGAGCGGCATGGCCAGTTTAGACATTTCACAATTGCTGTGGCACAGAGCGTTGTTAACAATCAATAAGGACGAAAGATGTCAGATACCAACTGGACATGTTTGTAAAGGGACGAATTATTGAAATGCTGTAGCCTGGTTGGAAGAGTAATGGATTAGCAACCGGAGGGTTGCGAGTTCGAATCCAACCAAAGACTACAATGGGGGCTGGTGCACATTAAATCTGTCGTGGCCTCAGATGTCTCCACGTTGGAGTGGTGTGGAAGTTTGGAGAGTGGAGTGCCAGCTCACGTGTTATCTCGTCATCTGGCCGTGGTTCAAAATTACGTGGTGTCCTCGGATCTTTCCCTTGGGGTTTGACCCCGGACCGTCGCCAATAGCCCGCTGTGTTGCTCCAGTGCGACGTTAATTAAATAACTACCTATCGGTCGATCCCAAACCGAAGCGTCTAATTCTGTGTGTGCCTCATTGTGTGATTTCCAGACTAGCAGAGGTTTCAAACCACTGGAGATGTTACCCGACGACTAGTACCACGTCGGTCAAGGGTAACAACCGCTCGGCAAGACCGATATTTAGTTATAACTGCACGACGTCAGAGGAACCGTTCTGCCATACAACTGGGTTCAGCCCTGACAGCCGCCATAGGAGTCATACTTTCGAGACAAACTGTTTACAGGAGACTCAGACACGTTGGTCTCTATGCCAGACGACTAGCAGTTTGCATCCCCCTGACGTCTGTACAGAAACTCACGTTTACAGTGGAGTTTGGAATATCGGCAGTGGAGTCGACAACAGTGGCAGGGCCGTATTTCTAAGTAGGCTGCAGCCTATAGCGGCAAATTGTTTCAGGGGTGGCAGTTTGGCAATTTATTCAAAAGTTCAAATGAAGTTTTTCAGACGTTGATAATATTTTCCGTACGAATTTAAGAATACATGTTACTTAAAAATATGTTTTAGTCGTTCTACCATAGCCTACTTTCTAAAACTATAACATAATACAAATTCACAGCACGTAATCTTGTATTATAACTTTCTTGTAGTGCAATCTAATTTGGTTTGACACCACTGGCACAAGCGCAGCTATTCGATCTGACAACACTGTAGCCGATCTGTCAACACTGTTGGTGGAAGGCCCAGTGGCTCCGCTGTCAGTAGTGTAGTGTCAGTCTAGTTTGTCTGAGTCTGACGCTGTCATTCATGTCTATCGGTGTGCACAACGAGATCGTTGATGATTGTGTTCATGTTGTTTGTTACGATTTTGCCTTATAGTTTAGAGTATTCCAATACATAACGTACAGTTTTTAACAAGTAGGCTACTAGCTACTATGAGTGACGGTAGGAAGAGACTCAGTGGCGCTGAATACAAAAAAAGAACAAAACTGAAACTTCAAGAACAAGAACGTGTTCTGAAACAAACAAAAAAACTAGATTTGTTTTTTAAAACTAATGGTTTGCCAGTGGAAGAAAAGAACGATAAAGGGGAACCTGAAAGTGCTCGTGCTGTTTGTGATTGTTCTGTTGGGGACGACAATGCTTTCTCTGGAATGAGTTGTCCCAAAACAGCCATGTTGTTATCAGAACCTACTGAAATACAAGTAAGTTCTCACAATGAGATTGTACCTGATAGATTTGATGTTAAAAGTCAATCTTTAACAGAAAATAAAGAGCCAACATTACCTAACTCCTTAAATAAGGATTCAGCTTTGTGGATCTTAAATGATGCTACTAGAGATCTAATAGCAAAAAATGGCTTTGACCAAAACATAGGATTAGATTTCACTAACAGCTTAAGAGCGTACAAAGATCAAAAGAGATATTTGACTAAATATCTCTGAACGGAGATTAAAAAATGGAGAAATTCATGAAAGGAAATGGATGATTTTCTCTAAAAGTAAGGGATCAGTTTTTGTGGCCCTTGTTTAGTGTTTAACACTAAAGAACGATCACAATTTGACTACAAAGATGGTTCAATGACTGGAAAAATGGAGAAAGTCGTGCATGTCACCATGAAAATTCCCCAATACACAAATCTGCTATTATTACTCTAAAAACAAGAGGAATTTCTCTTAACCGTGTTGACAGTATGCTAACTTTGCAACTAGACAAAGAAACACACTATTGGAGAAACGTTTTAACTAGAGTTGTAGCGGCTGTCAAGGCCCTGACATCAAGAGGCCTCGCTTTAAGAGGCGACAACGAGATATTTGGTTCTAACAGGAATGGAAATTTTCTTATGGCTTTAGAGCTGATATCCGAGTTCGATCCATTCTTAGCAACACGCATTGAAAAATACGGTAATTGTGGTAGTGGCAATACAAATTATCTCTCTTCCAAGACATGCGATGAGGTAATTGAGTTAATGGCTCAAAATGTTAGGCAAGTAATTTGTGAAGAGTTGAAACACAATCTAAATATTTTTCTCTCATCATAGACTCGATCCCAGACATGTCACATGTAGACCAGTTAGTCATTGCTGTTAGATATGTTTCAAGTGACGGTGTGCCATGTGAAAGATTTCTTACCTTCATTCCATCAGCTGGTCATAGTTCAGAAGGAATGTTTGAGTGTGTTATGAATGAGCTAGAAAATCTGCAAATAAACATTGATGACTGCAGAGGCCAATCCTACGATAACGCTTCCAATATGGCCGGCGTTTACACAATGGTCTGCAAGCAAAAATAAAGAAAAAACTCCTTTAGCTTTATTCATCCCGTGTGTGGCACACTCCCTAAATCTTGTTGGATCATCTGCTGCAGAATCTTGTGAAGAAGCGTGCACATTTTTCATGTTGCTCCAAGAAATTATGTATTTTTTACGTGCTCTACAAAGCGATGGGAATACCTAACAAGCGTTATGGAAGAATCTTATCAGAATAAGAAGACAATTAAAAAAGTGTGTCCTACTCGATGGTCAGCAAGAGATGACGCGTGCCAAAGTTTACGAGAGTCTTGGGAAGAAGTGTACATTGCTCTGACAAGAATTTCAAATGACACAACAGAAAAAGCAACGACTAGATGTGAATCCCGAGAAATACTTCGAAGATTAGAACGTTTTGAGACTGCGTTTATGGTGTGTTTCTGGAGCACTGTACTTCACAGAATCCATAAAGTTAGCAAAGCCATGCAAAGTGGAAATGTGGATGTTTTGTTGGTCAGAGATTTGTATGGCTCTCTTGAAGAATATTCTACGGAACAGAGAAACAACTTTGATTACTTTGAGGAATTGGCCATGGATATAACCAAAACTACATCTTATAAAAAAGACAATAAAAGACAGCCAAAAAGAAAAGTTTGCCCTGACGAAGACCGAAGTGGAGAAGTTAACTTTACTGGCAGGGATGACCCTAAAATAAACACGTTTTTACCAATTATAGACTCTTTTGTTTGTGAATTCAAGAAAAGAAAAATGGCCTATGACGAGTTTCAAAACCGATTCTACTTAACTCAGTTGTGTGATAACAATACAGATATATAAGAGGAACTGAGGAAAAAGGCCACCAACCTTTACCACGTCTACACAAATGATTTGGATTCGGATTTCACTGAAGAGTGCATCCACTTTCAAAAGCACTATGCTGTGGGTACTGATCACCCATCTGATAAATCGTTGGAAGGAATTTCGAAATTTCTGAGGTGTGATTTCTTACAAGATGTTTACTCCAATTTGAACATTGCTGTAAGGATAAGTTTGTGCATACCTGCTACAAATTGCGCGGGAGAACGCAGTTTTTCCTGCCTTAGAAAAGTTAAGAACTATCTGCGAACTAGTATTTCTGGAATACGGTTAAACTCACTTTCATTACTTTGTATTGAGGCAAATACAACAAAAACACTTTCATATGAGGACATTATTAACGAGTTTGCCATTAAGAAATCTCGTAAGAAAGCTATGTAAATTTGAACATGATTACGTGGGATGAGTTGTTTTAGAGAAGTTTGTATATTTTTCAACAGATAAACCAGTAATTTACTACATTTTGTGTAATTTCATTTCACCGTGTAGGACAACTTAATTCAAATTGAACACAGTTCTTCAATTACGCAAAAGATAGTCATTAGCATTAAAATATAAAAATATGTTTAAAATAGTCATCACTGATCTCCAAGAACAAATTAATTAAGTTCGAAACCCATTTCATTTTTTAGCGAATCTTAAAAGAAGTAAGTAAAAAAAACAAGTAGATAACTAATTTGATTATATAATTTATTATGTAAACCATTAAAATTGTAGTTTTATCTAAACTAAATGAACTTTATGTTTAAAAAAGATGAAAACACCAATGGACTCTATCCTTTTGTTGTATAAAACAAATGTACAATATTTTAAGCAAATATGAACTATAGAGGGGCGGCAAATGGACTTTAGCCTATAGGCGGCATACTCTTAAATCCGGAACTGAACAGTGGGGCAATGTCATGTTCAGTGACGAGTCCAGATTTGTTCTGCAAACTTATTATCGTCGTACCTCGATCTGGAGAAAATGTGGTACGCGTTTTCATCCGGGAACATTACGGAAAGACATCGTTTTCCATCAGGGGGTTGATATTGTATTGTCTGGCGCAGCATGGCCAAATATGGCTCTTACGCCATAAAACCCCAAAACCAACCAACCTTCAGGGGGAGTCATGGTGTGGGCAGGCATGCTGGACGGCCGCACAGACCTCCACATCTTTAACACGGGATCTGTTACCGGTCAAAGATACAGAGACGAAGTCCTTGAGCCTACCGTTCGCCTGTTCCAAGATGCTGTCGGTCCTGGTTTCATATTCATGGATGATAACTCGCCTCCTTACCGTGCAGCCCTAGTCGACGCCTTCCTTCAAAGTGAAGATATCTACCGCATGCAGTGGTCTGCCAACTCCTGATCTGAATCCTATAGAACAGCGATCCTCGGAACTTAGTGCTCGGAGCAAACTGTGATCCTCGGAACTTAGTGCTCCGCAAAACAATTCCCAGTGCTCCGCGTAAAGGTAGGACATGTTTAAAATTAAAAATATTTTTTATTAAACATATTTTAAAGTTTAAAATTAAAAATATCTTTTACGAAAAAATGGGACAAAAATATTTGATTATGACTTTTGCGCTCTCGGTGTGTAAGAAAAAAAATCGAGTATAAATCATTTATCACCGATCAGGTGAAACATTCACTATATAGAAAGGTAGTCACGGCATTCAATGTGTCAGTTTCTCGTCTGCCAGTCGACAAAACAAATTTACGTCAAAAGCATCGACTTTAAGCAACACGCATCGACTTAAAAAGTAACTAGACGGACCAAGTGGGCGGAGTCACGGTCGTAAGATCTCAGAAGCTTAGGTCACGTGGGTAAGAGAATTAACTCAGACAGATCAGCTATGTAAGCGCAGGATTTAGTGGTTTTAATCACATTCAATAATTGAATTTTACTTTTAATGTGTCTCAATGGAAAAAACCTTTTCATAAGAAAAGGAAAAATAGTTTCTCGTGGTATGGTGCTGAGCGAATAAAAACAACGATTGAAATGGTACAATTGCGAGTGATTAGGTCATGCCTGATAATTTGAAATACGTACCTTTTTATAAAGGGAAACACTAATAAAAGCGCGTTTTTTGCTAGCAAATCATCTCTTGAAGATTTCAAATTGATACACACAGCATAATACTCTTTTCTTTTTATTTCATTACCAGATGAAAAATGAAACTTCACTTTGATAAATCTAAAATATTTTGTAGCTACAAAATCACATTTGTAAAGTTTCTTGGTATTTTTCAATTTATAGTATTTTTTTTATTTTATTACAATAAAAATAAATCATGTTCTAATTTTAAGTTCAAACTTTAAAAAATATATTAAAACATACATGAAGCTCTATTAATTTCGAATGCAATATATTTATTAGGGTAAGGTCTAGTCTTACAAATAATTTTCTTAATCTTATAAGTTATAATTACTTTTATAAAAATACTGTAATAATTGAACACTTCTGGAAACATTTATTTACTCGAGATAAACATTTTTATTTACATCAAATCAAACAAAGATATTTTTATTTACAAGACATATTTTTGTTTACATGAAACAAAGGTATTTTTATTTACAAGACACACTTTTATTTACAAGACACATTTTTATCTACATGAAACATATTTTTATTTACCATTCAGCTGGTTCAGAAGATTGTAACATTTTTTTCAGTTGATAATTTCCACAAGAACTCTTTTAAAGTTTCAGCAAATTTGATTGTCTTATGAATCGAAATATTCTTTTTGAAGAAATTTTCAAAATAATTATATTTTTTGTTGTAAGCCCCATTACTTTTGTGTTTTCTAGTACACCTTTTTTGCAAGTTTTTAATAAAACATGTTTGTTCATAGGTTTTAGCCATTCCTAAATTGCAGCGCAAAATTTGATTTTGAGCATTGCTTATAAGGAAAGCAATTTAATGCTCTAAATATGCTCTTAACAAATAGTTTATAGAAGTATACACACAATTATGAATATGCAAGTCTTTTTAATGGCTCTTAAAACCAATAGAAAAAATAAAACTAGTGGAAATCCTGCACCACACATGATTAGCTGATATAAAATTGAGTGTAACTAAATTTTAAAGGTTCATTATCATATCATCCTATAAATAATTATCTTCTGCATTTTCTTGCTGCATTTTCATGATCTTCAGGTTACCATAATCAGAAGTTTGAAACATTCTGACGATGAAAACAATATGATTGGAGGCTCTGAAACTAAATTGATTCAATGCAACTTTTGAATTTTTATGACTACTATTTTTATTTATTAGTTTAAAGAATGTGACAATTTTAATTCATTGCTTCTATATTATTGGTTTTTAAACAAAATCAATTTGGTGAATTTTTTACGTATATTTTTTAGCTTGTACGTTCTTATTATAGTATGATGCATTCTAATGTTGAAATATTTTGCAACAATGGCTTTAATCAAAAGAACGAAGTGATTGTTTTAGATTGTTACTAGATTTTTTACATATATTTGTTTAAATGTTAATATATACTTCACATCATTGTTTTAAAACACTATTAAAAATAAATATGAGGCATTCAATAGGAATCATCAGTCTGTCCTACACCTGTGACAAAAGTATTTGTTTGTAATGCTCTATTTGCATATACGTTGAAGCTTCTAGAATCTAGAAATTTCTGAAATTTAAATCTTTAGAACCAAAAGTAGTTATACTTTTGAAAATTGTACCGAGTTATGTAATAAAACACAAGAATAATAAACTCCCACAAAATATAACTTTTACCTAAGCCAATATCTATGCAATAAGTTACCTGCACGATGGAATATCATCACTTATTCTTTGTAGTGGAGGCTTTCGTTCTTTACGACTGGATGGTCCTACATTTCTAGGAAGCTGAAAAATACTTGGAATGATACCTTCTTTTAATGTTCTGGGACCAAATCTATCTTTTATAGTCATCTTCCTTAAAATATCTTGAGCAAAGTGTGAATGCTTCGAAGGATAAAACTTCTTTCTTCGAATTGCATGGCACCATGCTTCACACAGAAGTTTGTCAATAGGAAACCTATGCAAATAAAGTATTTTGTTCAACTAAAATAGCAAAACAAAAGTATAGCGTGAACCAGTCATTTCATCATTTCTCAAAGCTAACTAGTCTACGTATAAGTACCAAATTAAACTATTCTATTCTAATATATTGTATTCTAACAGTGAAACAACTGGAAACTAATGTTCAGTAATCTGCCTTTTTATACATAAAAATAAAACACAAGTCAGATGGTACAAGATGATTAATTGTACTATAGCTGGTATTAATCACTTTCCTTTTTTGACAATTTCTTCGAAACATCTTTAAAGCACTTATTGTAAATTAGTTTGGGGTATTTTTTCATGAATAATGTGTCCTAATTGATTAATTACTGAGTAGTTCACTTTAATATTAATATTTTTAATTCAAAGTAATTCCTGTGTGTGAACTAAGAATTCGAGTAACTGCTAACACAAGATACTTCTATGAACTATACGACGTTCCAATACGACGTTCGAGTACTACTTTTCATCAAACATTTGTGTAAAACAAAATAAATTGATACAAGATTTTTTCGTTTCATGTCAAACCATAATAAGAATAACTATTAACGCAATTTGAAAAGAAAAACTTTTCAATCAAGAAAGGTATTACATTCCTATTGTGAGGATTCATTGATGGACCCCTCAATTAACCCTCCCAAAGGCAAACTCGCCGACAAGTCGTAAAAGAGCCGGACAATACGTTTCCATCTCTCTGGCGCCAGACGGTCGGGACTTGGATCAGAGACTAACAAAAGAGATTCTTTCCGAAAAGCGCCCAGGTGTTTAGGAGTGCATCTGCCAGGTGATTAAGTCCACCTGCTAGGTAATCAAGCCACCTGCGCTAAGTAGCTGATCCCATTTTAAGTCAGAGAGTCTCTACCGAATCAGCAACCCCAAAAATGAACAAAGCAAAAACGAACCAATTAAAAGTAAGAACCAATCAAGAACGAACGAACCACCAGCGAACAAAGGCTGCGAGGTTTCAAAAGGAGAAGCAGGGAGTCGAATCGTGAGTTCTTGCCTGTGATCTCGATCGATCAGCTTGACTCAGCGACCCTTTGAGCGGTCACTCCTTAGGGAGAAAAGCATTGTTAAAAGACGGTTCTCTCACCCCGAGAGTACGCGTTCTTGTAGCCGGCGTAGGCTGCCCATCTCGAGACTTGTTTGTTTCCCGAGCTAGCGTCTTAGCTCAGTGACCCTTTGAGCGGTCAACCCCATTAAGGAGCTCTTAATAATTTGGAAGACGGTTCTCTCACCCTGAGAGGACGCGTTCTTGTAGCCTGGCGTAGGCTGCCTATCTCGAGTTCCTGCTTATTTCTCGTTCGAGACTTGAACCAGCGACCCCAGCGGAGCCGTGCCTGTCTTGTGCCGATCCGACGACCCCAGCGAACCGACGACCTTCGAAGAGTCCGGTACCGACTTCTCGTCCGGCAGTGAACCTGAATTGACCCGTCGTCCCGTGAGGATCCGGTGCTGACCTTGTGAAATCGTCACTCGACGAGTGTTTCTTAACCTTTTTGGCACAATGGACCACTTTAAAAATTTTAAATATGTCACGGACCCCTCTGTGAAAAAAAAATTGCTTAAACATCATTTATTACAAAATATATTCTGTTTTATTATTTAATTATTTTAATATTTTTATTTCAACAGTATAAAAAATTTGAAGAAATTAAAATTTTTAATGTGAAGGCTGTTGCTGCTTTTCCTTGATTAGCAGATTGAATTGAGGGATGGTTATCGACGAAGCAACGCGCATATCATGTTCGACATTCAGTCGATTTCGATGTTTTGTTTTTATTGTGACAAGTGTGGAAAATCCCGCTTCGCAAAGATATACTGTAGCAAACGGAATAATGGCTGCCATAGCTCGTTTTACAAGCAATGGGTAGGCTTCTCTTAAAGAAGACCAAAACTCTCCAAGAGTTTTTGAATCGAAATCCATTTTTAACAACGACTGTTTTCAAATCAATTAGCTCATCTTTGGCAAGGTTCATGTCATCGATACAGTCAATATCACAAAGAAAAGGATTACGAATCCACAACTCATCTTTTATATTTATTCCATCCGAATTGAAATATTTTTCAAATGAAACGAAGTACTTCCAGGTGTTCACAGATTTCATTTTTCAAGTTATTCAATAACAAACTATCTTGCCGAGATCCATTTTCAAAAAGCACTTCGTCCAACATTTGAAAGTTTGCATATATCCCATTTTGAATTCTAATTTTCCAAAGTGACATTTTCAATAAAAATGCCTGTAGTTTCTCAGTGGCATCCATAATTGTTGTATCAGGCCCTTGAATTGAAAGACATATATAGTTCATGTGGTTAAAAATGTCTGCCAGGTAAGCCAATTTACATATAAAATCTTTTTTCTTGAAATATTCGAAGAGTGAGTTATCTTTTTCTTCTAAAAAAAGTGATACTTCTGTCTTCAACATGAAAATTCGTTTCAAAACCTGCCCTCGTGACAGCCAGCGCACTTCCGTGTGGTACAGAAGTACCTCATGTTCTGCGTTCATTTCTTGACACAGTGTTTTAAAAAGACGATGATTAAGAGCTCTACTTCTAATAAAATTCACAGTTTTAATAACTATTGACAATACTTCTTTTAAGCTGGTTGGAAGAGTTTTTGTAGCCAGTGCATGTCTATGTAAAAAACAATGTGTAACAATAACATTAGGAGCCTCTTTTTTTACCAAATGGGCAAAACCAGATTTATTGCCAAGCATCGCAGATGCTCCATCCGTACAAAGTGAATGAAGTTTTTGTTTCCAGTCGAAGTCGTGTTTGGAAAAGAAAACATTTAAAATCGCTAAAACATCAACTGCCTTTGTAGTTTGCAAAAGAGGCTCACAAAATAAGAATTCTTCTTTGATAGTATCAGCAGACACGTAACGAACAAAAACAAGAAGTTGACTACAATTCGAGATGTCTGTAGTTTCATCCAGTTGCATACTAAAGGGAAATGGCGATGCTTTCAATTCATCGATGATCTGTTTCAAGATATTGCAAGAAATTTCAACTATTCTTGAATGTATCACATCCTTGGACAATGGAATAGCCTCAAGTTTTTTTCTCTGTTCCAGTCCACAAACTAATTCAACCATTTCCAGCGCACATGGCTTAATTAATGTCTCTCCAATAGTATGCGGTTTCTTACTTTTGGCAATACGATATGCAACTCTGAAAGATGCCTCAACCAAAGGTTTTTGTGGAATACCAAATCCAAGTTTGGTTAATGTTCCAGATTTCGAAAACTGGGCTTTCTTCTTTGTAAAAAATTCTAGATCTTTAGATGCATTTTCAGGATGAAGAGATTTGAGATGCTCGATCAATTTTGCCGGTTTCATACTGGCGTTTGCCAAAACTTTTCCACACAGAAAGCATTGTGGCTTTTCAACACCGTCCGATTCCTTCATGCAGCAGAATCCATATTTTACATAATTTTCATCATACTTCCTTTTGTTGGACATTTTGGGCTACAAAAAATATCAAATAATCAAATGAGACATTAAGAACAAACATTAAGACACAAAAAAACACTTGAAAAAGCGGCAAGGAATCTTGTATCGATGGAGGATATACCCTTATGTCTCGGCTTCAAACTCATTTGTGATCCACATTTTGGACATTTATACATCGATGAAATCATTCCCTCTTTCATACATTATTCTAACAACGCTTTCTTACCCATGACTGGTAAAACACTAAAATAGCCAACTGAATATTTATTTTTCGCATTCAAAACTTCAGCAAGAGCTAATTCCATAGTGAAATCAAGCATTTAGCAATAATATAAGCTAAGAAAACACCAAAAAAATATGCTACTCACAAACAGATGAAAGACAAAAATAAATGTACGTCTTACCTCCAGGGCAGATCCAATGGAAATAAAATCGTGAATCAAGTTTAAAATTATACCGCTATTTCAAACTCAAACAAATTATCGACCAATGAAAAGGCTAAAACAAAAGAGAAATAAATGAGCATGCGCGAAAAAGCGCCTCAAATTCTCTTCTCCGGAGGAACGGAAAAAGAAACAGGGTTGCCATACAGAGCGCGCTAAGGATGAAGTAGGTCCGGGTTACCACTGCTGGCTAAATATTGATGCAAACATTTTAAAAATTAGGATCAGTCGGCGGACCCCCAAAATATGACCCATGGACCCCCAAGGGGTCCATGAACCACAGGTTAAGAAACCCTGATCTAGAGACTGTTGAGATACCTTTCTCCCACTCAGAGACTTTTGCGCGTACCCGAGATTACGACAACCCGTCGTATCCCCTTGGCAGAGGCATCGAATTCGTGAAAGTGCCTTGTATATAAACCCTCATCTAATCAAGAAATTGTTGTGAATAAAATTAATGTTTATTATTTAAGCTAGACTCTTCTCTGTAGATTTGAATCTACCACGCTACCAGAGAAGTTATTACACTATCTATAACTAGAAGTGTAAATGCAACTTTTGGAAGAGGTATTACTATGAACTATTTGGTCAAACAACACTTTATTGATAACGTAAAATTGTATAGAAATGTCATTTCACAATTAAAATATGACTTACTTATGAAATGAGCATTCTTCACCGGCTTTCACCTTGCAATTATACGCAACGCAATAGTTCACCATGCTGCAGCTATCAGAGAAATGGAAACGAGCTCCCACAACCACGTGACCTTCGCCCGGAGATCTTCGAACAAAGCAGTGAAGAGAAATAACATGAAGCTGCGCGCACACGGTCCGTTAAGTTACTTTTAAGGTCGATGGCAACACGGAGTCAGACAGGCTGGACTCACTGTCTCCGCGTTTGCAGAAACCATTATAATTTTCGACACCTTTCCAGAATTATAGGAAAATTTTTTATTGCATATAAAACTGGTGGTTTACTCACTTCTCAAATCAGTTGCATTTTAGTCAACATTCAATCGAGAACCGACAAATTATAAAGTTCATTATATGTAATTTATTATTTTTAAAAATCAATTTTCTGCAGCTTCTCAGATTTTTCGTTTTGATGACAAAATATCTGTCTTGTGGAGGTTTCTTCAAATACTAAATTAGTGATACGGGGAATAACGTCGATTTTCTTTCAGTGGATCGCTGGCTGGAGACGGGGTCCTTAAAAACATCAAAACTTTTGCCAAGCCAATTGGAATAGACGCAATAAGATCTAAGTTTGAAACTGAGAAATCAATCTCAGAGTTTTGGTGTACGCTAAAAGATGAATTTAAAATCCTATCAAATAAAGCGAAACTTATTCTCCTGCCCTTCGCAACCACTTATTTATGCGAAACAGGATTCTCCTCATACGCCGCCCTACTGAAACAAAATACAGATCACGTCTCAATGCAGAGCAAAATATCTGTTGCAACTATCCGAAATTCAGCCAGATATAATCTCATTGTGCAAATCGAAACAGCCTCATCCTTCTAATTAAATTTTTGTTTCACGAAACCAAGTAAAAATTTTTAACAAATGTAAATTAATAAAATAACAAATTGTGGATCTGCAATATTTACCCTGAATTTATTTTCAAATGTTTTTTTTTCATGTGTGTGTTTTCCGTCTGCAATGGGAAATTAGTGCAGAAAAAAATTAAACGTCCTGCAAGCTTAAATGACGATACTACCTTGTATCGTCAATGCTATTTTGTCATTCTATTTACTAAATACAGTATATAGCTGCGAGATAGAATTTAGTGCTCCGCGTTGAATTTCCAATTTCAAAGGTGCTCCGTGACTGAAAAAGTTTGAGAACCTCTGCTATAGAGCATATGTGAGATATGCTCGGGAGACATTGCAGCCCTCCGCAACCCACAAAGCTCCGTTCCGGAATTGAAAATTGCTCTCCTTGAGGATGAGTTGGAACTCTTTGAGCACACCTCATCCATATCCTCATCGGAAGTATGGGTTGGTTGGTTTTTAGGGTTTTATGGGGGCAAGGGCCATATTTAGGCATGCTGCGCCAGGCATACATCAACTAATAGGCACACAATAAAAGTTTTACTTACGCAGAAAAGAGAACTACACACAGGGAGGAATGCACCTGACAGGAATCGAACATGCGTCGCCTACAACTCGAAGGTTGTTAGCGCAGTGGACATACCCACTGAGCCACGAAATTGATTAACAGCAACAAAAATATATTTCGTTCACTTTTACTGGCGTTAATTCTTATTTACAATAAAATGCATGGTTAAAAAAGCGCACCCACTCATGTTACCACAATTAGATTCTTAACATTTATTTCAGTTTCATCCCATTCCCTTGTTCAGACTATTCAGTCTTGACGCTAAACCCATTTTCGCCTTTATTTTCTTTCTGCGCAGATTGCTATCTTCCAGATTTCTAATTACTTTTGTAATCAGACTGCTGAAGAATTTTATTAGTGGCGATCTTTCCGTGTAGTTTTAGCAATATTCATCTCCATAACTCAAATCAAACGTATTTAAGCTAAGCAGCGAAATTGAATGAATCCCGTGACGATCGATTATATATTGTTCATATCTATAGCTGCCATTCGAGAATAAAGAAATAACATCGAATACCGCGTACGTTAGTGAAGTATATAGAGAAATTTTAAATCAAGAATTGGGTATTGGAAAAATTCGCAATCTACCTTTTCCTAAATTTTCCAAGGGCCGCGGTAGCCCAGTTGGAAGAGTAACTGATTAGCAACTGGAGGGTTGCGAGTTCGAAACTAGGTCCAACCAAAGACCGTCGTGTACACGGGGGCTATTGCGCGTTAAATCTGTCGTGGCCTCAAATGTCCTCACGTTGGCGTGGTGCGGAACTTTGTTGAGTGGGGTGCCAGCACAGGTGTTAACCTCGTCATCTGACGTGGTGTTGTCTTGCGGGATTGATCCCGGACTGTCGCCAATAGACCGTTGTATTGCTCCAGTGCGACTTTAACTATCCACCTACCTACCTAAATTTTCCAATTACTAAAAATTTAAAAGGTAATACGTAAATCGCTTTTACGAGTAAAAGTTGCTGAGGCATAGTTATTCAAACTAGCATTTTATGGCTGAGAAATTGTGATTTATAAACGAATTGAATTCCTTGACGTCTGTTTATTAACAAATAGCTACATACCTTATAATTCCTCTTCTAAACGAATTCATATAACTTATGTTTTTTTCATGTACTTTAAGATGAATCTTCAAGATTATAAATGAAATATGAAATAAGATTCGAAATATTTAGTTTTCATGGTAGCCCGTCAGCTCTGAACCGAAGTAATTGATTCGAAAGTGGAAAAATGATTTAAGTCAAAGATCGATGTTTCGTATCTTGATAAACTTTGAGAAATTGTGATTTATAAACAAATTGAATCATCAAATGATCAAAAAATAATAAAATTTTTAGCATTTTACGTATAAATTACATAACATTTTAGTAATTGAAAACTTTAGAACTGAGGGACTATATATAAAGTCAAATTTGAATTTTCACACCAATTGCATCTCTTGACTTAAAACTATTATAAAAAAAAATACTATTATGCATTACTAACTTTGAAATACTTTTACGATTGGAAGTGTATAATTCCTACTACTACGGCTGGGGAAGTAAAGTTCATGTAAGGACTTTCCAGGACACCTTGTATGGGGAAAAACAGTTCAAAAAGTATTTTTGTTAATTTTTATATTCATGTTTAGTTGATATTTAAAAATTCATGTTACGTTCCTTTATGTTAGAAGTGCGCAGTAGTTCTGTCTCTGACCTCTACCCATTATAAAACGAAGGTTTCTCACAAATTAATACGTTAAATTTTTTAATTTCATTATATGTAATTTGAATTTCTCAGAAAAACTTTTGCACTCACGATGTTTGTTTTTCTAATAGGATATTAGAAAGTTTTAGTTCCTGCTCAGATACTTGCAATGCCCTTTTCATACCATTAGCTCATGCTTTTACATTGCTTGAACTAATGACACAAAAAGAGCACTGGAAGTTGTTTGAATTAAACTTGAAAAAACGAAAAAAAAATACCATTGATGGCAGACATTTTTTAAAATTGAAACTTCTGTTTAATATTAGAAACAGAGCTATAGCTTTTTTTGATTGGCGTCTTGCCTAATGGCGGAGTATCCCAATCAGTGGCGTCAAGGTCTAAAAGAGCTGCATTTCAGAAAAAGTAGTTTATTTTTGTTACAAATGTTTTCAAAAAAATGTTTTGTGTCTTCTTTTCTGACTTCAGATCTGTTTCATGAGTGTTAGTTACTTACGCCGAGATTCATTAGGCCGTTTTCATTGTAGCTGAAAGTTTATATACTAGTATGCTATATGCAGTTACCGGGAGAAGGCAGTATTCCTTGGGTCAGTTGATTTCAGAAAAGGTGTGAAAGCGCGTTAGAAGACTGCCACACACAAAAGCATGAATGGTGATTGCCGCGGATGTTTTTCTCTGCCAGCTCGTTATCAATGCTATTCGATTTCGGCATTGAACAATAAACTTAGAACCAGAATCCACGCTAAGGTCGCCAAGTGTAGAAGATATATGCTTACGTTATCATCAGTCCTCTATTTAACTTATACACTCTTTCAAAACCATGTCACTCAACTGCCTTCTCCCGGAACAGCACTATGGACATTATAAATCGTCGACGTTCAAGTAAGTCACTAAGTTCAAAAATTCTGCTGTGGAGATAATATCTAATATAAGTGCCTACAGGACTTAGTGAAATGTGGACATCTCTGTTTCTTAGCAACGGAAATTCAATGGAGTTAGTGAGTTTTACCAGACTGGCGAGCATTAATTGGATATGACGCTGTGGTATACACCATCTTGCCATTCGTCACCGGGCATCCCTCGAAAAGCGCTTAGTATCATCCGTACATCATACAATTTATAAAAGACGTTGAACGGTTAGAATATTCTTATAGCAGCTACAGTTCTGCGCTACCGACATTGTGGCAACACTTTGGTATTGGTCCATACCTGTTTAAGCAGACAATGCTCCATGTCATACAGCAGGTGTTATTAACACGTGGTTTGAGGAAATGGGTGTGGAAAAACTTCATTGGCCAGCCCAAAGTCCAGATCACAACCCCTTGGAACACCTTTGGGATGAGTTAGAGCGCCGGTTGAGAGCAGGCCAACTCGGCCAAAAAGCACCACTGAGTTGTTTGCCAATTTGAAGGATGAATGGAGCAAGATTCTTTCAGAAACGTATCGAAAATTGGTGGAAAGTCTTCGAAGAGTTACAGATGTCATTGCGGTGAAAGGTGGCCCTACACAATACTGATGTCGTGCTGGGTCCGCTTTAACTTAATAGTATGGGGTGTCCGGTGACGAATGACCAGATAGTGTTTATCTCCACATCGGAATTTTTGGATTTAGTGACTTTTGCTTGAACGCCGACGAAATAACGGATTCAAAGAGGTCAATTTAGATACGAGCACGAATAGGGAAAGAAAATTTGTAAGGGGAAATTTCCATTAGGACAACCCTTCATCATGTCTCGTTTATAGAACTTGCTAGGTTCTCTTTTTCAGGACCGAATACTTATAGAAATAGGCGTGCTTGTACAAGAAAATATTAATTACTTCAATCTGAGGTAGGAGGTATTGTAATTTTGTTTAGCATTCATCCAACGATACTTAGGGTTGTTATTGGCCGCAATAATTTAAACCCACAGGTGCAAGGTTGTTACTCATTAAAAAATATATTATAAAGGGAGAATTCGATCTAAAAGGTATAGTAAGGAATACTACATTTGAAACCTAAATCCAAACCATTATAGTATTGATTTAAGGTATTGAGGTTGATCAACTTTGTAGTTTATCGGCATAGAAAATCACATTAGGAACCTTCCTCGCACAAAAAGTTATCCAGTAGATTATCCAAGCTCTCTCCTATAAGTAAAATATTTGAAATCTGTTCCTAATCTAGTCCAGTTTCACAGTAGTTTCCCTCAGTTGTACGTTTATTTTTAAGAGTACAACTTTATATACAACTATAGTATTGATTTAAGGTATTGAGGTTGATCAACTTTGTAGTTTATCGGCACAGAAAATCACATTAGGAACCTTCCTCGCATAAAAAGTTATCCAGTAGATTATCCAAGCTCCTCTCCTATAAGTAAAATATTTGAAATCTGTTCCTAATCTAGTCCAGTTTCACAGTAGTTTCCCTCAGTTGTACGTTTATTTTTAAGAGTACAACTTTTTTCTTTCTCGATTGTTTCTCGGGCAAAAAGGTAAGGTTTACTTCTGCAATAAGTTAAATTTCTCATGAATTTAATTTTTCTTTAAAATCTGTTTTTGTAAACAGTATTGCCACATACTATATCATTGACAGTTAAATCTGATCAGATGGTAATTATATGTTCCTTTTGTCAAATTTGGACATATCACGTTTTGCCATCTGATCAAAGGAATATTTGTGTAATATACTTTTTCGACTTTTCACTTTTTTCTTTCCAGATGTGTCGCTTCATTTGTAGTATTTTATTTGCAGTATTCCATTTATAGTTCTATTTGTACCTGTTTCTTCCCAAAAGGAAGTTCTACTATAATAAGTGTTTCATCAGAAATTATTTCTGAAGAAATCCTTATTATATCATTTCTGTTCGCATAAATGATATCAACAAAATTAAAATAAGAGTAATTAAATGAGTTTTCTCCCAGAAATTTATATTTTAACTTTTTTGTTCGTAATATTGGCACCAGTAAAACGTGCCATTGCCAACTAATTAATTGCACGAGACGTTTCCTATTAAGAAATAAACTGCAAAAGGCAAATATTTTTGCTTAAGGAAAATTCCTTTAAGATAAATTTTTTACATTATGCTTTGCATTTAATTACAATTTTTTACATTGTGCTTTGTATTACGTGAATTGTGAGATTTTTTAATGCAACCGGAGTGCGTAAAACGAATTTTCATCGACAATATCCAATTTATTAAAATAATAATATTCTTGAAAAAATTCATTAAAATGTTTTAATTTAGAAATGAGCTCCATCGTAGGAAGGACGTGTAAGCTATCAGAAGAATAAAATCAGACAATGAAGTTACTATGCTGAATTTCTTTTTTTTAATTTATAATAGAGGCAAACATTTTAACACATTAAACGAATTTGCTAAGGGTTCAGCTATTTCAAAGTCGAGTAAAAGAAATTCGTTTCAGCGAACATAATGTATCGGTAAATAGAAATTACATTAAAAGTAACTTAAGAATTTATTGATATCGACAGTGAAAATCGTGAATGACGATTGGTTAATGAAAACTTTGTTGTGTGGTCACCGGTTCATTTTTCTATAAGTGGACTGTAACAATTCTTTTGAAGATGAAAACAGATACTATGAGGCAATTAATCTGAATAACCACAAGTTTACTAATATGTACATATATACAGTCTTATATCCATAATAACTGGCGCCATTGCCAGGATTAGTGAACCATATCACTGGTGACTGCAATACGAGTCAATTCCAAAGAGCGATTGCCTGAGGACAGGCGGTTACACAGCGAGGATGCCGTAGTACGCCAAATGGCGACTTTTTGAAGGATGCCAAGGGTTGAGCCACAACATACCGGCCCCCGTTGACATGTTTCAACATTCAACTATATGAATATTACATAATAAATGACAATAGTACATAACATGAAGTAAGCAGGTTCATACAATTAGAAATTACTTGTCACATGGACACTATTATAACTACAAATATAACAATACTGCAAATACTACAATTTTAACAAATAGAATTAATTACATAGGATAATGAAGTTAAGTAGTCTGTATTATAATTGTGATATACTAATAAGTTCCAATATATACATATCATTCATTATCTTCGATGGGAAGAATACAGATTTTGGAAATTCCTCTTCTAACAACACCTGTGGCGGTTTTAACATCTACTACTCTAACCTTATTATCAGAACCAGATATTAAGTTAATAACTCTGCCCAAAATCCATTTAGAAGGGGGTAAATTTTCGTCTTTAAGGACAACCATGCAACCTTCTTTAAGATTTTTCTTTTCAAAGAACCATTTATTACGCTGCTGGAGATGATTCAAGTAGTCGCGTTGCCACTTCTTCCATATGATTTGCGTCATTCTGGTGATTTTTTGCCAACTAGATAGTTTATTTTCGCTTATTGCGGTTATATCAGGTTCAAGTAGTGAAGTAATTGGGCGGCCAATTAGGAAATGAGCTGGAGTCAGGACCTCGAGGTCATTTGGATCCGACGATAAAGGTACCAAAGGTCGCGAATTGAGAACTCCCTCAATTTGTGTAATTATCGTTAAAAATTCTTCTAATGTTACTAAGGAATTACTTAAGGTTCTCTTAAGATGGTACTTAAACGCCTTCACCCCGGCTTCCCATAGTCCACCAAAATTAGGCGACCGAGGAGGAATGAATTTCCAATTAATGGCCTCAGATGATAAGTAATTAACCAAGGCGTCATCTGGTTTACTTACAAGAGCATGTAATCTTTTCAACTCATTGTTGGCTCCAACAAATGTAGAACCATTATCGGTTATAATAATTGAACTCTTTCCTCTGCGGGCAAAGAATCTTTTAAGGGTGGCAATAAAGGATTCGGACTTTAGATCCGTTACGATTTCTAAGTGGGTTGCTTTAGTGACAAAACACACAAATAAAGATACATAAATTTTACTATAATTTCCTTTCCTTTGGTTTTTATATCTAATTAAGAAGGGTCCACAAAAATCGATACCACACTTTTGAAAAGGATGACTAGGATTGATTCTGTCTGCGGGTAGAATTCCCATAATTTGGTTGGATTCTACGGGTTTAGTTTTAAAACACACGACACATTTATGAACTATTTTACGGGCAAGCGATCTTCCATTAATAACCCAGTACCTCTGCCTGACGTGATGCAAAAGTGCCTGTGGCCCAACATGGAAGAACTTGTTATGGAAGTGCTCAAAAATGAGTTCACTTAATCGATGCTTATGTGGCAATACTATGGGATGTTTGCTTTCATAGGACAAACTGGAATTTTGCAATCGACCTCCAACCCTAATAATTCCATCAGAATCCAAAAAAGGGTTAAAATATTTCAATTTGCTATTACCTGAAATGGTCATCTGGTTTTGAAGATTTTTTATTTCTTCCGCGAAATATCTATACTGTACCTGTTTGATAAGGTAAGTCTCGGCTTTTTTCAGTTCTAACGTCGATAAAGGTCCCAATTCTCTCTTGGATGAGTTTCTACAATTTGCAATAAATCTAAAAATAAAACTACAAATTCGAATTAATTTAAAGAAATTATTAGTCAAGGCCAAAATGTCATTAAAAAAGTCACTGGGAAATAAGTCTATAGTTAAGCTTGAAATTCCACAAATGTTCATAGTCTCTTTGAATTTGTCATTAACAGGATCGAGTTTCATCTCTTTCGAGATAAGTTCATGATCCTCTGGAGATACAGGAGCGTCTTCAAGTTTGGGAAAACCCATTTCTTGAGTAAGAAAGTCTGGTCCATGTAACCACACTTGATTTTCAGCTAGCTCTATTGCATCTACACCTCGAGATATTAAATCAGCGGGATTGCTGTTCGACGAGACGTGGTTCCAATGAAAGTTCTGGGTCATTTCTTGGATCTTAACCACACGGTTTCCAACAAAAGTTTTTAACTGCCATGGCGGAGTGTGGATCCAAGCTAAGGCTATGGTTGAGTCTGTATACAGGTAGACATCGTGTATGACTAGTTTCAATGCCTTCAAAATTTTTACAACTAACTTGGATAGCAGGAGGCAAGCAGATAGTTCCAGTCTAGGAATGGTAACTGTTTTTAAAGGTGCTACTTGCGACTTGCTACTAATCAAATGGCATGAAATTTCCGAGTGATGGAAAGACTGGATGTATACAGCAGCTCCAAACGCCACTGAGGACGCGTCAGCAAATCCATGCAAAACTACTTGTTGCGCATTCGGAGCTAACATGTAACGATTGACATTAAAATTTTCCAAAGATTTTAAGGATTTTGTGAACTGAAACCAGGACTGAGCAAGAAAATCAGGAACAGTATCATTCCAGTCCAACTTTAGTTTCCAGAGCTCCTGCATAAAGATTTTAGCTTTCGTGATGACAGGCCCGATAAGACCCAGTGGATCAAAGATTCGTGCTATATCGGATAAAATGGACCTTTTCGTCAGTTTTTCGTGTAGGTTGATTTTTACCTTGAACGTAAAAGCATCTAAGCTAGGGTTCCATGTAACTCCTAAAGCTTTAGTCTCATTTTCAGTAAATGAATAACCTTCTAACTTTTCTTCATTAACATTGTTCAGTAATGTAGAATGATTTGCCTTCCATTTATGTAAGTGCATTCCAGCAGATTCCAGAAGTTTAACAAGCTGACATTGGAGCTCCTTAACACCGTCCAAACTTTCTTCCCCACTAATAACATCATCCATATAACAATCATTCAAAAGAACTTCAGACGCAGCAGGAAATTTTTCTGCCTCTTCCAAAGCGAGCTGTTTTAAAGTTCGGATGGCCAAAAACGGAGCACAGGATGTTCCGTACGTGACTGTATTTAACTCATAAACCTCTACTGGTGACTTAGCATCTGATTTCCATACGATTCTTAATAGCTTTCGTTGCTCCTCATTTATAACTATTTGGCGATACATTTTCTCTATATCGGCGAGAAATACGAACCTATGTTTTCTAAAACGAATCATGATTTCGTATAAATCTTCGTTTACGAGTCCTTTCAAAAGAATGTCATTTAATGATTTTCCGTTTGTTGTAGGACTTGAAGCGTTAAAAACAACACGGAGTTTTGTCGTAGAATTTTCCGGGCGATATACCCCATGGTGTGGTAGGTAATAACAACGTGACTCATCTATATCTTCAGTAACCTTCCTCATGTGATTGAGACTCTCGTACTCTTTCATAAAAGAACAGTAAAGTTCTCGCATTAAAGGAGTTTTTTCTAAACGATTCCACAATTGGTGTAGTCTTTTTTCTGCAATAGCCTTCGAATCTCCAAGGGTACTAGCGTCTTCCTTTAGAGGCATAGTTACTACAAATCTTCCTGATTTATCTCGACGATACGTTGTTTTAAAGTGATTCTCGCATTGTTGTTCTTCGAAACTGACCAAGCGTGATTCATCTTCCACCCCTTCCATTTTCCAAAATTTTTGAATATTTTCTTCTAAAGCATCTGTTGGTTGGATAAACCCACAAAATATCTGATGTGAAACATCTTCTATTGTTCCCGAAACAATGTAGCCGAAAACTGTTTTTTGAAATATTAATTGTGAAATTTCATGCTTATGAGCCTCTAAAATTTTATAGAAAAGTTCTACTCCAATTAGAATATCTATTTTAGCTGGTTTCCCAAAGTCTGGATCCGACAATTCTATATCCAACGGCAATTTTACGTTATCTATATTTATATTATGAGAAGGAATGCAATCCGTTATTTTAGGTGTTACTAAAAAGTCAATTGATCTGCAAAAAGAACCATCTTTATTTGAAATGTTCGTACGTACTTGGGATCTGATATTTGTAACATTCCCATTAATCCCAGAAACATAAACATTCAATTTATTTTTCTTTAATCCTAATACGTCTACCATCTCTTTAGTCATTAGATTGGCTTGTGAACCGCAATCAAGAAGCGAGCGGGCTGGAATTCTCATTCCATCCGTATTTTCTACATGAATAATGCATGTAGTTAAAAGTACTCTACTTTTATTTTTTCCAGATGAACACATTTTATTGCAAAGAGATTTCGAAACATTCGCTTCCCCCACCTCTTTCGCGGCACCGTTCATATCACTGGATGGCGGGCTACTTTCTTTTTTGTTTACTTGCGTAGCGCCACATGTCTGTTCAGGTTCGTTTGGAGCCGAACGCTTTCTGTGAAGTAAAGAGTTATGTCTTTGGAAACAAATATTACAAACTCCTTTCGAATGACACTGCGCAATTTTGTGTTTAGAACTAAGACAATTGAGGCACAGGTTGAATTTTTTTGCTGTTGAATATCTCTCGTATTCACTCAGTTTTAAGAACATATCACACTTGAAAATAGAATGATTTGCTTGACATAAAACACATTTATAATCTTTATAGCTATTTTTCACTAATAAAGTTTTCAACTTTTGATTTTTATCAATGTGCGAATATTTAGGTTTTACATTTACATTACACTGTAAATTTTCTAAAACCAAACAACGTTTTTGCAAAAAGTCAATGAATCCTTGCCATTTAGGTACTTCTGTGGTGGTAAGCGATAGTTCAAATTGTTTTTTCGTTTCTTTATCAAGTTTCTTAAGAACTATATTTATTAACATAACTTCTGAAAACTGATTAAGCTCCAGTCCTAAGCTTTTAAGAGCTCGAATGTGTTTTTGACAGTCGTCAACTATTGCTCTTAGACTTTTAGCTGCATCCTGAGCTGCAGTTTCTATTGTTAATATTTCATTCATATGGCAATTTACAATTAAACGTTTGTTTTGGAAACGATCTTCTAATGCTTTAAAAAGCGAAGTGTATGTGTCATCCATAGTAACAACGTCTAAAGCACTACCGCTAAGGGTAGACTTCAGATAATATAATTTTTGAGTATCACTCAAATTATCATTTGAATCAATTAAGTTTACGAATTGATCCTTAAATGTGTACCAATCTTGATAATGTCCTGAAAACTTTGGTAAAGGTACCTCAGGTAATTTCACATTCATCGAAGAACTATCTAATTTAGAGTCTTTTAATCTAGGATTTTCCATATTGACATTAAGTAATAGGAGTTTTCTAAGCCTTACCTCCATTTGCTCGGCTTCGTCTTCTAATTCTAGGAAGGTTTGCAGGTGCGTTTCCAATTCTGCTTCATCGACGACCTTTTCGATGAACTGCACTTTTAAATCATCCAATTTTCCTATAACTCTTCTTAGATTATCCAGCTTCATTTGAGATTGTAAGTCATCTTTTTCTTCGGTATTGTCCAAAAATGCTGCTATTTTTGTTAATTGTCCTTTATAAGCACTTCTTTGCCTATTGAGGCATACTATTTTTTTCTTATCCGTCATAGTTGCTCTATTTATCTATAACTAAAGCCAGTTCTGCGACAACCGAAACTAAAGTCTCCGGCTCGACGGACCATATGTTGTGTGGTCACCGGTTCATTTTTCTATAAGTGGACTGTAACAATTCTTTTGAAGATGAAAACAGATACTATGAGGCAATTAATCTGAATAACCACAAGTTTACTAATATGTACATATATACAGTCTTATATCCATAATAACTGGCGCCATTGCCAGGATTAGTGAACCATATCACTGGTGACTGCAATACGAGTCAATTCCAAAGAGCGATTGCCTGAGGACAGGCGGTTACACAGCGAGGATGCCGTAGTACGCCAAATGGCGACTTTTTGAAGGATGCCAAGGGTTGAGCCACAACAAACTTAATGATACTTATTAGGTCGGTGGTTGAATTCACGTCGCACTGGAGAAAGAGAACGGGTCCGGGATCAATCCCGAAGGGAAAGATCAGAGGACAACACATCGTAAATTGGAGCCACGTTCAGATGACGAGGTCAACATCTGAACTGGAACCACGTTCTTCAAACTTTCAGCACTCCAATGTGAGGACATTTGAGACCACAGCAGATTTAACGTGCACCAACACCCACGCACACGACGGTCTTTGGTTGGATCAAGTTTAGAACTCGCAACTCTCTGGTCTCCAATCCGCGGCATTACCAATTGCGGCCATGATACTAATTATGATGATGTACATGTATTATTTTATTAAATAAGTTTTACATTTTTTCCATAAATTTTATTTCAGACAAAGGGCGGCATCAGCATCATTTTGCACTGTCTCGAAAAAATCTAACTTCCAGACTCATCCCAATCAAATGAGGCATCCATAGGTGATTCAGCGAAGACAGGGGATTTGGGAACAATGGGTTCCCATTCTATCGACGTGTCAAGTCTTGGCCTATACCTATAGGGTTCTTTTTCTGCTCCAAACAAATTTCTATGCGCGAAACGCCTTTTCGTAAGAACACTTTTGGGAGTGAAAGGATAATCTCTAGCTTTGCTTGGCGTAACTGGTATCATACCGGAAGATCCGACTGCATCTGGTTCTCGCCGAGCTCTGCTTCTAAAACGTATTTTTTGCATTGGCCTGGGTACTATGTTGGGGACATTCGAGGCTGTAGGATCTCTCATATTGAGGACAATATTGCAAATTAGATGTTCACCGCTAGCCGTTTGTTTTAGCGGCTGGGGTTGGACATCTACGTCCAGAACTAGTGGTACTTCTCTATTCGGGCTATGGAGTAAAACTCGATCATGAATAGATGGAACAGGTGTCGGTCGTCGATTAAAGATTTCAGTTTCGGGATCAGTGTAACGAAATCTTCTTTTGGGAAATGCCACAGGGGTTCGAGGTGGAACGTTCATAGTTTTACTTTGGTGTGCATCACAATTGGCTCGAAGTGAAAGGTTCCGATTATTTATCTGATCTCGACGAGCATTGGCTCTAATTGGTGATCGTGATGAAAGGCCACTGGTGCCTATTTGATCTTCAGGTGGGTCTGAAAATAATGGCAGATCATCATCCCTTATAAATGCGGTATCCAAAGGTGAACTTGAAACCTGAAATAGTAATAAATCATAAAAAGATGTATTTATAGTTCGCTATTTTTTAACTTCAAGTGTACATCGTACATAATTAAAATTATGCATTGCCAAAAAATCAAAACATACCGAAGTTAGTGTTCGATCGTAATGAAACTTAGCATGTATGATTACACGAAGAGAAAAGGAAATGATTTTAATGTGAAACCAAGGGTTGATTGGTTGGTTTGAGTTTTATGAAGCAAGGTCTAAAGATGTTGTGATACATAAGGAAACATTATCATTGTAGAATTGCATAAGAAAGGTCATAAATTGGTAACATGTAAAGACCCGCTGGCGGCGTTACATTTCGATATACTGCGTGGCATTGTGTCAATCAAAACCCCGATGCTATTTGTTGCAAATTATGCAAAGCATTCTGCGGCCACTGCTCCAGATCCCTTATATTCATGGGGTAGTACAATGGACGGCAGAGCATATCTCAAACATGCTGAATGGGAGACAGATCTGGAGATCTCAGCACGATAAATGCACTCCTGGGAAAGTCGAGCCGTTTGTTGCTCTACGTCAGCGTTTCTCAAACTTAGTGCTCCGAGAAAAGGTAGGATATGTTTAAAATTAAAAATATTTTTATTAAACATATTTTAAAGTTTAAAATTAAAAATATCTTTTACGAAAAAAATGGGACAAAAATATTTGATTATGACCTTTTGCGCTCTCGGTGAGTAAGAAAAAATCGAGTATAAATCATTTATCACCGATTAGGTGAAATATTGACTATATAAAAAGGTAGTCGGCATTCAATGTGTCAGTTTCTCGTCCGCCAGTCGACAAAACAAATTTACGTCAAAAGGCAACACCAGACAACACAGAACCAGACAACACGGAGCCAAACAGAGGCTGGACTCACTGTCTCCGCGTTTGCTGAAACAATTAGAAGCTTCGACACCTTCGGAAAATTTTTTATTGCATATAAAACTGGTGGTTTACTCACTTCTCAAATCAGTTGCATTTTAGTCAACATTCAGTCGAGAACCGACAAATTATAAAGTTCATTACATGTAATTTATTATTTTTAAAAATCAATTTTCTGTAGCTTCTCAGATTTTTCGTTTTGATGACAAAATATCTGTCTTGTGGAGGTTTCTTCAAATACTAAATTAGTGATACGGGGAATAACGTCGATTTTCTTTCAATGGATCACTGGCTGGAGACGGGGTCCTTAAAAAACATCAAAAATTTTGCCAAGCCAATTGGAATAGACGTGGAAGCATCAACATCTAAGAGGTATGTACTAGTTTTGGTTTTATTCGATGTTTGAGGGAACACAGCACCCCAAATATATTAAGATATTTAGTTCTTTTATTTTTTAAAAAAATGAACCGTATTATATTAAAAAAAATGTAGTCATGGCTGCAGACAAAAGCAAATATTCCATAATCGAGAAAGTAAGAGAAATAAACAAAATTTTTATTATTTATTTGCACTTCAGTTTTATTTTTTTTGATAATAAAGAAAAAAATTAAATCTTTAAATTAAGTAATCTTAAAAAGGTAAAAATTTATTTTGCACTTTAAGTTTTAATGCCGAAAACAGTAATTTTGGTTTGTAGATGAAATTTCAATTATATAATTTAAAATACCATAAATTGTAAAATAAACAAAAAAATGTTGAGAATTGTTTGTTGCTTATAATTCGTTGTTTTGCTTCTTCTCAAGCATATGAAAACTATATGCCCTGTCCATTTTTGTACATCTAGTCCTGCAATCTGTTGATTCTGTCGTTCCTGTATCAAAATGGTTAAACTCATTACGATATTTTAAAAGCTTGAAAAATTAGAATCCCTAAAAATAAAATTTTACTATTCACGTATAAGATTTTGCATCATAGGATTTTTTAAAGTTTTACAGTATTTTCTTTTAAAAAACTCCTCAATGAATCTTTTTAGATGCAATATCTTAAACTTTTTACTGAATTTATGCTGTTATATACAGCTAATGTTCATATTATTTTCTAATTGCAGTGCGGAAGAAGATAGAGGTGTTACTGTGCTGTACAAGCTGGTTTTTCGGATGAATCATTGACTGCGGATGCAACAGAACTTCTTGAACTATCGAACAAGTTGCATAGCTCTACTTCCTCGGATACAAGTTCCACAATTAAATAAACTTTAAAACAGTATCATGATTTTTATTTGGATATTAGGTTCGCTGAGACCATCGATAATAAACCTGTAAGTAATTTGTGGCAAAGTCTTGCCGAACAGTTCAGTGTTTCCAGGAAAAATGCGTCGTCATTTTGAGGAGGTCCATCCAGAATGCAAGGATAAACCAACTGATTTTTCAGAAGGAAGTATATTGAACTCAGGAAAGTCCAGAAATGTATATCGTATCATTCAAAAACTGTCAACGAAAAGGCTTTGATGGCATCTTACTTAGTCAGTTACCGAATTGCTCAAGCTGGCGAAGCCCATACTGTTGCTGAAAACCTTATCAAGCCTCGTGTAAAAGACATCGAATGCATGTTTGACGTAAAGGTTGCATAAGTGATAGACACAATTCCTTTGTCAAATGACACAATCTCGCGACGAATCGGAGACTTAGCAGAGAATGTGAAAGCTACTTTAATTTCTCGTATAAAATCCACTAAATTTTCGCTTCAAATGGATGAATCAACCGATGTTGCTGGTTTGGCAATTCTTACGGTATTTGTGCGCTATCCATATTTGGACTCTTTCCAAGAGGATTTACTTCTCTTCAAGTCATTACCGACTACCACAAGTGGCAGTGAAATATATAAATTATTAGATGAATTTTTCACGGAGAATAGCATCCTATGGGATAACTGTGTTGATGTGGTGCACAAATGGAGCGAAAGCTATGACTGGTAAGGTGTCTGGTGCAATCGCAAAAATAAAAAAAAGCCAAGGGGTGCAGTAGTAGCCAATGTGTACTTCACCGACATGCTCTTGCAATGAAGAAAATGCCACCTTTTATAAAAGAAGTGCTGGATGAAACTGTTAAAATAATAAATTTTGTAAAATCACGGCATAAGAATATTTTATAAATTTTTTTTTTCGGCCATTTTGTTCAAAATCTTACATGGGGAGTCTACATACGTCTTTACTTCTTCACACAGAAATAAGGTGGCTCTCCCGTGGTAAAAATTTAATGCGCCTCTTTGAACTAAGAAATGCAGTCAGAATCTTCATGAGTGACAATGATTTTGCTTTGGGAGAGAAGTTGTGTGATGATCTTTGGTTATTGAAATTGGCGTATTTGGCAGATATTTTTACAAAAGTTAATGATTTGTCTCTCACTTCAAGGAAAAGCAGTAACTGTTTTTGATGCTACTGATAAAAGTGGAAGGATTTAAAAAAAACTGAAGTATTGGGTAGAGTCAATCAAAAACGGAAGCCTGGATTGTTTTCCACTAACGAAAGGATTTGGAGAACTCGAATCAGACATTCCTGCGGATATCTTGCGTTTGATTGATACTTTGAACTCTTACTTTCCAAAAGGATTGCATGAAAACATAAAAGAAAACGTTTGGGTTGTAACACCACACTCTATATCCAAAAAAAAACATCCTTTCTAACATCACAGGAATATGAATGCTTGCTTGATTTGACATCAGATACAGCGATAAGATCAAATTTTGAAACTGAGAAATCAATCTCAGATTTTTGGTGTACGCTAAAAGATGAATTTAAAATCCTATCAGATAAAGCGAAACTTATTCTCCTGCCCTTCGCAACCACTTATTTATGCGAACAGGATTCTCCGCATACGCCGCTACTAAGGCCCCGTTCACATGAGGCGTTTTCCAACGCGCGTTTTACGTTTAAACAAAACGCGGGTAGCCAAAGTACATAGAGTTCTACTGGAGTGTTCACATGCAGAAATCGCGACAATCCAAGCGCTAGACTGCTTCGGCGCTTCAACAATCTCCGGTCGTTCTCGCGATTTGAAGGCGTTTTGAGAAGCGTAGGTTTCTTCTGCAGCGTTCACATGACACGCGTTTTCATGGGCGTTAGGGCTTTTTTATTCCTCTAGTCCAAGTTTCTATCTTCGCGATCGTTAAAGATAGAGTGAAAATTTCAACGGATTTGAAATCTGCGGAAAATTTTACACCAGATCGATACTTGAAATGTGATTTTCTTTAAATAAATAATTTTGCAACTGTAATTTTACTATTTTCGCGATACGGATTTGACGAATATATTCATTATGAACACTGTTGTGGCTCAACCCTTGGCATCCTTCAAAACGTCGCCATTTGGCGTACTACGGCATCCTCGCTGTGTAACCGCCTGTCCTCAGGCAATCGCTCTTTGGAATTGACTCGTATTGCAGTCACCAGTGATATGGTTCACTAATCCTGGCAATGGCGCCAGTTATTATGGATATAAGACTGTATATATGTACATATTAGTAAACTTGTGGTTATTCAGATTAATTGCCTCATAGTATCTGTTTTCATCTTCAAAAGAATTGTTACAGTCCACTTATAGAAAAATGAACCGGTGACCACACAACATATGGTCCTTCTCACCGGAGACTTTAGTTTCGGTTGTCGCAGAACTGGCTTTAGTTATAGATAAATAGAGCAACTATGACGGATAAGAAAAAAATAGTATGCCTCAATAGGCAAAGAAGTGCTTATAAAGGACAATTAGCAAAAATCGCAGCATTTTTGGACAATACCGAAGAAAAAGATGACTTACAATCTCAAATGAAGCTGGATAATCTAAGAAGAGTTATAGGAAAATTGGATGATTTAAAAGTGCAGTTCATCGAAAAGGTCGTCGATGAAGCAGAATTGGAAACGCACCTGCAAACCTTCCTAGAATTAGAAGACGAAGCCGAGCAAATGGAGGTAAGGCTTAGAAAACTCCTATTACTTAATGTCAATATGGAAAATCCTAGATTAAAAGACTCTAAATTAGATAGTTCTTCGATGAATGTGAAATTACCTGAGGTACCTTTACCAAAGTTTTCAGGACATTATCAAGATTGGTACACATTTAAGGATCAATTCGTAAACTTAATTGATTCAAATGATAATTTGAGTGATACTCAAAAATTATATTATCTGAAGTCTACCCTTAGCGGTAGTGCTTTAGACGTTGTTACTATGGATGACACATACACTTCGCTTTTTAAAGCATTAGAAGATCGTTTCCAAAACAAACGTTTAATTGTAAATTGCCATATGAATGAAATATTAACAATAGAAACTGCAGCTCAGGATGCAGCTAAAAGTCTAAGAGCAATAGTTGACGACTGTCAAAAACACATTCGAGCTCTTAAAAGCTTAGGACTGGAGCTTAATCAGTTTTCAGAAGTTATGTTAATAAATATAGTTCTTAAGAAACTTGATAAAGAAACGAAAAAACAATTTGAACTATCGCTTACCACCACAGAAGTACCTAAATGGCAAGGATTCATTGACTTTTTGCAAAAACGTTGTTTGGTTTTAGAAAATTTACAGTGTAATGTAAATGTAAAACCTAAATATTCGCACATTGATAAAAATCAAAAGTTGAAAACTTTATTAGTGAAAAATAGCTATAAAGATTATAAATGTGTTTTATGTCAAGCAAATCATTCTATTTTCAAGTGTGATATGTTCTTAAAACTGAGTGAATACGAGAGATATTCAACAGCAAAAAAATTCAACCTGTGCCTCAATTGTCTTAGTTCTAAACACAAAATTGCGCAGTGTCATTCGAAAGGAGTTTGTAATATTTGTTTCCAAAGACATAACTCTTTACTTCACAGAAAGCGTTCGGCTCCAAACGAACCTGAACAGACATGTGGCGCTACGCAAGTAAACAAAAAAGAAAGTAGCCCGCCATCCAGTGATATGAACGGTGCCGCGAAAGAGGTGGGGGAAGCGAATGTTTCGAAATCTCTTTGCAATAAAATGTGTTCATCTGGAAAAAATAAAAGTAGAGTACTTTTAACTACATGCATTATTCATGTAGAAAATACGGATGGAATGAGAATTCCAGCCCGCTCGCTTCTTGATTGCGGTTCACAAGCCAATCTAATGACTAAAGAGATGGTAGACGTATTAGGATTAAAGAAAAATAAATTGAATGTTTATGTTTCTGGGATTAATGGGAATGTTACAAATATCAGATCCCAAGTACGTACGAACATTTCAAATAAAGATGGTTCTTTTTGCAGATCAATTGACTTTTTAGTAACACCTAAAATAACGGATTGCATTCCTTCTCATAATATAAATATAGATAACGTAAAATTGCCGTTGGATATAGAATTGTCGGATCCAGACTTTGGGAAACCAGCTAAAATAGATATTCTAATTGGAGTAGAACTTTTCTATAAAATTTTAGAGGCTCATAAGCATGAAATTTCACAATTAATATTTCAAAAAACAGTTTTCGGCTACATTGTTTCGGGAACAATAGAAGATGTTTCACATCAGATATTTTGTGGGTTTATCCAACCAACAGATGCTTTAGAAGAAAATATTCAAAAATTTTGGAAAATGGAAGGGGTGGAAGATGAATCACGCTTGGTCAGTTTCGAAGAACAACAATGCGAGAATCACTTTAAAACAACGTATCGTCGAGATAAATCAGGAAGATTTGTAGTAACTATGCCTCTAAAGGAAGACGCTAGTACCCTTGGAGATTCGAAGGCTATTGCAGAAAAAAGACTACACCAATTGTGGAATCGTTTAGAAAAAACTCCTTTAATGCGAGAACTTTACTGTTCTTTTATGAAAGAGTACGAGAGTCTCAATCACATGAGGAAGGTTACTGAAGATATAGATGAGTCACGTTGTTATTACCTACCACACCATGGGGTATATCGCCCGGAAAATTCTACGACAAAACTCCGTGTTGTTTTTAACGCTTCAAGTCCTACAACAAACGGAAAATCATTAAATGACATTCTTTTGAAAGGACTCGTAAACGAAGATTTATACGAAATCATGATTCGTTTTAGAAAACATAGGTTCGTATTTCTCGCCGATATAGAGAAAATGTATCGCCAAATAGTTATAAATGAGGAGCAACGAAAGCTATTAAGAATCGTATGGAAATCAGATGCTAAGTCACCAGTAGAGGTTTATGAGTTAAATACAGTCACGTACGGAACATCCTGTGCTCCGTTTTTGGCCATCCGAACTTTAAAACAGCTCGCTTTGGAAGAGGCAGAAAAATTTCCTGCTGCGTCTGAAGTTCTTTTGAATGATTGTTATATGGATGATGTTATTAGTGGGGAAGAAAGTTTGGACGGTGTTAAGGAGCTCCAATGTCAGCTTGTTAAACTTCTGGAATCTGCTGGAATGCACTTACATAAATGGAAGGCAAATCATTCTACATTACTGAACAATGTTAATGAAGAAAAGTTAGAAGGTTATTCATTTACTGAAAATGAGACTAAAGCTTTAGGAGTTACATGGAACCCTAGCTTAGATGCTTTTACGTTCAAGGTAAAAATCAACCTACACGAAAAACTGACGAAAAGGTCCATTTTATCCGATATAGCACGAATCTTTGATCCACTGGGTCTTATCGGGCCTGTCATCACGAAAGCTAAAATCTTTATGCAGGAGCTCTGGAAACTAAAGTTGGACTGGAATGATACTGTTCCTGATTTTCTTGCTCAGTCCTGGTTTCAGTTCACAAAATCCTTAAAATCTTTGGAAAATTTTAATGTCAATCGTTACATGTTAGCTCCGAATGCTCAACAAGTAGTTTTGCATGGATTTGCTGACGCGTCCTCAGTGGCGTTTGGAGCTGCTGTATACATCCAGTCTTTCCATCACTCGGAAATTTCATGCCATTTGATTAGTAGCAAGTCGCAAGTAGCACCTTTAAAAACAGTTACCATTCCTAGACTGGAACTATCTGCTTGCCTCCTGCTATCCAAGTTAGTTGTAAAAATTTTGAAGGCATTGAAACTAGTCATACACGATGTCTACCTGTATACAGACTCAACCATAGCCTTAGCTTGGATCCACACTCCGCCATGGCAGTTAAAAACTTTTGTTGGAAACCGTGTGGTTAAGATCCAAGAAATGACCCAGAACTTTCATTGGAACCACGTCTCGTCGAACAGCAATCCCGCTGATTTAATATCTCGAGGTGTAGATGCAATAGAGCTAGCTGAAAATCAAGTGTGGTTACATGGACCAGACTTTCTTACTCAAGAAATGGGTTTTCCCAAACTTGAAGACGCTCCTGTATCTCCAGAGGATCATGAACTTATCTCGAAAGAGATGAAACTCGATCCTGTTAATGACAAATTCAAAGAGACTATGAACATTTGTGGAATTTCAAGCTTAACTATAGACTTATTTCCCAGTGACTTTTTTAATGACATTTTGGCCTTGACTAATAATTTCTTTAAATTAATTCGAATTTGTAGTTTTATTTTTAGATTTATTGCAAATTGTAGAAACTCATCCAAGAGAGAATTGGGACCTTTATCGACGTTAGAACTGAAAAAAGCCGAGACTTACCTTATCAAACAGGTACAGTATAGATATTTCGCGGAAGAAATAAAAAATCTTCAAAACCAGATGACCATTTCAGGTAATAGCAAATTGAAATATTTTAACCCTTTTTTGGATTCTGATGGAATTATTAGGGTTGGAGGTCGATTGCAAAATTCCAGTTTGTCCTATGAAAGCAAACATCCCATAGTATTGCCACATAAGCATCGATTAAGTGAACTCATTTTTGAGCACTTCCATAACAAGTTCTTCCATGTTGGGCCACAGGCACTTTTGCATCACGTCAGGCAGAGGTACTGGGTTATTAATGGAAGATCGCTTGCCCGTAAAATAGTTCATAAATGTGTCGTGTGTTTTAAAACTAAACCCGTAGAATCCAACCAAATTATGGGAATTCTACCCGCAGACAGAATCAATCCTAGTCATCCTTTTCAAAAGTGTGGTATCGATTTTTGTGGACCCTTCTTAATTAGATATAAAAACCAAAGGAAAGGAAATTATAGTAAAATTTATGTATCTTTATTTGTGTGTTTTGTCACTAAAGCAACCCACTTAGAAATCGTAACGGATCTAAAGTCCGAATCCTTTATTGCCACCCTTAAAAGATTCTTTGCCCGCAGAGGAAAGAGTTCAATTATTATAACCGATAATGGTTCTACATTTGTTGGAGCCAACAATGAGTTGAAAAGATTACATGCTCTTGTAAGTAAACCAGATGACGCCTTGGTTAATTACTTATCATCTGAGGCCATTAATTGGAAATTCATTCCTCCTCGGTCGCCTAATTTTGGTGGACTATGGGAAGCCGGGGTGAAGGCGTTTAAGTACCATCTTAAGAGAACCTTAAGTAATTCCTTAGTAACATTAGAAGAATTTTTAACGATAATTACACAAATTGAGGGAGTTCTCAATTCGCGACCTTTGGTACCTTTATCGTCGGATCCAAATGACCTCGAGGTCCTGACTCCAGCTCATTTCCTAATTGGCCGCCCAATTACTTCACTACTTGAACCTGATATAACCGCAATAAGCGAAAATAAACTATCTAGTTGGCAAAAAATCACCAGAATGACGCAAATCATATGGAAGAAGTGGCAACGCGACTACTTGAATCATCTCCAGCAGCGTAATAAATGGTTCTTTGAAAAGAAAAATCTTAAAGAAGGTTGCATGGTTGTCCTTAAAGACGAAAATTTACCCCCTTCTAAATGGATTTTGGGCAGAGTTATTAACTTAATATCTGGTTCTGATAATAAGGTTAGAGTAGTAGATGTTAAAACCGCCACAGGTGTTGTTAGAAGAGGAATTTCCAAAATCTGTATTCTTCCCATCGAAGATAATGAATGATATGTATATATTGGAACTTATTAGTATATCACAATTATAATACAGACTACTTAACTTCATTATCCTATGTAATTAATTCTATTTGTTAAAATTGTAGTATTTGCAGTATTGTTATATTTGTAGTTATAATAGTGTCCATGTGACAAGTAATTTCTAATTGTATGAACCTGCTTACTTCATGTTATGTACTATTGTCATTTATTATGTAATATTCATATAGTTGAATGTTGAAACATGTCAACGGGGGCCGGTATGTTGTGGCTCAACCCTTGGCATCCTTCAAAACGTCGCCATTTGGCGTACTACGGCATCCTCGCTGTGTAACCGCCTGTCCTCAGGCAATCGCTCTTTGGAATTGACTCGTATTGCAGTCACCAGTGATATGGTTCACTAATCCTGGCAATGGCGCCAGTTATTATGGATATAAGACTGTATATATGTACATATTAGTAAACTTGTGGTTATTCAGATTAATTGCCTCATAGTATCTGTTTTCATCTTCAAAAGAATTGTTACAGTCCACTTATAGAAAAATGAACCGGTGACCACACAACAAACACAAAAGGGAGTATTCATCTCGTTTTTATAGAAAAGATATAACTTGATTGGAGTATTTTGTCTTAATCCACTGCTTTATGTTTATGGCCATTAAAAATAGGATGAGAAAATTTAATCGCATTCGATTTATTGAAGAAATTTTCCCTGCTTTCACACAAAACTTGTAAAAAGGTGACAGTTTATAACTAAAGGGTGGGTAATTTTATTTCTGAGAATAACGAATACTGACAACTGCCCGTTCTAGTTTTCATGTGCGGTAAACGTCTTTAAAATAAAGCTTAAATTAAATATTCAATTTAAAAGCTAAACTTTAGTTATTTTTTTATTTGTCCTCAACGGGTGAAATGCGTAATATAAGTTTCAATTTTCATTCATTTTTCACATCCTCGTGTTACAGTGAACTTGATATCACTTTTGAAAATGAACTTAAGTTACTGTGAGCTTATTTTTCATAGAATTTATATTTTATTCTTGCAGTTAGTGTTATTACTACTTTAATCGAAATTTTTATATTATATATACGTGTAGACGCAAATTCTATTAGCAATCTCCTGGTTTTCGATATGTATACTGCTTTTTGTTTTTCTTTGAGATTTTTTTAGTTTCAACATAATTTTCTCGTTTCATCGTGGGGTTTAATCAAATTTTAGTTGAAATATTTCTCAGTCATTCTATTCGTGGTTCCATTTGTGCTACAAAACCCCTGAAAGAGGGTAGGTTGGAGGGTTAGTTTTCGTTTCGGATAGTCGGAACTCAGGGAAAATTGTGTTTAAAAATTAAAAACTAATTTTTGTTATATATGTGTTATTTGTGCTGATACATTAAAATGTTTAGAGATAGGTTTTAAAGAAGTATAGAGATTTATTTGAAGGAAAATTAAATAAAAATTAGCTATAGATCGTAGGAAACACGATAAAACCTGCAAAAATAGCATAAAAAAAGAAAGGTTATCATCAGTGCTGGATTTTGTTTGCGTGTCATCTGTTGATATTACTTCGTAAACAATGCCATATGAACAGAAATTCCGTTTCCAATTTCCTGGTTCTAAAAATAAAGTTTTTTTGGGGATATATTTTTACTTTGCACTGTCAATTTTAAAATTTTAAGGAAATTGTTTGGTCATTTTCCAGTTAGTTTCGTTCTTAATCAAAGTTTTACAGAAATATTCCAATTTTTCATACGCAGTTTCGCTTTTACGATAAAACGCATTACAAATAACTCATTTGCTATCTTCTTGAGCCCAAAAAATCCGTGATCACCCCTTAACACAAAACAAATCCTACTGTTTTTATTGGTGGGTGAATCATCGACACTGGAGAGTGAAGGTTATAGGGTTTCTTTCTCTAGTCTTGACAGTAAAAAACGAATAATTTAAGATTTTAGAGTTAATTAAAATGTTTAATAATGCCTCAATTTGAACTACATAAAGCACTGATTCTCTGATCCGCTGGCTCTTACCGGTTCCTAGGTCCAAAATATCCCGTCATTCGAAAAATTTGGAAAAACGTACGAAAAGCTAACGTTCAAAAATTTACAACCGAGGTTGATGGCATTGGAATCGTATACTATACGTTACGAAAGATTTATCTGTTTAGGTTGTCACTTCTGGTCAGCAAGTCGATTATATTGCATTTATTTATGTATAAAGGTTGAAGTTCAAAAACATTTTATTCACAGGCAATTAGGGAACGAGTGTTTTACAAATCGAAAGAATATCAAATTTTTACGTCGTTTTGAATATTTTTTAGATTATTTTAGGCATTTTATTGCTCATTATACATTTCTAAGTTAACCAAATACAGGCTCTTGTGAATACAGAGAAATCAATTTTAGGTTGGGAAATAAAGATTTTCATCTTACTTTTAATGGCTGTAAAATTAAAACAGTTGATAATGGGCAACAAAATATCTTATTAAAGTGACATTCCCTTTAAAAACAAGGCAATACTTCCTCTTACGCTTAGTATAAAAGGAATATCTGAAAAAAGATTAGTTGCGACTATTGACAAAAAAATAATTTTTTCAAAGAAAATTATGATTTTGGTATCGATCTAACGTAAAATTTTACGCTGATTTGAAATCCGTTGAAATTTTGACTCTATCTCTAACCATTCAAAAGATAGCAACTTGGATTAAGGGAATAAAAAAAAACAATTTAAGGCATAACGGAAACTGACCTTGAAAAGCGCCCAAGTGCTGTTCACATGGTAACGCTCGAAAATTCTTATCTAACGCGCGTTGCAAAAAGTCCATGTGAACGGGGCCTAAAACAAAATGCAGATCACGTCTCAATGCAGAGCAAGATATTCAGTTGCAACTATCCGAAATTCAGCCAGATATAATCTCATTGTGCAAATCAAAACAGCCTCATCCTTCTCATTAAATTTCTGTTTCACGAAACCAAGTAAAAATTTGTAGCAAATGTATTAATGCCAAATTGATAAAATAAATTGTGGATCTGCAATATTTGTCCTGAATTTATTTTCAAATGTTTTTTTTTCATGTGTGTGTTTTCCGTCCGCAATGGGAAATTAGTGCAGAAAAAAATTAAACGGTGAAATCTAATGTCCTGCAAGCTTAAATGACGAAACTACCTTGTATCGTCAATGCTATTTTGTCGTTCTATTTACTAAATACAGTATATACCTGCGAGATAAAAATTTAGTGCTCCGCGTTGAATTTCCAATTTCAAAGGTGCTCCGTGACTGAAAAGGTTTGACAATCTCTGCTCTACGTTATCGTGCTTGTAAATAACCCTTTGGATGATTGATTTATTGGGTTTTATGGCTTAATAGCAATGTTTGGCCAAGCTGTGCCAAACACAAGATAGAAGAGCAGGACCGAGGAAAAATAACTAGGTTTCTTCTGGTTTGTGAAGTACTATATATCATTCTCACAATTTCGCTTTGTTGTGTGGCGACTTTTTATGTTTATTTTAAATAGGTTTCTGTAACACCTCTAGTTAATCGCTTTTGACCACTTGTCACTGTTTATCGATGTTCGTAATATTTTTTCTGCACATTTGTAATTTGTAAATAGTTCTTGAAAATAATAAATTCTTCAAACTCTACACTGTAGTTACTTTAAAAATAGTCCTCATGAGGATATGAAAACAACAAAGACAGCCGGTAGGATCCGCTGGACGCATCACTGTGCTGTCAAACTACCTTATAACACAACTTTAGTGTACCGATTGTCGCAAGTGATGGATCCCCACACCATTACAATAGGTAGGTAGTTAATTAACGTCGCACTGGAGCAACACAACTGGCTATTGGCGACGGTCCCGGATCAATCCCGAAGGAAAGACCCAAGGACAATGCTTTGTAATTTTGAATCAAAGTCAGATGATGAGAACAGCACCCCACTCCAAACTGAACTCCAACACTGAGCTGGCGCCCCATTCTCCAAACTTCCACACCATGCCAACATGAGGACATTTGAGGCCACGACAGATTTAACATGCATGATGGTCTTTGGCTGGACCGAGTTTCGAGCAACGGATTAGCAACCGGAGGGTTGCTAATCCGTTGCTCTTCCAACTGGGTTACCGCGGCCCGCCATTACACTAGGAGTAAAAACTGTGTGCCGCTAGTCAGTAAACAGAGAATGGTAGCGCTGGTTCCGGGTCCAAGCCACACATGATTTGAAGAACAAAAGCGGGATTACACACTAAATATTATACGCTGCCATTCCATGACTCTCAGACATGTTTGGTAATCAAAGGCAGACGACTTAAAAGGTGACGTGCCTGCAGTTCTACATCATCCAGACGTCTGCGATGGTTCGTAATATTACAGGAGACTACAGCGGACGATATGCATCTCTGAATGGCTGATAAAGAAGTTGTTGGAGCGGTTTCAGCTTGTCTTAGTATAACCAACAATCTCTCGCATTTGTCCTTATGGGTCAGCATGTGCATGTAAAAAGGAAAGTCAATAAAAATCACTAATAGCTATTAGTGATATACAAACATGATATCAATATCCATTACTCCATATATATTATCCCTTAATTCCCTTCAACCGAATTTCCATCCAAGTTGACTCACCTCCATTACCTTCAACATGAAAAACGAGTTATTACCTTACAAATTCGCACCTTACATTAAACCTCTTCATCATTCTCGAAATGTTTGCTGCCAAGATGAGGTTTCCGGGAACTTGCCAGTTTGTCTTGCAAGGTGCTAAGTCAAGACTGCAAAAGATCGTTATTCAAGAATTTGTCATCGAAGTTTTCAATTCTCCCCTAGGTTAATCGAGCTGTATTGGGTTTGGAATTGTGTTGAAGCCGTACTAGCCTCGCTGCATAATATTGTATTTGAATTCCATTTCCCTTCTGGAAACGGGCAGTGTAAGGCTCGGATAAGATGACGTCGCGCCGTCAGTGCGGAGCTGTCATTTTGGTGCGGGACACTTTTCTCCCCTAGAACCCGGAGAAGGCGGGAAAAGGACAGCGTGGGTAGACTAAGGGTGAAATGGCAGCGGCGTGTTGTTCGCTGCGTTGCTCTTTGGACTTAATTATCTATATCTCATTAAACCGTGTATATATAAAGTGTAAATATTAAATTTTGACTAAAATAAAAGGTTTAAACCTTATTAATGATTCTTTCTTAAAAATTGATTGGAAAGAACTTTACTGGCGCAGTCTTGAAGGATGAATCTATCATTGCCGGGAATGAGAGGTGAGAGTTTTGATTAATGTGGCTCTGTTTTTTTTTGATTTTGTATATTGTAAACGAGAGAGAAAGCCGTAGGGTTCTCGTGTGTCGTGTTTCCGTAACAACTATTTTGTATTGAAAGTATGGAAGCGTCAGTTCTTTTGTTGGTATCGTCATGATTGTTTTCGGAATACACACTCTTGCATCATTGCAAGTAGAAAGGAGTGCATTTTAATCAATGTTAAATCTCTCTGCCATTTTCAGGAGCATCATTGCTCTGGGATTTATTGAAATTCAATTTTTAGAGCATCATTGCTCTGGTTTATGAGAAAGCTGAAGAGCATCATTGCTCTGGGTTTATGAGAGATTTGAATAGGGCATCATTGCTCAGTGTTGGATATTTGAAATTTTGTGTGTATTGTTAACAAAGAGCAACTATTGATTATCCATTAATCTTTCAAGCTTCCATTTAGTTTCGAAGAACGAATGGTGTGTATGTAGTGTGTAAGTCATTGCACAGTCCAAAAAAGGCATCATTGCTTATTAAAAGTGAAATTCACTAAAATTTCAGTGGAGAGCATCGTTGCTCTGTTATTCAAATCTTCGATACGTATGGAGGTTTAAAAAAAATAATTAGTTATTTTGAAATTAATTTTAAGGAGTGTTAACTCGTTTATTGTGAAGCATAATTGAATATGATTTTTGTGTCATTAATTTAAAGTAGTGACAATTATTGCTTGATTTTTGAAGTATTAATTTTAAGGAGTGTTAACTCGTTTATTGCGAAGCATAATTGAATATGATTTTTGTGTCATTAATTTAAAGTAGTGACAATTATTGCTTGATTTTTGAAGTATTAATTTTAAGGAGTGTTAACTCGTTTATTGTGAAGCATAATTGAATGTGATTCTTGTGTCATTAATTTAAAGTAGTGACAATTATTGCTTGATTTTTGAAGTATTAATTTTAAGGAGTGTTAACTCGTTTATTGTGAAGCATAATTGAATGTGATTCTTGTGTCATTAATTTAAAGTAGTGACAATTATTGCTTGATTTTTGAAGTATTAATTTAAAGGAGTGTTAACTCGTTTATTGTGAAGCATAATTGAATGTGATTCTTGTGTCATTAATTCTGAGTATTGAAAATTATTATTGCTTGATTTTAAAGTCTCCTTGAAAGAGTTTAATTCGTTTGTTATGAAGTATCATTGCATGTGATTGCTGTGTCATTAATTCTGAATATTGAAAATTATTATTGCTTGATTTTAAGTATTATTTTTCAAGTGTTCTGATTCGTTCATTGTGAAGCATCATTGCTTGTGTTTAGAGTACCAAACTAAAAAGGGTAATTGGTTGATATATGTAATATTAAGTTGGTTAGTTAGAATTGTTTTGTGAAACTATTTCTTTTCCTTATATCTGAGTGTAAGAATTGCTAGTTAGACATTTCATTATTATTGTTGCATTCGTCCCATAGATGTAGTGATTCTTTTAACTACCTTTGAAAATAGGAAAGAGGTATAGGATATTTTTTTAAGCTGGTTCAGTTATATTTGAGAATCATGGCTTTTTTGAATCGGGCTAAAAAGGAAGATTTGAGGGTTTTGGCCGAGGAACTGGGTCAAATGGTCACGGATGGGATGAAATCAATAGATTTGATTAGATTAATTAAGGCTAGTGATGATTATGACGAGGATTTTGCTAAAGGGCAATTATCAATTATTATGGAAGAACGCAAGGTTGAGGAGGAGGAAAGGAAAATGAAGGAAGAACGTGCATTTACGTTAGAAAAATTGCGGCTGGAAACTGCAAGAGCGAATGTAGATTCCCCTCGACAAGATGACGTTAGAGTTCGTACATCTGAGCTGACTAAGCTTTTGCCCAAATTTGAAACTAAGGATGGGGATATTTTTCTGTTTCTTTCACTCTTTGAAAGGCAGGCTGATAGAGTTGGTGTCGAAAAAACACATTGGGTTTCGGCCCTGTTGGCCTTGTTACCTTCTGAAATTACACAGGTTATCGCGAGAGAATCAGAAGACGAATTTGATGATTACGATCACATCAAGGGAATTTTACTTAAGCGTTTTAAGATGAGTCCAGAAAGTTTTCGACAGAAATTCGTCAAAACTCAAAGATGCCCATCGCGATCTTGGAGAGACTTTGTGTTTGACATAACAAGATATTTTGAAGAATGGATCAATGGACTAGCGGTAAGAGATTTTGAGAGGCTGAAAAATTTAATTATCACAGATCAACTGAAAAGGAGAGTTCCTTTACATGTGCGTGATCATTTCGTTGACGATTGGGGAAAATTTGTAGTCCCGTCGACGCTGGCTGACAAACTTGACGAGTATGAAAGTGTAAGGTCAATTGCTAAAACAGAGCCTGATGAAAAACACAAGAAGTCAGAACATTTCCGACCAACGTTCACTAAGAGAGAGCCGTCCCAAAAATATCCGACTGACAAGAGACATTTTTATAAACCCAAAAATGATCCACCCTTTAAGCTGACCTGCTTCACCTGCAAACAGCCTGGACACACCTCTAGATATTGTTTGAAAAATAATCGAATCAGGAAAGAACCCGTTGCCAATGCCCAAACTAATACGCTGCAGGCGGAGACAAGTAGTGATGTTCACTCATCTCCAGTTCTGACCGCTAGAGTCTCTGCACCTGTGACCACTCCAGTCCAGACGAATGTTGATAAACTGCAGATCATTCCGATACGATGTGGAAAATGTACCCTGCGAGCAATTGTAGATTCTGGGGCACAAATGTCTGTTCTGCGCGAGGATCTGATTCCTGAAAACTGTGGAGAGGGAGAGGGAACAATAAAAATTGTTTCAGCCTTTGGAGAGAGCGAAGTTGCCGCTTTGAAGATAATCGACCTGAAGATTGACGACAACTCACATGCTACGGTACCCATTACGTGTGCCGTATCGAAGAAACTGGTTAACGACATGTTAATTTGTCCCACAGCCTTCGAAACTCTCCAGGAGAATGTGGAGCTTCATAGCAATGTCCATAAGCTTTCTGAATACGACAATTCTCTCATTTGTTGCAGTGACAATACAGTCAGTCAGACGGCTCACTTTGAAGAAATCACTGGCGATTCTAGTTTGAAATCACCTCCCACAAGTGAATCACTTGTGGCCAACAATCAGGTCGAAGAATGTTACAAGAACTCTTTCATACTGTTACAACAGGAAGATGAGGAATTAAAGGAAGAATGGAAGTATGCGAGAGGAAATCGTAACTCTTATCAAGTGACAGATGGTGTTTTAACCCATTTAGATACAGTGGAAGGAGAAAATATCGTCCAGGTGGTATTACCGTCGTGTAAGCGAAGCGAAGTTCTACGTATGGCTCACGAAGTTCCGTTGGCTGGCCATTTAGGAGAAAAGAAAACATGTCAACGAATCAAGTATTCATTTTTTTGGCCTTCTCTAAAACGAGACGTCAAAAGGTTCTGCGAATCTTGTAAAGAATGCCAGGTCAGACGCACCGTTACTTATAGAGATCGAGTGCCGATACAACCTATTATACGTCCGGAAAACCCATTCGAGGTATGGAGCGTCGATTGCATTGGACCTTTGGAACCTCCATCCCGAAGAGGGCATTACTATATTATCTGTGCTGTTGATTTGTGTACAAGGTGGGCGGAGGCTGTTCCTGTAAAAGACTTAAAAGCGAAGACGACATGTGAGGTCTTGATGAAAATTTTTACTCAGACTGGGTTTCCAAAAACCATATGCACAGACCAAGGAACAAATTTCACAGCCGAGCTGACGAACAGATTCCGGGAACTTTTAGGAGTGTCACCAAGGTTTGCCACCCCAGGTCACCCTGAGAGCATGGGCGCGGTAGAACGTTGGAACAGAACTTTAAAAGATATGCTGAACAAAAATATTCAAGAAAATGGACGAGAATGGGATGCCCATCTCCCGTTTCTTCTGTTTGCTTATCGAGAAGTGCCTCACAGCACAACTGGAGTTTCCCCATATCAAATGGTCTATGGTAGATTACCTAATGGTCCATTAAAATTGATGAAAGAAATTTGGACTGGAACGAGAGATATTCCAACGAATGTATCAAGACCCGTAGAGAAATATCTCGAAGATTTGAAAAGGAAACTGGAGACCGCTTATGAGATAGCTTGTGAGAATGCTTCAAAACACCAAGCGGACTATGTCTCCAGGTATAATCTACGAGCCAGAGAGAAACGTTTTGATGTAGGAGACAAGGTATTAGTCCTCTTGCCTTCATCATCGCATAAGCTTCTTAAGACTTGGATTGGACCCGTGACGATAACGAACATCTCCAGGCAGCATTCAGCCCAAGTCCAGATGGAAGATGGCAGCATACGAGAATTTCACTTCAACAAACTAAGGCCATATGTTGCCAGAATTCATCAAGTTGGATTAGTTTTCGATGACGATGCTGAATTCGGGGATTTGTACTACGCACCAACGCCAACAGACATAACTGATAAATCCGCCACGGACATTCGAAGGCATGTTGGTGACATGGAATGCGACTTAGATGAATTTCAGAGACGTGAACTGTTGGACACACTAAAGGTATTTTCCGATATGTTCAGCAATATACCTGGGCTCGCTAAAGTTGAAGGGCATTCTGTGCGGGTAACAGCTGACTGTTCCCCCAAAAGGCTACGACCATATCGGATACCAGTTGCATTGCAAGGAGAGGTTGACCGTCAGATTGATGACTTGTTACGGCTTGGGTTGATCGAACCAAGCAGTAGTGAGTGGGCCCATCCCATCGTCTGTGTGTCGAAAAAGAATGGAAGTGTAAGGCTTTGTGTGGACTATAGACATCTCAACAGTTTCACAATACCTGACGCATATCCCATGCAGAACGCTAAAGACTTGCTATTCGAGGTTGGGAATGCGAAATTTGTCAGTGTCCTTGACCTCACTAAGGGATACTGGCAAATTCCCATGAAGGAAGAAGCAAAACCATTCACAGCATTTGTTACACATGGTGGACACTTCCAATTTCGCGTCATGCCGTTCGGAATGAAGAATGCGGGAAGTACATTCCAGCGATCCATGGACAAGGTGTTGACGCCTCACAAAAGGTATTGTCGATCATACATTGATGATGTGGCAATATTTTCCGAATCCTGGCAAGAACACATTGATCATCTAGAACGAGTCCTTCAGACCTTACGAGAAGCCGGACTTGCCGTCAACTTAGATAAATGTGAGTTTGGGAAGAGACGAGTAAAATTTTTGGGTCATGTTGTTGGATCTGGACAGCACTCACCTGATCCAGAAAAGGTTGAAGCAATAAGTAACATGACTAGACCCAGCACCAAGAGGGAACTTCGGAGCATTTTGGGGCTAGCTAGTTATTACCGTGACTATATCCAAAATTTCTCATTTATAGTTTTGCCTCTGACGAATTTAACCAGAAAGAACATTCCCAACGTCATTCCTTGGGATGAGAAAGCTGAGGAATCCTTCTTGAACTTAAAAAGAGAGATTGTGAAAATGCCGTCACTTTATACCCCAGATTTGACAAGGCCCTTTCAATTGTATACCGATGCTTCAGGCATGGCCATCGGAGCATGTTTGGCTCAGTCCGATGACACCGGGAGGGAGAATCCGATAGCATTCTTCAGTAAAAAATTGACGGACACCCAAAAGAAATGGTCGACCATAGAAAGAGAGGCATACGGGGTAATCGAAGCATTAAAAAAATTCGACAACTGGATTTTTGGGGCTAGGGTTGAGGTGATATCAGACCACAATCCATTGACTTACTTGACCCAGTCCGTTCCTCAAGGGGCCAAACTGACTCGTTGGGCATTGGCTTTACAACGATACAACGTCAGGGTAACGTATCGGAAGGGTAGCAAACATGGGAACGCTGACTCCCTTTCTCGACTGCCCTTTGGTAAACAGTAACTTTATACATATTTTTGTGTTTCAATTTGTATTTTGTATTTACTCATAATATTTGTGTGATTATATTCAGAGCCACTTTGGTCAACACTCTCATTTTTTTTTCTTTTCTCTCGCGTACATTGTATTTGTTGTTGTGTTTCATTCTCTTTTCAGCTGCATCGTCTCTAAGGTGACGATGAGCTTTCCAAGGGGGAACGTGTAAGGCTCGGATAAGATGACGTCGCGCCGTCAGTGCGGAGCTGTCATTTTGGTGCGGGACACTTTTCTCCCCTAGAACCCGGAGAAGGCGGGAAAAGGACAGCGTGGGTAGACTAAGGGTGAAATGGCAGCGGCGTGTTGTTCGCTGCGTTGCTCTTTGGACTTAATTATCTATATCTCATTAAACCGTGTATATATAAAGTGTAAATATTAAATTTTGACTAAAATAAAAGGTTTAAACCTTATTAATGATTCTTTCTTAAAAATTGATTGGAAAGAACTTTACTGGCGGTATTAAGAAAATTTCAAAACACAAGCAAACCTTTCTTGTTAATAGCGATTTTTTTATCGAGTATAGAAAAAAAGACTTTAGCTCGATAAATCAAATATTGTTAACACTATGACTGAATTTCATGACTAAGATGAAAAAGGATATTTCCATAGTTTTGAAGCGCTTGGATTTGGTTGAAAATACTGCATCAGCCATTCCTTTCCTGTTCCGATTATATTAGGCATATTTTCTCTTCCATTTGAGCCGTTGCATGGACAAGCTAGCTCGGTTCATTATGTATTCTCTGAGCACAAACACGTGAACAAATTATCATGCATTATGCTGACGGCTAAAGTATGAGAGCATCTCTTTTGAAATTGCCCTACATTATCTATCATTTCTATCTCTCATCTCACAACTTTTATCCATCACATTTTTTCCAACACATTTACTGCGATGGTAATCACAAGACGTTGGTTTTTAATATTTCAGAGGCGGCCATTTAAACGGTCATTAGAGAACATATTGATCCCATTGCATAACACTTTCCGTGAAATATACTTATCACTTAAAAATATTTCCTTATGAGCATCATTTCCTGGAAATCTTTCCCACATAGAAAAAACCCTGCCCAGCAGCATGCAATGGCATAATGCCCATTGCAACATCCATAGCAACCATTTTTGAGTCAGCAACCAATATAGGCAGATCTTGTACTGACTGCCAGTCATAAATCTAGGTGGATTTCCATCCAGATGGTTTTAGGGGTTATCTTTAATCACATTCTTCTTGATGTCCACAGTTTCGCAGATGCATTACTTATTGCCAAAAATAAAGTTTAACTTTAGGAGTATAAATAAAAAAGGGCTTAGAACGAAAAAATGGCTCATCGATCGGGAAGAAAAATTTTAAATACAGTTTAAGTGATTGGTTGTTGGATAAAATTAAGTTTTAAATTGATTGTGATTATTTTAGTTTAAGAGAAAAAGTGAGATTCGAAGTGGGATCGCCGGCGTTGAAGCCAGTGACGTTTCCAACTCAGTTATAAAGCACATGTTGTGGTAGGGACAACTCAAGGATCGATTGACGCGACAAGTGAGTATACTTGCGGTATACTTCTATTGCCTGTGTGGGGGCGATTGTTATCCTGGATTAGGTGCATTATCTGTGTTTCTTGCGGATGGATAGCGGCTCTAGTATTTAATCGGTTCCTTTGTGTAATTGTGGAGAAGGGGTAGTTGCGTCTGCTTCGGAATGGATTAAAAAATGTCTTGAACTTCAATTGCATTGTTAATGTTGCGTTACTAAGTAGGGTTAGTCCCTTATTGTACTAAGGGATTTGATGGAGTGTTTGAATGTAGGTGGGAAGAGGGTCAATATTTAGATCATTATGGATGACTGCATTATATATACACCATGGAACGTCGGTAATAATTTTTAACATTTTGTTTTGAGAGGCAGTTATATTGTTGATGGTGTGTCTTTTGCTGCAGGATCCATGATTGTGGCTGTGTAGATAAATATGGATCTAACAATTTGTTTGAAGAGAAGTTTGTTTCTTAGGGAGATTCGGGATTTTCGGCCAATGAGGCAATAAATTAAGTAAAATCCATTTCTCTCTCAATATGTTTTCTTAATTATCTTGTTGTGGGATTTAAGGGTGAGTTTTTCATCTGATATATTACACAGAGATGTTTTACCCCGTTAGCCCTAGGAATTGTGTCATCGTATAGAACGAGAGGAGGGATACAATTTATGTTTGGCTTTATAAAACATAATTTCTTTTGCTTTATTTACAATGATAGCAATGAACCATTTGGTTAGTCAAGTTTCAAGGGTTTTTAGGAAATCCTGTAATTTACGTTTAATGAATGTAAGTACTCACAGTATGCAAAGTTTCATGAATATATATTCAACCATTTGGACGTAACACGGGCACACACATAAAGACAGATGGACAGACAGACAGACACCAAACGCGCAAGAGACGACGTAGCATCAGAAGGGCCAAAACGGATAGAAAACTTGAAATGGGTTGAAAATATTCAATGTACAAACAAACACTCCATTCTTATTTATATAGATTAAAATGGCCATTGATATTTCAAGAAATACAAAAATTACCATAAAATTGATGACAGCAAAGAGTACTAATAAAAGTTTAAAAATCAAATATATTTGTTTTCTGTCTTATAATCCGAGCTCCGATTCTCTCCTTACAAAATATAAATACAGTGGACCCCCTCTTAACCGGCCACTTCGGGACCGGGACCCAGACCGGATAACGATTTGGCCGGTTAAACCGTCGTTCCCTTAATAGCATTAAAATACACTCCCGAAATCGTTTTTATTAGAATAAAACTAAGTATATAGCCTACTTAATATATATCATATTACTTTATTGTAATATGATACATATAATTAAGAAAACTTAACCTGGAAGAACTTCTTTTGTTGGAAAAAACTAAACACATGTTACTGTAGGCTACTGTATTTACAGTACATAATTGGTCAGTGGCGGCCGGTTAAGAGGGAGTCCACTGTAAAACCACCTGTATACTCCTTTCTAGAGGTATCACCGGTATTGGGTACAAATGTAACAGACTAACTTACATTCATATCTGATCTGTACATTTCCTCATTTAATCTTGTTTTCGGCAGTTAATCTACTTATTTCTTTAATACTTTCTTGCAAGCTTTTGATTCCAGTTTGGCTGATAAGAGCCTCCACAATTTTCTATTTCAAATACTTGATAGAATTCTTCATTAATAAAGGACTGCAAAAGAAAAGTAAATTAAAAGCGCAATTTTTATGATCGATAATTCTATTATTTAGCTTAATAGAAATATATTTCAAGTATACGGAGAGTACTTGGCGATCCCTAATACATATATTTTTGACATACAGAATAAAACTTGACACAGCATGTGTACAACAATAAAATTCGACGGAATATGTTAAGATAAAGAGAGGATTTAGAAAGTATTTGGGAACCAGATTAAATATTACTGGAACAATAGAAGGAAAGTTATCACCTCTGTTGGTGACATAAACTTCAAATATAATTTTTAAAAATATTAAAAAAACTTAGACATAGAAAAATAGACATAAAGTTGTATTTTTCGGATTAATTTTATTTTAAATCCGTAGTTGTAATTTTAATCTAAGAAAATATTTGATATATTTGTGGATAATAACATTAATACTCGAAGCTTGAGAGGTACAAAGTAAATAGTTTATTACTGACTATATCAAGAGAAAAAATTTGGGCTGGGTTTCACTATTTTTAAATCGCATATTTTTAGAAACCCACAGCATCCATAGGCACTCTTACTCCGCATTAGATTATTGAGTAAAATAGTTTAGGGAAAAGAATCTGTCGTATCTGGTTCTATTTAATGGGTTATCAGTGAAATCCCAGGCATTGCAGACAGCACAAACATTTGTTATATGACAAAAGATTTACAAAGGAGCGTCCTACACGTCCACTCATCCGAATATATTATTGTTCTCTTACTTAACACAATCTGATGGTGCTTTTAGCGCCATCTGTAGGGTAATTGAATCCCTAATACGACATCTCCCCCGCGAGATATGGGTTTGGGGTTTTCTCAAAACACAAACACAGATCTGAATTTAAATATTAAGGACTCAATCACCTAAAACATTATCACACCATATCAACAGCAAAAAAAATGCAAAATAAAAAATATCTATACATGTAGTACGGTGTCTAGGGTGTGATGAAGTGAAGCTGGATGACACGGAGATTAGGACTAACACAACATTTAATTATTCTACGAACTACTATATACATGAAAGGTTACATGGATGCCGGCACAGCCTACACGCTGGCACATGCACGAATTGTATAAACGGCGCTCCACCTGCGCGTGGAAGCATTCACAGTCACAAGTCCAGCTCAACTCGAACTGAGTTAGGAAAATAAAGTCACAGTTACAGTTCTACTCCGCGTGCTGGACGTGACCTCTGGTGGCGGCATGGGGATGGATTCCACAACTCGGCCATTCCTGAAACCCCATTCCGTCCTCGGAATCTCACCAGAACTGCATATCTCAAAAATTCAAAAAAAAAAAAAAATCAAAAGTAAACAATAAAAGAAAATTTCGTAGTGTGCTGAAGTCTGGATCTCTCTAGCACATTGCAATAGTCCAAGGCTTCATGTGATCGGCAACAGTGGATGTGAGACCTGGTCCTTCATGATGGCCAACTTTCTCCACATCGTACCGGTCATTCGCTCTGCCTGCTTTCACACGATAGGGGCCGAAGAACTTTGGACGTAGCTTCAGACCAGATCCAAACTGGGTTCTTTGGATGGCTACCAGGTCACCTATCTTGTAACAACTAGCTTTTTTTCTTTTCCGGTTGAAACTCTTGCGATTCTCTTCTTGTATTTTCAGGATATTTCGCTTTGCCTCATCTCGAAGTTTCTCACGATTCTCCATCATTGAGGTGATGTATTCTTCGAGCACTTGCAAAATTCTCGAGTCGTCCGGACTCTTCATCTTCACACCTGTAAGCAACTCGAATGGAGACCATTTGGTGCTTCTGCTCGTAGTGCTGTTGATTGCTCGCTGGACAGCATCTACATGCTTGTACCACTTCGTTGGGTCGTCAATGGACAGCTTTGCCAATATAGGGTCAGTGTCCTATGCATTCTCTCAACCTGACCATTTCCTCTTAGAATTCCGGTGGTTATTCTGACGTGATCTATATCTTCTTTCCTGCAATACTCCTCGAATTCCTTTGAAGTGAATGCAGCACCTCTATCGGAAATTATTCTCAAAGGATTTCCAAATGTAGCTTGTTGCTGTTTCAACTTCTGTAATGCGTCCTGAGCGGATGTTGATTTCACTGGGTATAGCCACACAAATTTTGAAAAAGCATCAACAACCGTGAAATTGTGATTGTAGAGTTTGTTCGTAGGAGGAAACGGATCAATAAAATCAATGTGAAAAAAGTACTCAAAGGGGTATTTTCCTTTGGTATTGGGTTCAAGAGTCCTTCTGCTTTTCCTTGCTTTTTGTTCACTAGTATGCACTCAACACAGTTGGATACAATATTTTTTACACACTTCCTAATGCTAGGTAAATAAAAATCTTGTTTCACGATATTTTCAGTCTTTGCAACTGCAAAATGACCTCGAAGATGTGCTTCTCTAACTACCTCGGTTTGCATGGAATGTGGGACCACGAGTGCATCCTTGTCATTAACAATTTTGTACAAAACACCGTTTTTTAAGACAAACTCACTTTCTTTACCGTCTTCCAACAGTTTTTTGATTGCGGAGACGTATTCATCTTTCAATTGTAATGCGGCAATTTTTTGAGTTACGTCATCACGTACAACCAACATAATGGGATTCCTACTAAGTGCATCGACGTGTTTCATTTGACTACCCGGGCGATGTTTTATCTCATAGTCAAAATCCTGGAGGAAGAGGGCCCATCCAGCGATTTTGGGAGTCAAATCCCTTTTATCCATGGTTTTCTGAAACGCAGAACAGTCGGTGTAGATTTGAAATCGAGATCCCAATAAATAGTTCCTAAACTTTTTTAATGCCTCTATAATAGCTAATACTTCCAACTCGTAACTAGAATATTTTTCTTCTTGCACCGTCGTTTTCTTACTAAAGTAATAGATAGGATGAGTTTTATCTTCGTCATCATGTTGAAGTAAAATTGCTCCGTAACCATGTTTACTAGCGTCTGTGTGAAGTTCTAACTTAGCACCTTGTCTAAAGATATGTAGAACCGGATTAGCGGACAGTGCATTTTTGAGTTTCGAAAGATGCTCTCTGCTCTGGACCGAAACAAAATGTTGTTGATCCGCGCAGCAAATCACTTAGTGGCTTAGCGACAACCGAATAACAAGGAATATACTTCCGAAAGTAACCAGTGAGTCCAAGGAAACTTTGAACTTGTTTGGGCGTTTTAGGATCTGAGAAGTTACAAACAGCAGGGTTTTTGTTGGCGAAGGTCGAATCATACCATTTTCGGTAATATGTCCCAAGAATTTAATTTTTCTCTTTAAGAATTGACACTTTTTAAAGTTTAGTTCAAGTCCAAATTTTGAAGCAGTCTCTAATACACTTTTTAGATGTTTTACCCCTTCCTTCTCATCAACGGATGGGATAATTAAATCAAGATACAGAGCTACAATACCATCATTGATAAGGTCACGAAATACGTGGTGAATGCATCTCTGAAAAAAGCTGGGGCTGTTTGACAAGCCGAAGGGAACTTTGAGAAATTCGTACTGACCTTCATGTGTAATAAATGAGGTCAGTCTGGTACTATCCTTATCGACATCTACGTGGAAAAACAATTTTTTAAATCAATACAACTGAAAACCTGGGCTGGTGGTTGCAACTTGTCGAGTACATCAGAAATTAGTGGTAATGGGTACCCATCTTTAACACCATTTTTTTATTTAATTTCCTATAATCTACACAGTCTCATTGAGCCATCCTTTTTGCGACAAATCACCACAGGGGATACGTAGTCGGAGCAAGAGGGTAAAATAATACCTGTCTGAAGCCACTCTTTTATTTGCTCTTCGACTGCCAATTTCTCCGGAAATGACAATCTACGAGGTCTTTGGCAGACCGGAATATCGTCGGTTAAAACGATGGTCATTTTTAAATTAGTACTCTCAGTTTTTCACGGTTTATAGGCTTCTATCAAATCGGAAATCTCCTTACGCAAGCTTCTGTCAATGATGTGACTCAAATCCAAAGCGTTCTCTTGTTCCAAAATACAAGCTACGTGAAACAAGAAAGAATCCACCTCATTATCATTTTTTATCCCAGCGGAAAAATAAGAATTCGACTGTTCAAGGTCGGAGTTCAGTTTGGGAAATAAAACAGAATCAGTTGCATTTTTGTTTTTTCTTTCAGAGAAAGAAACATTTTGAGTTTCAGTTCCTGACTGCGCAGCGATAACAGCATGACTCATTTTGCGAGATGTTTGATCTGAAAGTGCACGGATACATTCAGGCGGGATGATGCAATCGACCGCTAATTTCTCGCAAATTGCACTTTCAAATTGTAATGATTCACTGGCTTCACCCAATGAAAATAAGAACGATGCCAAGTCAGCCTCTACTATATTGCAAAAAGCACCTGTCAAAACAACTTTCCCAACAGTGGATTTATTCGGGAAGAGTTTTTCGGTTATGCAAATTGTTTGACTTCCAGAATCAGAAACTGCAATAACTTTTTTGCCATCGATGAGAAGTTCGACGCACTGTAACTCACTTAATGGCCTGTTGTTTATCTCAACACTAGAAACTAAATATTCATTTCGTTTTTCATTCGCGTTACTTCTTTCTTTGTTAGAGTGTTCTGGAGTTTTTCCAAACCGTTTCGGACAATTTTTTGCCCAGTGTAAATCTCCACATACATAACAAGAGGTATTTGGCGTATTTTTTAAATGAGAATTTCCAAAATTTTCCTTTGGTTTCCTATTCGGTTTATTTGGAAACCACTTAGTTTCTTTCATCGGAAACCGCCTACTTTCGTTTGCCTGAGTTCGCATCGGATTAGTTTCGTTTAGCGTTTTACCTTTCGATGAAAAGAAAACATCACATTCTCTGCCCAGTTCATGTGGTTTAAACCAATTTTCTCCTTGTCGTATGCCTATGTGAGTTTTAGTTTCGTTATTGAGTGATTGAAACAATTTATCGGATACCATTAATTCACACAATGATGGATAGTCATTCACATTCCTTAACTTACAATAATACTCGAATGTAGCTGCCAATCGCGATGCAAACTGTACATGCGATTCGTTTTCAATTCTTTACCCTTTTTTAAAGTTAAGACATTCTTGCGGGGTTGGTTGATACTCTTTCAATACTAATGATTTAAGTTTCTCATAATCACACACATCTTGTTCAGTCACGTGAATCAAAACATTGTTAGCTTTCTCCCCAAGAATGTTAATCAAAATTTCCGTTTTCAAATCGTCTGGAACGTTTTTAATACTAAACGCCTTCTCCAAAGATTGAAAAAACAAATTGAAAGTTTCTGGCTTAGATGGTACGGGAATAGTTAAAGTTCTGATACTCTTTATCAAATTCTCTAGATTACGGGATGGTAACTCACTTTCCGAACGATGGGTAATATTGTGAGGAGATTTTCCTCTTAAAGTTTCGATTTCGAACTCTTTTTCCAACTGCGCAAGTTTTATTTTTTCTAGCTCAAGTTTCTTTTGGTCGGTACGATCTTTAGACTTTCTATCCTCAACGATAGTCTGTAAGAGAACGAAATCGAGGTCACTCTTGTAAATTTCACTGTTTTCAATTTATACTTTCAAATCAATAACTTTATCACCGGAAAGTACAGTCTCACCAATCTCTTCAGCGATGAGGATTAAGTCCTCCTTTCTGCACTTATTGAACATGGTCATGATTATAATTAAATAGTCCTACCAACAAATTTCCAAACCTATGCCCTGATGAAGGTACAAATAACGGCCGCAGCTCCCACTTGTAGTACGGTGTCTAGGGTGTGATGAAGTGAAGCTGGATGACACGGAGATTAGGACTAACACAACATTTAATTATTGTGTTAGTCCTAATCTCCTACTATATACATGAAAGGTTACATGGATGCGGCATAGCCTACACGCTGGCACATGCATGAATTGTATAAACGGCGCGTGGAAGCATTCACAGTCACAAGTCCAACTCAACTCGAACTGAGTTAGGCCCCGTTCACATGGACTTTTTCCAACGCGCGTTAGATAAGAATTTTCAAGCGCTATCATGTGAACATCTCTTGAGCGTTTTTCAAGGCCAATTCCGTTATGCATTAAATTGTATTTTTTATTCTCCTAATCCAGTTTCTATCTTTTGAATGGTTAAGGATAGAGTCAAAATTTCAACGGATTTCAAATCAGCGTAAAAGTTTACGTAACATCGATACCAAAATCATGATTTTCTTTGAAAAAATTATTTTTTTTGTCAATTGTCGCAACTAATCTTTTTTCAGATATTCCTGTTATACTAAGCTTAAGCGGAAGTATTGCCTTGTTTTTAAAGAGAATGTCACTTTAATACGATATTTTATTAAACATTTTCATTAATTCTAAAATCTTAAAATATTCGTTTTTTACTGTCAAGACTGGAGGAAGAAACCCTATAACCTTCACTTTCCTGTGTCGATGATTCACCCACCAATAAAAATAGTAAGAAGGATTTGTTTGTGTTAAGGGGTGATCACAGATTTTTTGGGTTCAAGAAGCTAGCAGATGAGTCATTTGTAATGCGTTTTATCTTAAAAGCGAAACTGCGTATGAAAAATTGGAATATTTCTGTAAAACTTTGATTAAAAACGAAACTAACTGGAAAATGACCAAACGATTTCCTTAAAATTTTAAAATTGACAGTGTAAAGTAAAAATATTTCCCCAAGAAAAACTTTATTTCTAGAACCAGGAAATTGGAAACGGAATTTCTATTTATATGGCATTGTCTACGAAGTACTATCAAAATATGACACGCAAACAAAATCCGGCACTGGGGATAACCTTTCTTTTTTTATGCTATTTTTGCAGGTTTTATCGTGTTTCCTACGATCTATAACTAATTTTTATTTAATTTTTCTTCAAATAAATCTATACTTTTTTAAAACCTATCTCTAAACATTTTAATGTATCAGCTCAAATAACACATATATAACAATAATTGATATTTTAATTTTTAAACACAATTTTCCCTGAGTTCCAACTATCCGAAACGAATAATAACCCTCCAACCTACCCTCTTTCAGGGGTTTTGTAGAACAAATGGAACCACGAATGGAATAATGACTGGGAAATATTTCAACTAAAATTTGATTAAACCCCACGATGAAACGAGAAAATTTTGTTAAAACTAAAAAAATCTCAAAGAAAAACCAAAAAACAGTATATATATCGAAAACCAGGAGATTGCTAATAGAATTTGCGTCTACACGTATATATAATATAAAATTTTTGATTAAAGTAGTAATAAAACTAACTGCAAGATTAAAATATAAATTCTATGAAAAATAAGCTCACAGTAAATTAAGTTCATTTTCAAAAGTGACATCGAGTTCAATGTAATACGAGGATGTGAGAAATGAATGAAAATTGAAATTTAACTTACGCATTTCACCCGTTGAGGACAAATAAAAAATAACTAAAGTTTAGCTTTTAAATGAAATATTTAATTTAAGCTTTATTCTAAAAACGTTTGCCGCACATGAAAACTAGAACGGACAGTTGTCGGTATACGTTATTCTCAGAAATAAAATTATTCACTATCCCCTTTAGTTGTAAACTATCACATTTTTACACGTTTTGTGTGAAAGCAGGGTAAATTTCTTCAATAAATCGAATACGATCCAATTTTCTCATCCTATTTTTAATGGCCATAAATATAAAGCAGTGGATTCAGACAAAATACTCCAATCAAGTTATATCTTTTCTATAAAAACGAGATTAATACTCCCTTTTGTGTTCGGAATGAATATATTCGTCAAATGTGTATCGCGAAAATATTAAAGTTACAGTTGAAATTCATTCATTTAAAGAAAATCACATTTTAGGTATCGATTAAGTGTAAAATTTTCCGCAGATTTCAAATCCGTTGGAATTTTCACTCTCTATCTTTAACGAAAATTCAGGACATCCGAAAACTTCTTAACTTCATTCCAACAATCTACCGAAGTTTCTTCAAAAAATTGACTGCTGATCCTGAGATAACACAAGTTGAGATGATCTGAACCAAATAAATTTTTTTATTTAAGTGTGACTTAGTATTTCTGCGTTCGTCATATGTATTTTTGTCATTGTTCTAAAATTATTGTAAATGTCTTGAATGAAAAAACATGATTCGTTTTGAGAAACAAAAATGGAAACCCTGCCTTGTTGATCGATTACCTGTCTAATACTGAGATAAGAGATAGCATTTGTAGCATAGTTTTCATGTAGGCAGCATATACCTTAAATATTTAAAATGATAATTGCATTTTTTACAATCTTGTAATTATCTATCGTTTGTAATGTTTCAATGGCAATTATCAAAACACATTGAATAAATAGTACATAAAAATGTTTTTTTTTTTAAATAAAATCATTGTGTTAGTATTTAGAGTCAAGATAGAGAGACAAACCACTTAATGTTTCTTACAATCTTATAAAAATACTTAATAATTATGTGTGTGTGTATGATAAAAATATTTGAAAAATAATCCCGTATTGTCATTTAGAACACTTGAAACATTAATAATAAACTGGTCGAAACATTAATAAAAACTAACATTAATAATAACACTTGAAACATTAATAATAAACTAAAACACACTTAGTTTTATTTAATGTGATTTGAAGATTTGATCTAACTTCAAAATAGTTATATTTCAAAAGAGTAAAAATGGAACTTGGAACTAACTTACCCGACCCCTCTCAATTATTTAGTTTTGAAAAAGTTACACATACTGCTGATTACTATTGAGCTGGTTGCTGAAAATCTGACACGGAAAAATTTCGTCTATTGTAAATTGAATCAATGTATTTACTCCGTGTTTTGAATTTTAAAACAGCATTTAAAGTTGCCACAGAAAATATAAATTTAGACTTATGAAAGGAAATTTTTTAATATTGCACTATAAAATTACTTTTATAAAAAATGAGTGTTTTAAAGTGTATTTCAGTCAAATTTACTCAATTGAAAAATTTATGAACACGTTTTGCACCATAGATGTTGTAAACAATGCTAGAATGGCGTATTTAGGTAATCAAAGGATAAATACATTCTTATCTTCACTTTTGAGAGCAACATTGTGAGTGAATGGTTCAGAATACTGTAGAGGTATTAACTAAAAAACCACGTGAAATGTCAGAAAACTTTAAAATGACGTTCGTAAACGCGAATAAATCGCACCGGTTATACGAACCGAGTGTTCCAAGAGTCTCAGATTTTCTAGTGTGAAAAACAAGCCGTTTCCATGGAAACGAAAAAAAATCTTTTGAAATGAACTGAGATTCTGCTAGGTTTTGTCAGTTCAGAAATTGGCGACCGAAAAGGTAGATGTGAATGTTGTTATGCATCTCTACTCATGGTTTAGGCTCATTTTCAGATTGAATTTTTCAAAACAAATAGCCAATTACATGGCGAATGAGACTGAAAAACCTAATTGTTCGTAAATGCAACTTCAGAACTGGTGAAACGGAGGTTATTAGACGGATTATTTTTTTGTTTTGCACTTTTTTCAGAGTTGTTTACGAACGCGACCATTGAATCGCACGCACAAACTCGAATCGTATCATTAGCCTACTGATTTGGGTTACAACCCGGTCAGGACTAGTAGATGGATAATGGTATTTATTCCTATCATATAAATGAAAATGGAGTGTTTATTCATTGGATATTTCTCCCCACTTCGTTATTTATCCGTCTCGGGTCATTCTAATAAAAAAACAGTGGTTTTTGTGTTTAGTGTCTCTGTATGTGTGTGCTCGCACTACGTCCAAACGGCTGGGTATATATATGTTCATGAAACGTTGCATGCTGTGAGCACTTACACGCATTTAATGACTGAACTTAGCAACGTTGTAACGTAGTGGGCAGAGTGGTGTGCCAATAAACACAACGAAACAGTACAAATTACAAATAAACTTACGTTTATTTTACAATAACGATATGTACAATATTTTACAATAGGGATTTGTATCCCTAGGTCACGGCGCTGCAAAACAGACATAAATGGATCTCCTCAACGGCCGTGGCCCCCAAACCGAGAACCACAAAAACAAACCTCTGCTCAGCTCGAGCTTTCCAACAGTTTTCTTTTGTCGCCAGATTTTTTTCAGGAAAAACCGTTGGCTCACTTGCATCTCTAAAAATCACCTGGACGGCTGTCGAAGACCATCTAGATGGCCACGACAGATGTTTTGAGAGTTTTCGGCCGGAGATCAGTGATGTTGACATCTGATACTGAGCTGTTAGGGACTCTAGAACGTCAGTCTTCCTGTTTTGTCTGTTTTTGTACTTGTGTGTTTGTTTAGGTATCACATAAAATTTGTTCATTTAAATTTCATAAATTGTAAAATGCTTCATAATACATATATAGTTCGAAAAAGCAACATCCTTCCTTCTTCCTCTCACGTTCAAGAGTGTTCGTTTTCCTTTAAAGAAAAGTCAAGGAGGGATTCCTGATTGGTGTTTCTAAGTCCAGTGTTCGCGTTGCTGGGGCTCCTCGTCCTTGACATTCGGTTATCTTGGCGGCGTCCGACCTCGGACGCAGGAGGGCAGCACCATTATGAAAATATAGGAAAAATACGAAAGAAAAAGAAAAAAGTCTTGTGACCTTAATTTGGCCACTTCTTCATCAAGTCTGCTGAACTGGACGTCAGTTGTGGTCCTTCGTGGGAACTGTTAAAAGTACTCCGAATTATCGTTTGCATTTAGTTATTGGCATATTTTTGTATTAATTGGTTTCCTAAGAATGGCAACAGTGTGAGAGATCACACGGCTTCTGCTCTTGGCAAGAAGCCAAGATTCTCTGTTTACGTTTCTAAAAAGGATGTCTGTTAAGGCAGCCGTGTGAATATCTGTATGTAGCATTTATGGAGTCAGATAAATAAAGTATATTTTTGTAGAGAACGACTGAATAATTTGATTCAGGGAGAGTCTCAAGAAAAGTGATGACCCGGACGTGATATTTAAAGGCAAGCTACTGACATTTTGACTCAATTTTGTTTTCCCAATGGGTTATGCACATAAGTATCGGGAAATGGTGCGAAGCTTATTTACGTGACTTTGTAACCAGATAACGGCAGGCATCAATTCAGAGGACGCAGATAAACTTTTGGAAATTGGAGGAAAGTTCGAAAACTTAAACGTGAAGTTCTCAGAACTGCAAAGACTGGATCAAGAAATTTTGGAACTTTTGCTGACAACTGAGGAAACTACAGATGAGGAGCTCGAAAACGAAAGTAAGTCCACTGAGCTCTATTAAAATAGTTTTTATAAAATTAAGGCCATTTCAACAAACGATTTAAAGAAATCGAAAGTGTTTCAAATTTATGCCAATAAACAGAAGCCCGAAAGTTCAAACTTCCGCAAATTGAACTCGGAAAGTACGATGGAAGTGCCAAGGGCTGGTTATCGTTCTGGTCAATGTTTAAAAATATTGACGAGGATAAGAACAATGATCCAAGTGATAAATTCCCATATCTTTTACAGTCTGCTGTTCTGAATTCCCGTGCCCGGGAACTAGTTCAAAGTTATCCAGCTACAGCTGAAAATTATCCTAAGGTGATCGAAAGTTTTAAATTCAGATTTGAAAAAGAGGACATCTGTAGTGGAGTTTTACATCAGGGAATTACTTACACTAGTGAAACAGAACTCCAATTCAGATTCAACGTTTTCTCTATCATCTCTGTATAATAAACTTGAATCGCAGTTAAGAGCATTGGAATCATTGAGTATAACCACGAAAATGTTCGAGGCAGTTTTATTTCCTCTAGTCGAGTCGTGCATTCCCGAGGAGTTCTCAGAGTCTGTCAGAGACAATCAAAATTAGGAGACGCACCAAAAGATCGTCTTAACGCCCTTATGAAATTTACTCGAAATGAAGTAGAGAATGAGGAACGTATCTCAATGGCAATCGAGGGTTTTGATCTTAAATGATCAATGACTAAGAAAAAATCGCTTCCGAAAAATGGGGAATTCGTACCGCCTGCTAATGATTTATTTACAAGTGAAGAAAAGAAAGAAAGAAAAAGTAGCTGTATTTTCTGCTGTAAATCGCATGATAGCAAAGAATGTTTTCAAGCACAACGGATGTCTCTGGAAGAAAAATAGAAAATAATTAAAGAGAAGAAGACGTGTTTTACTCGTTTGAAGCTGTGGCATCATTCAAAGGCTTGTAAATCGAATGTTAAATGCGTGATTTGCGGGCGAAAACATTGGGTTATAATGTGTCCAGAAATACCAGCAAACCGAAAGAAAGACGAAGTTCTGAACACAGCAAAACAGGAGGAAATTCAGATTCATTGTCAAATCACAGCTGTTCAGCAGAAGTTCTTCAGACTTTACAGGTAAAGCTACAGTCAAGCAAGGGGGAAGTCGGACTATACGAGCACTTATAAACAGCGGTTCACAGCGATCTTATATCTTGAAAAAAACTGCCGATGCGATGGGATATGAGCCAATAAGAACAGAGGATTTGACATTCTTTATTTGGAGGTACAACGCTGTAAAAAGAATAGCATCAGCGGTACAAGATAAATTTGAGCAGTTTTCAACCGTGACTACAAGTGTACTATTCGAGTTCTGGACCAAACTGTAATATGTGGAAAATTACCAAGACTCAAAAAATGGCAATGGGAAAAGGAGTTAAGAGAAAAGAAAATATGGATAGTGGATTATGGAAAAGGTCGTCCAGATATTGAATTGCTGATTGGAGCTGCTATTTGTGGAGAACATTTTACCGGGAAAAGTCAAACTCAAGTGTGGGCTGATAGCCGTTGAAACTAGACCGGGCTGGTTAATTATGGGAAAACTACCCGGCGAAAGAATTCATGGTTTATCATCTGTCGCCTCCCTCATCTCAAAATGCCTCAATAACAAATATTTGGGATCTAGACACCTTAGGTATTAAAGATCCAATAGAAACCAAATCCAAGCAAGAGCTGGAAAAGACTGATTTGGATTACTTTGAGAAAACCGTCTCTGGACAAAAATGGATGCTACGAAATCCACTTACCGTGGTTAGAAAATAAAGACCTAAAACCAAATTTGGAGATTGCTGAGAAACGATGTGTTTCTACTGCCATAAAGCTTCAACAGGAATAAAAGTTTAGTAGCTATGATGAGGTATTCGAAGAATGGGAAAAATTGGGCATTATTGAAGAGGTACCTTTCGAATAGCTCGGAGAACGATGACACTACTTACCACACCGAGATGTATTTAAGGAGAATTCCACAACGAACAGACACGTGTACGGTGCTTCATGTAGTGGAAAAGGTTCACCTTCCCTTAATGATTGCCTTGAAAAGGGTCCGAATCTGTTAGAAGAATTGCACCTATACTGTTGAGGTTTCGAAAAGACAAAATAGGAGTTGTGGCGGACATCAGAAAAGTGTTTCTCCAAATCTGAATTGTAAAAGAAAATAGGAACTTCCTCAGATTTTTGTGGTGGGAAGATTCTGAAAAAGATAATTGAAAGTATTTTGACAATTGAAAATTGTAAGAATTGAAACACCGACGAGTTGTGTTTGGTCTCACCTGTAGCCCATTCCTGCTAGGTGTTGCATTAAATCATCTATTAGAATCAAGTTCACCTAGTAACCAGGAGATGGCCGAGACATTAAAAAGATCTTTCTACGTAGATAATTGTGTGGCCTCTGTATCAAGTGAGGAAATGTTAGAAAAGTTTATCCAAGAGTCAAGACAATTGTTGGATAAGGCTTGCTTCGACCTAAGAGGGTGGGAGCACAATGATTTTCAAGATAAAACAGAAGATCCCATTCCAGTTCTTGGATTACTGTGGGATAAGGATAATTAATATCTTCTGCGATCTAAAACCAGTTGGTGAAATTAAATCCACTGTTACCAGGAGAGATGTCTTATCTGCGGTCTGTAAGAGTTTTGATACTCTAGGGTTTTTGTGCCCTGTCGCACTATTCCCCAAGAATCTTATTCAGCAAACATGGATTCTCAAAATTGGTTGGGATACTACGCTGTCTGAGGAAATGCAGAAAAGGTTTAAAGACTGGATTATTGATGTGCCACTACTATCGGAAGGGAAAATTCCAAGATGCCTTGATATCTGCCAATCCGATGTCATATTAAGTTTGCATACATTCTGCGATGCTAGCAAATCTGGATATACGACTGCTGTATTCCTTCGAAGAGTTCAAGAAGGAAAAATAACGGTACACCTGATTCAAGGGAAATGTAGAGTAGCACCTTTACAAAAAATGTCTATTCCCAGGCTAGAATTATTAGCTTGTTGCATCGGTGCCCGTCTTGCTTCTACAGTCATAAAGGCAATGGATTTGAAAGATATTCCTCTCCTTTCCCCCCTATTGGACAGACAGACTCTTCTACGTCACTCTGTTGGATACAAAGAGAAGAGCATTGGCGAGTATTTGTCAACAACCGTGTGAAAGAGATCCGAATGCTGTGAAAAAAGAATTCATGGAGATATGTACCAGGCTATCTCAACCCAGCAGACCTCCCATCCCGTGGGTGTTCTCTTAAAGCGCTGTTGATATCCAGATGGTGGGAGGACCCCCAATGGTTAAAACTGAAGAGGAGTGACCGGCTACAAAAGTTAAAGTTAATGAAGAAGAAATTTCTGGGGAGAAGAGGAAGGGAATTATTTCGTCTCTTTTATGTACACCTGTTGATGAACATTGGTATAGTAAGCATTTTTCAAAGTATTCACAGATCTTAAGAATGATTGCTTGGATGTTTCGATTTGTCAACAATAGTCTCAGAACCGAGGGTCGCATTAAGGGAGAACTGACAGTAACTGAACTGGAAGTTGCTGAAAAGAAACTAATGAAAATTGTTCAACAAGAGACATTTAAGGAAGATGACTTGAAGCTCAGGCTCAAAACTCTGCACTTTTATAGACAACTAGCTGAATTACCCGGCGTTGCTCGGGTTGAAATAGTTAAATGTTGCTTGAAAAGTGAATTAGAATAATCACTTTTCTTTCACAGAAAAATGCAATCATTTAAGTTGTACGGAAAATACGTTTTAACTTTTCCATAACTTCTACTATATACTTCGGACGCAAATATATGCATTTAATTCCTGAATATATTGCAATATCTAAAAGATTAAGACATAAATACAAACAGAAACGAAATTCCGACGAAAAAATGCAGAATTCTAAAAAACGAATGATACGCAGTGTCGAATTTCGACTGCCTGAGTGTATTCTGAAACAGAGCAATTCGAAAAAAGATATTTGAAAATATTGATAAAGACGATAATGAAATTTAGTAATGCTCAAATATGACTGCAACATTTCGCTGTGTTAACTCAAATAGACAAACACGGGATGCTAAATCAAATTTATAAAATAATAAAAATTAATTCTGGTTTCCCAAATCTAAAATAACAAAATTACGCTTTTATGATTAATGAGTTGAAGTTTTTCGTGTTTCATTACAAAATGTAAATTATGAATAATGAAATATTTTAAATATCCTTTTTTTATCAAACAAATATTCATGTAAAAATATAAAATTCATATAGAAATAAAATAATAAACTTTAATTCAATAATGCACATTACACCTGTCAAATAAAGTAGGAAATACTTATACAATCAACTAAAAGTTAGATTTAGTAATGCTCAAACAACGGCAACATAGCTTTGCCCGGGTATTTATCCCAATCTTCTATTGGACAGGAAAAGGAATGAAATCAATGTATAGTGTAAAATCAAAGTAATTATATTAACAGGTTCTAAAAGTATAAGTACAGTACACGCATTATAAAGTAAAATATTTTACAAATTCACTGCAATATAAATTTAACACAAAACTTGATTATACACAACATTTTTAGTTTCACCTCCGGGAGCAAGAATAAATAAATTCTTGGGTGAACCCACCCTCGAGCAACCAACATAAAGTTGTCCGTGGGAGAAACACGGCGATCTCAAATCCACTCCGCAGTACTTGATAGCCCCTGCGACTTGTTGATCGTGATCGAGAACGCAAGTCTTACTGGAAACTGCAATCTCTTAAAGTCGAAAGGGAGATCCGTCGGAATGAGTGGTATCCGTGGGATAAAAACTGTTGCACCCTCTCCCTTTCCTGTCAAGATAGTCGCTTCCATTACATTGCCCAGCAGCTTCTTGACACACAGCCTCGTGCCGTTGCAAAGTTTTGGCGGGTCGAGGTTCCGCAGTAAAATAACCGGAGATCCCACTTTAAGTAAAAGACGATGTGGTGGCAATCCAGCCGGATCAAGCGAGTTCAGGAACTCTGGCGGGAAATTGACGACCTCATCGGCATCTACTACGGTATCGATGGACTTGTATTCAGTGACCACGCCTGGTAACATGACAAGTATTTGATTGTTTATGTCGTGGACGTCTTCATTTTTAGCAGAAAGAATGGCCCTCTCTCGCAACCAGTTCAAATCGTGATAGTTTTGGGAAACAGACGGATAGACTGCATCTATCAGCTCTGAGACGGACGACACCAGATTACAAAAATCGGATGGGAATTTAATCTTGCCAGAAGACTCGACTGCCAATCTGCCTTCTCCGATCTCCAGGAGTTTGTCTGAGAAAATTTGAGCACTCTCATCCCCCAGATGTACTCTCATGTTTTGCTTCAAAGTTATCTTTCGCACATGTCTCCACAAAAACGAATGTTTCAAACATGCATGGATCTCATCGGCCGGCGTCGACTTCGGGATGACGGGCAGAGTTTGACGAAAGTCTCCACAGAGGAGTACCAGAGCTCCTCCCATCAGGTTGTCGTTTCCTCTCAGATCTCTCAGAGTGACGTCGAGGGCCTCGAGAGCTTTCTTGTGAGCCATGGTGCATTCGTCCCACACGATTAATTTGCAAGTCTCGAGCACCTGCGCCCGACCACTTGCCTTGCTTATGTTGCAGGTAGGATTTTCCTGCCTGGCGATGTCAAGTGGCAACTTAAGTGCAGAATGGGCCGTCCTCCCTCCTTCCATTAACGTCGCCGCAATTCCCGAAGAGGCGATGGCAAGAGCAACTTCTCCCCGAGTCCTGATTTCGGCCAGTATTATATTAATCAAGAATGTTTTCCCTGTGCCCCCAGAAGCATCAAGAAAAATGATACCACCTTGTTGTTTTGCTGCCTGATCCATGATAATTTGGTATGCGTTTTTCTGATCTCGATTCAGAAGTGGCTTCTTGTCCGCGACGTATGCACTCAGCTCTTCGACGTCGTAGTTCGTTTCTCGCACGTAATCTGCGCGAAGTACGTCTCGTCGATCTCTTACTGGTGCAGACAGGCCCAATTGCAGTAATGTTTTATTTGTCATGGCCACACATTTGTCCTCAAGAATAACCAAAGCCTCGTTGAAAATGTCCGGACCAAACGCGATTTCTAATGTCGGGGTTTCCCTCCGGACTTTGGCGAGTATATCCTCACTCAGGGCCTCCTTATACTTTTCCCATAAAGTGTTTGGATTCGATGGACTGCATGTAGTCAATATTATAGCAAACAGGTTTCTGATTTGCTCTGGTAGGGAGATCAATTCGGCTTCTCGCAACGTGTCATCCCAGTGCTGGTCTCCTTCCAGCAAACCCAACTTCTGACAGGCCTCTCTAAATGTCTGGCATACTTCGTCGTTTACCGTTCTCATCTCTGCGAAAGATCTAGGTCCTCGTACCGAGTGAAGAAGCATCCTAAGGAAATAGCATTCGGCGTTGTTGGGGTGAACAGTGTACACTCGACCCAAGGCGTCACTCGCGACTGCATCATGTCCAGGGACGGGCTGGCCAACTTTTCTCCTACAGAAAATTTTCCTCGACGCATTCCACGTGTAATATCGAGGTATCTCAGGATACAACAAAGTCCTCGCAAAAGAATCCTGCTGACACAGTTGAAAGAATGCCGTCAAAGTCGTGTTTGGTGGCTGATCAATCACTCTAGGGGCGCTCTCTGTTGTGAAATAAACTCTCTGACCATTTTCTAAATGGACGCTGAGGTGAACAACAGTAGGGTGTCTTTCGTGAATCGAAAAACCCAGTATTCGCCAAACTGCCTCGTTACTGCTGAGGTATCTTCCCAATTGATACCGCGTCACTTCATCGTTCGATCTCTCGTCGCTGATACCGAAAACAGCCATATCACTACCTTTGTTGACATACTTGCACACATATTTAATCGATTTCACACTGTTGCAGTACTCCACGTTGATGTGTGCCCGAAACATTTTCGACAGCAGCGGCGAAAAGGGCACAACCCACGTATTGTCGATTTCTATTTCCGTGTTGCTGCGTATCGTTAGTTTCGCCGTGAACCCTCCATCTTCCGGAGCCCGCCGTCTGTACAGGGGATAGCCGTCATTTCCAGTTTGTGTCTCTTTAATGAATTTTCTAGGGTATTTCTTGGTACACTTTCCGTCCTTCATACACGGAGAAATGGGATTGAGATTTCCACACGGTCCGTGGATCATGTTTTTCGTTACCACTTCAAAAAGTTCGGGATCTTGTTCCGGGTCTGGCAACTCGGCAGATATAACGTCATCGATTTGAGTGGGCTGAATTTTGTCCGCTAACCAGATCAAATTGTGCGAGTGTGGCAGCCCTCTTTTTTGCCATTCAATCGTATACATCCAGCATCTCGGCACTCCAAATACATGGCCCTTTGTTATAACGTCAATCAGTTTCAACTGCTTCTGTTTAAATACTCTCGCAATCAAGTCGTGGCGCTCACTGGGTAATTGACCATTGGTAAGAACCTCCTTGATCTCCGTCCAAGTGGGATTGCAGGTGAAGGTGATAAATAAGTCTGGTCTCCCGTACGTCCTCACGTACGTCATAGCATCTTGTGTGTATTCGTGCATGTGTCTGGGACTGCCTGTAAATGTAGCTGGTAGTATGACTAAGGCACCGAGGTTTTCAACGTTCCCGTCATTTGCCACAGCATCTCTCAGGTGAATATATTCGTCAACTCTCAGTTTACGTTGATTTAGACGAATGTAAAGGAGACGTTCACTCTCGACTTTAGCGTACATATCGACGATGAACTGATGAAACAATTGCCTGCAGTTCAATACGTGGTTCTGCCCAGTATCTCGAACCATTAATCTGTACGCATAGAAATCCATCGCTGAAACTTTCTTGCTCGTTGTTTCACCTGTTCTTGGGTTGATCTGCCTCAGATTAAATTGATATCCATCTTCACCATGGGGGAATATTACTGGGTACTGCAGAGCATCGTAAGATCGATGTGTTTCCGAAATACGCTGCAATGATTCACCTCGTCGTTGAATAACGATATCCCGTTGATGAAACTCATCTCCTGATATAACCACCGCGACTTCATCTGCTTGAGGAGAGTTAAAACGCCGCTCGTGTTCGCCTGCTGGTCTTCGGTCTGCTCTTATGACTACTTTATATTCATCTGTTGGCATATGTTCCAATGCTGTTTCAAACGTTTTAATAAGATTATTGTGCTCATGAAACATCCTCTGTAAGTTTAACACAATCTGACGTCTTGTTCCCGAGATGTAGGCGCACCTCTGATCAGTTTCCATTTGTTCGTTTTGAATAAAATATAGTTGTAGAAATTTTGGTGGTTGATCTGGCAGCGGAAGCAACGATCCCGCTCTATGGTAAACCTGCCCTTGCACCTTGAATGTCGACGGAAATCCGGGCTGTCCAACAACTGATGTGGCGCCGAATGATGTCATTTGGAAACATGAGTTGTATTTTCTGATGTTACTTAGAAAATGCTTCGACTCTGACGTATCTCCTGATGTGTAAGTCAAAAGGTCTTGTGGTGGTGGTTCCAGTTGGCAAAGTTTAACTTTTCCATTTTTGCAGCAAATACCAGTAGACTCTGATTTAAACTTTTTGGCTTGACAGTAAGTACAAACCATTTCCATTTTCCCGATCGTAACACTTGCATGCATCGAGTAGTCTTTATGTGAATCGTAGTGAAATCCTTCCAGTGCTAAGCTAAAATGGCTCGCAGTCCGTGATCGTTTGGCTCTATCTCTCTTATCCTGTAGTCGGGCCTCTCGCTGCTGTGCCGTCTCTGTTGCTCTAGATGTAGTAGCTCTATCTCTCTTATCCTGTAGTCGGGCCTCACGCTGCTGTGCAGTCTCTGTTGCTCTTGATGTAGTAGCTCTATCTCTCTTATCCTGTAGTCGGGCCTCTCGCTGCTGTGCCGTCTCTGTTGCTCTAGATGTAGTAGCTGTCTCTTTCATATCCTGTAGTCGGGCCTCACGCTGCTGTGCCGTCTCTGTTGCTCTAGATGTAGTTGCTCTATCTCTCTTATCCTGTAGTAGGGTCTCACGCTGTTGTGCCGTCTTTGTTGCTCTAGATGTAGTAGCTCTCTCTCTCGCAATCGCAAGTCTTCTATTCCTCTCCTCGGAAGTTTCTTGTCTACGCTCATTTTTCATCATCTTAGCCGTTGACTGCACTTGGCCGATTGCCTTCCGCTTCCTTGGAGGCATTGCTACAGCAAAGAAATCTGTAAAAGAATACAAAAAGCTATTTCATAAAATAAGCAAAAGGCACACTCTCACTGAGCAATGAAATCTATTATAGAATACAAAGAAAAGCTATTTCATAAAATTAGCAAAAGGCACACTATCACAGAGCAGTGAAATCTGTCATTAAAAAGTTATTTCATAAAATAAGCAAAAGGCACACTCACTGAACAATGAAATCTATTATAGAATACAATAAAAAACTAATATAAACTGAATGGTAAAACAAATTTAAAATTGTGAAGTACTTACATCAGTTTAGGAGAATATCAAACTTTTAACACAAATAAAAAAAATTAATGCCTTACTTAAAAGCTGTCAATCAAAATATTCAAACACAGAATTCTAAATCATGTTAAAAATAAACTTTTTATTCTGGTGTAAAAAAAGCATTAATTCTGATCCCATTAAACTTATTTAAAAAATTAAGCAAAAGGCACATCTCACTGAGCAATGAAATCTATTATAGAATACAATAAAAAGCTAAAATTAACGAAAAAACGAATTTAAAATTATGTAGTACTTACATCCGTTTAGAAATATAAATCCAAAATGTACACTATCACTGTCGAATAAAGTAGGAAACACTTATACAATCAAAAGAGCGAAATAAAACTGCCAGATTCACTGAAAGATGATAAACTGGAAGACTTACCGAGTTAGCTTCCTTTAAATACGACCAGCTAAGAATCGAGTGGGTGCTGGAATGTTCTCCACCATGAGTCCAATTAAGTTTCCGTTTCCCCAACTTTCTAGAAAGTTCTACAAAGTTTTATAAAAAAAGTAAACATTAATTCTGGTGCTGCCAGATACCGAGTAGCAAAATTACGCTTTTATGATCAATGAGTTTTTCGTTTGTGCTTTTCGGAATAACGGTGCTTGGTTTAGAAATAAATATAATCGGTGTAGACAAATTAAACTGAATAGATAACATTTTTTCAAAAAGCAGAAGGTCGATTTTACAGAATTTTTCAGAAAGAAAATCACTGCTTTCAACGGAGGATTCACATGTATCTATTCCGGACATTTTAAAATAAGTTACACGCCTTACCTAAAAAGCCTCGTGAAACAGAATTCTACAAATCATTACGTATTCGATAAATTATTTAAGGAAAGTTGGTCGAAATACACACCAACTTTCCTTGAAAATAATCCTTGAACTCCTGAAAACCTTTCCTTGAATTTCCTTGCAAACATAAATATTTTAAAATATTCTTTCCCCCTTCATCAATAAAATATCTATAATTTATTTACATCATGGGAAGAACTAAAAAGTCAGTTCAAACATAAATACTGTAATTTAATTTGTTTCGGAAAAAATTGTTTTTCGATCAACAGTGGTAAAGCAACCATCGCTGCCAAAAGCAATCAATCTATGCTCAATGTTATTTCTATTGCGATTTCGAATAGTTTTTAGCCCCCCAGGGCCAATAGAACGGGGGTTAAGAGTTAGCCTATGCTGACCGCAGTGTTCTAAATTATAAGTGTACCAAATTTGGTGTGGATTGGTCAAACGGTGTAGATTTGTATAGAAAATATACCCACATACACACACACACACATCCTATTTTATATATATAGATGAGGGTCTTATTAGATTAAAAACTAAAATAACCAGAAGAGATGATGAGAATTTTCTTTGCCCTTTGTACTCCCTGCAAATGATGAGATAGCTGAGAAGTTAATTCAAGAATAACATTTGTGATCTTTGCATGCTGGAACTCAAGGTGTATTAGCTGTTATACGACGGCAATTTTGGATTTTAGAGGTAGAAAAACCATCCAACGATTAATTGCAAAATGCGTTTGATGTAGAAGACATGCAGCGAAGGAATTCAGAATAGTCCTACGCCTCTTCCAGAAGATAGAATTAGGGAGGCTTTAGTCTTTGAAGTTACTGGAGTGGATTTGGCAGGACCATTGTACTTGAAAGATGGGAAAAAAGCATGGAATTTACTGTTCACTTGCGCCGTATACCGTACTATTAATCTCGAACTAATACAAAGTCTCTCGACAAATTGCTTCATTTTAGGCTTACGACGATTCATTGCAAGAGGAGGTCGTCCGAACATAATATATAGTGATAATGGAAGCAATTTTGTTGGTACAGAAAATCTGATGAAATCCATCGTCTGGGATTAAGTCATTCGTGATACAACCATCTTAAGAATCCAGTGGAAGTTCAACCCTCCAACTGCAGCTTGGTGGGGTGGCTTGTGGGAGAGGATTGTACAGACGATTAAGAAAGTGTTAAGAAGAGTTCTTGGAAAAGCATCTTTGAAGCATGAAGAAATGCTTACGATTCTGTGCGACGCTGAGGCTGTGATCAATGCTAGACCTCTCACTTATCTATCCGAGGAGCCTAGAGATTTGATGCCCTTAACACCCTCCATGTTCCTTCAAAATATCCGAATGGTGGGAGTTCCAGATTTAGACCACCTGGATAATGTCAACCTGTCTAAAAGATGGAGATATCAACACTTGAGAGAGGATTTCCGAAAGAGGTTTCGTGATGAATATCTTGGTCTCCTAGTTCAACAACTACCTAAGTATAAACATTTAGTGAGAGAAGCTAAGGTAGGGGACATTGTTCTTGTTAGTAGTGAAAATAAGAAAAGAATTGACTGGTCATTGGGACTCATTGCTACTTCCATGGGAAAGACAATGTTATACGAGTGGTCAAGGTGAAAACTGCAACCGGGGAACTCACCAGAGCAGTTCAAGCTGTCTATCCGTTTGAAGGGTCCCAATTTGATCATCTATGTAACAAGGTGATACCTAATTCAGTACAGACTATTCCTGTAGATGATATCCGTACCTCCGAAAAAAGGTAACTGTTGCTCCTGATAGGACAGAGTACGAAAAAGCAGAAACTGTTCCTGGAAAATTTTTTCCTGTAGACATTAAACAAGTGGAAGGAAAGTTGTTTTACCAGAACGTTATGGATTATAATTTCTTACAATAATTTAATTTAGTATTAAGATTAATTGATAGATATTTTGCTATTTGTATGGTATTGAAAACTAATGTACTAATTTCTTTATTTTTGTGTTTTCATATTTGTTTTGATTTTACCTGAAAATCAAAAGGTGGGAGGATGTTAAAAGTAGTTAGAATTATCATTTGCATTTAGTTATTGGCATATATTTGTATTATTTGGTTTCCTAAGAATGGCAACAGTGTGAGAGATCATACAGCTTCTGCTCTTAGCGAAGATTCTCTGTTTACTTTCTATAAAGGATGTCTGATAAGGCAGCCGTGTAAATATCTGTATGTAGCATTTATGGAGTCAGATAAATAAAGTATATTTTTGTAGAGAACGTCTGAATAATTTGATCCAGGAAGAGTCTCACAACAGAAACCAATCTTCATGACATCATAACGGTCATTAGGCCGAACCATTGTGACTTCATATGGACCAAAGAACCTTGACCGTAGCTTTAGGTCGGTCCCGAACTGGGTACGTTTAATTGCAATGGAATTTGACTAATATGTCGAAATTTTTTGTGGGATTCAATGAACGCAAGTACCTCGAACTTATAACTGGAATACTTTTCTTCCTATGGAGAAGTTTTTTTGCTCATATAGTGTACAGGACGTAGTTGGCCATCGCTGCCTTGTTGGAGGAGAATTGAACCAAAAGTTTTGCTGCTGGCATCACAATGTAATTGTAGGGGAGTCCTTGTTGATACAGGTGAAGGACAGGGTGCTTTTTTAAAAGCCTTAAATGCTTCTCTCTCATGTCCAAAGGAAAATGGCACAGATTGTCTCAAAAGATTATTAAGAGGTCTTGAGGTAGAAGAATAATTTTGTATAAATTTTCGAAAATAACCAGTTAAACCTAGAAATGATTGGACATCTTTCACAGTCTTGGGTTCAGGAAAGTTTTGTATTGCCAATGGTTTTTCTGGGTATGGATGGATTGTGTTATTTTCTATAACATGCCCCAGGAAAGTGATTTTCCGTTTAAGGAATGAGCACTTCTTAAAATTGAATTCAAGACCAAATTGAGCTGCTACTTCAAACACTTGTAATTTTGTAATGTTTTCCTTCTCACAGAGGTGGAGGGGAGAATGGTGTCATCCATGTAAACTATGATTTTGTCACTTTTCAACAAGTCTCTGAAGACAACCTGAATTTATCTCATGAACATATTTGGGGAATTGCAGAGGCCAAAAGTGGCTTTCTGAAATTCGTAATGTCCTGAAGGGGTACAAACCCTGTATGCTTCATAATGTTATCATATAAGTGAATGTGAAAAAAGGCGTTCTTTAAATCTAGGGTGGTAAAAACTGTAGAATTTTGTAATGTCAAAAATGTCTTCAATGAGGGGGAGGGGATGACGGTCCTTAACAATTCTGCTCTTAAGTTTTCGAAAATCTACACAGATTCTCCTTGAATTATCAGGCTTCTTCACAAGAACTATGGGCACTGCACCCCAACTCTTTAATAATACCATCTTTTAACCATTCTGTGATTTGAGTTTCTACATCTTGTTTTACAGCAAAAGAAAGACGTCGTGGGCGTAAAGCAAATGGGGTTTCATCTGTTAAAATGATTTTCATTTTTAACTCTGTGCTACGAGTTTTAGAGGGTCAATAAGATTTAATTACACTCTCAATTTTCTCTTTTAAATGTGGGTTCAGTATGTGTGAAAGGTCAACATCAGAATTGTATTCAATTGCATTGATAATATTAATAAAAAAACCTGAATCGTCTTCAAGTTTCGTTAGTAAATTCACCTATCGTCTTACAGCAATAGAGAGTAAACTTATTTTGGGAGTAAGGTAAACCGTCTGTGATATATTGTACTAACGCGTCTTCGTTTACATTATCATAGCTTATAATTTGTCGCATACTAATTACAGTAATCCCTCGCCAACCGTGGATTCGCCAAACGCGGTTTCGCTTATCCATGTTTTTTTCCTTCAGATAAAATAAATACCGATATGTACATATATAATTTAGAATGAGAAAGCAATAAAAGAAATTCGGTGAAGAAAGGGTAAACTCGTAGTGCAATGACCTGGAACACTCGCGAAAGGAAGGGGAGTGAGTTGGTTTGTTTACATAGAGTGTTAAGTTTTGTTTGTCAGCCGAATCTTCTATACCTGGCAATAAAAGGCTCACTCGCCAGTCTACACAGTCAGTTGTTCAGTTTTACATACATATTCTTACATGCTGCACGTTTGGTTTCGGAATTTTCGAAAATGTCTTCTATAAATGGTGATAAAGACTTTGTAAAAAGAAAGTGAAGTGTCATGATAGATAAAAAATTCAGTTGTTGGATTGTCTAGCTGCAGGTGAAACTTTTGCGAGTGTCTCCAAAAAGTTTAAAGTAAATGAATCAACTGTAAGAACAATTAAAAAGTGTGAAAAATCCATTCGGTCCAGTGTTTCGTGTGGCACTAGTAGATGCAACCAAGTTACATTTTTTTCACGATCTCAAACCATGGAAAATATGGAAAAAGCTCTCAGCATTTGGATTGAAGACCAAACACAAAAGATGGTGCCTTTTAGCATCATTCAAGAAAAGGCAATACGGCTTTTTAATCCTGAAAGTGAAACATGAAGTTTCCAAGCAAGTTAGGGATGGCTCCAGAGATTTAAGAAACGGTTTTCTCTGCACAATGTTAAAATCGTGGGAGAGTCGGCTTCAGCAGATCAAGAGGCGGCCAATACATATCCGGCCGAGCTGAAAGAATTCATCGAACGTGAGGGGTATAAGCCAGAACAATTGTCAACGCCGATGAGACAGGTTTGTTTTGGAAGTGGATGCCTGCTCGAACTTTCATATAACAAAACGAGAAATCTGCACCAGGCTTTAAAGCTGCGAAAGATAGGCTAACTCTTCTTGTTGTGAAGTGAAGTAATCGTGAAATGTAACTGGCCAATGAGCGGCGCTGTAAAAAGTGACGTCAGCTTCCGAACTGAATTTTGTAAGTTAGATTACGTTTGATCTCGGTGGTATACGGTATGTATGTTTCTGTCGTCTGATAATTTTGTAAATAAAATTATGTATGTTGTGTTAAAAGGCTTTTTGACTTATTTCCAAATGCATCCGGCATCGGGTAGATGCCACCCGTGAAGACTTTCTGAACTATTTTTACGAACTTGTTTTCTAACACTTCTATTTTTCTGTAACGCTTCGAGTGATCATATGGTGAAACCTATGCTCGTATACAAAAGTCTTAACCCACGTGCTCTTAAAAATAAAGACAAAAGTGGTCTACCAGTGTTTCGGAGAGCCAATCCAAAAGCGTGGGTTACGGCGTCATTATTTACAGACTGGTTTATGAACTTCTTTGTTCCTAGTGTTAAGCAATATTTGGCCTCAAAGTCATTACCATTCAAAGTGCTTCTGATTGACAACACTCCCGGCCATCCAGAATCCCTGAAATTAGTCGACCCAGATGTAAAAGTTCGATTTCTGCCTCCCAACACCACTTCGCTCCTATAACCATTAGATCAGGGGATAATTGCTGCATTTAAACGATATTACATGAGGTGGACTTTCAGTCACATCATGGACAGCATGGAACTAGATCCTTCACTGACTATCACGCAGAGTTGGAAACAATTTACCATTGCTCAGTGTTTAGTAATCATCAAGGATGCAACTTAGGAGTTACGTCCTTCTACATTAAATGCATGCTGGAAAAAACTATGACCAGAAATAGTGATGGTTAATTCAGGTGTGCCTGACAAAGAACCTGAAATCGAAAAAATTCTGCAGGTGTTGCACGAAATTCACGGAGAGGAATTTAACAGCTTGCAGTCCTCTGATGTTGAAGAAATTCTAAACTCTCCTAATAATGAACTAACAGAAGCTTCTTGAAATATTGGAAGGTGAGTCAAGTGATGAGGACGACACCCAGGAAGCAACGACACCGACAACTACATCCCTGACTTTAAGTAACACAAACAAAATTTTTTCATCTGCACAGCTCCAAGACCTGGTTTTTGACATAGATCTATCATTAGAAAGAAGTCTGAAATTTCAAAATGGTTTGTAGGATCTGCTACAGCCGTATAAAGAGGTCCAAAAGGAAATCAAGAAGAAATGAGACAACCAGCTATTCTTTCGTATTTTCGTAAGAAATATGTTCATTGTTCACACAGTTCACGAATGTTCATTATTTGTGTACATATGCACATATTAGTATTAAGTACATACATACATACGAGTACATACATACATAATACATAATGTACGTATACATAAGTACACACATACATAATGTACATAAGTACATACATACATAAGTACATACATACATAATGTACATAAGTACATACATAATGTACGTATTATGTACATTATGTAAGAAATCGAAATTAAGTTCAGATAGTTCGAAAAAGCAACACCCTTCTTCCTCTCATTTTCAAGAGTGTTCGTTTTCTTTTGAAGAAAAGAATATCCGTTCCATCTGAAGGTCACGGAGGGATCTTCTGATTTGCGTTGTTAAGTAAAGGGTTCGCGTTGTTGGGGCTCCTCGTCCTTGACATGTATAATGAGTATTGCGAATACTTGGATTCTTTTACCAGTACTGCTGAAAAAGCAATTATGTTTCCAAAAATTATTTGAACGGAATTTAAATTCTAATTGTTTTTTCTTTTCAAAATATAATTTCCGAATGTTTGGAACAGTTCTCAGCAGAAGCGTGGGCCCTTCATAAAGCTACAAATGATTTTGTTGAAGAACCAAATCCTTAAATCTTTATTACAGACATTAAATCTGTGCTTAGTGCAAATTTACTGTCTGTCTACTTTATTACAAAAATCTCCATTAAATCTTTTGCTGAAGCATTTCAGTTTCATAAAGGTATCCAAAAAGCAAGTCTAACGGCAAGAGAGATTTCATTGGTATGGACTCCAGGCCATGTGGGTATTGAAGAGGAGATGGCTGATAAAATGGCGACATCTTCTGACGACAATACTACACGTTATGAATGGGTCTCACCTAGAAACTTGATCAAACAAGTTCACAATCAACTAATTAATTGCATTAGAAGTTTCTAATTAAGACAGGAAATTCAAAAAGCAAATACCTTTGCTTAAGGACAATTCCTTTAAGATGACAAATTTTTACTTTAAGCTTTGCATTAATTCATCCGATTTAAAAAAATTACCAGTCGAGTACAATAAATTTGTTAATGCGAAACAATGATAAATTCGAGATATAATTTTTAGTTTTATATGTATAACAGGAATTGTAAATTGTGAGGTTTTTAACAAAAACTGAGTGCTTGAAACCAGTTCCATCATTGCCGATATCGAATTCATTAAAATAATTGTAATACATGTAGTTCTTGAAAAAATTCATTCAAATGTTTTAATTTCAAAATTAGCTCTATCATAGAAAGGGCTTGTAGTAGAATAAATCAGACAATGTGAAAATTACTCTATGCTAAATTTCCCCTTTTTTCAATCTCTACTATTATAAAAGGAAGTGTTTGTGGGTCTTTCTGAGGTGTCCAGACGAATCTATAGCACTTAAGCCATGAAATTTGGCATACAGGTAGTCCTAAAGGTGACTGAATGTCCCTCGAAGCCCGAATTTCAAAATTTAATCTAGAAATTTTTTAAATTACTATTTTGTGCTGCGCGCGATGCCCCCCCTCCACTATGAGTAGGCTTACCATATGTCAGGTATTACCCCGGACAATTCGGGATTCGATACTGTGTCAGGTGAAGCGTTCGGGATTTCGGGTGGGTTCATTGAGGGCGGAGAAATTTCGTTGTGTCTCGCCTAGCGGTTGGCAACACTGACGGTGCCAGGCTTTCACGAACCAGTTTCAGCCAGTTTGCCGTGCGCGAATTACGTGCCAGTCTTGCTTCCTTTGTCTGTTGAAAGATTAAAGTTGTTCACTATTGTTTTATAACTTTAAGTTTTGAGTTTGGTGATTGAGTTACCTGTTAAGAGTTTGAAATGGGCCCGAAAAGAAAGTGTGTTTACTGAAAAACTTCAAAATGACTACAAATTTCTAAAAGTGTGTGAAATGTACGGTGCCTGACATGTAAATCACAGTTTTCATTGGAATACAAAGGACGACTTGACATTGAAGAACATTTAAGAAGTGGTAAACATAAAAAAGCGGTAAGTGTAGCTTCATCTTCAAACATTACTAATTATTTTAAAAACAAGGTTGAAGGAGACAGTGAAGTTACAATGTGCTTCAAAAGAGGCAACATTTGCCTATCATACTGCTAAACACGAATTGTGTTTTAAAACAAGTGATTGCATTTCAAAACTTAAAAAAATTGTTTGAGCCAAAATTTTCAGCAGCTCGTACAAAAACAGAGGCCATAATTATCAATGTAATCTCTCCGTTACATATTTCAGGAAATATTGAACGATCTGAGGGACGTAAATTATGTAACAATCACCATTGATTGTTGCAACAAAAAAGACGTGAAATTGACTCCTATTTTTGTTAGGTACTTTACTTTGTGATGGAGTTAATGTAAAACTGCTCTATTTTGGCGAAGTGCCAGGTGAAACAAATGGCATTTTGCTTGATCACGTTTTAAAGTGCATCCAGAAATATTAGCTCCAGTCAAAAGTAGTAGTATGCCTCTGTGCTGACAACACCAATACCAATTTTGGCGGGGTTAAGAGGTGTGGTGAAGGCAATGTTTTTCGAAAATTGCAGCTAAAATTAGAGCGGCCTATTCTTAGAATTGGGTACTCAGATCACATTGTACATAATGCTTTACAAACAGCATTCTTCCTGTTTTTAAGGCCAATGTTGTAAAACTATACAAGTTTTTTTATCAATACACTGTGAGGGTAACCAATATGAAAGAGTTTTGTGAATTCGTCAGTGTTGAATTCAAAAGACTTTTATCTCACAGCAGTACAAGATTTTTGAGTTTGATGCCTGCTCTAGAAAGGATTCTCTCTCAGTCCAGTCCGCTGAAATTCTATTTTCCATCAAATGAGTGCAGCCCAAAAATGTTGAGATTTTTTCAGCAATCCAGTTAATGAACTCTTCCTGATGTTTGTTCATGGAACACTCCAGATGTTCCAAAAAACGATTTTAAAAGTAGAATAGGATGACATAAGTGTTTCAGAGGCGTCGCAAGCCTACCTAGGATTGATAACAAAGCTGGAGAAGACACACATATTTGTACCGTTTGGAGCTAGACAAGTCTGAAGGAGCGGTCGAAGAGGACAACTTTTTGAGTGTATTAGAATTTTATGAAGCTGGAATCAAGTATTTGAAGATATGGGAGTCTGTTTCTACAAAGCAGACACATTTTCATGGGTGACCTTGAAAAGTGACCTGGTTAGAACTTGAAGAGTGCAATGGCTGTAAACAGTGTAGTGCCTGACTCAATCAATATGGACGAACTATTTGATGAGCATACATTATTCTGCAATATAATGAGTAGATTTAAACCCGAGTGGGAAGCCCGTCCTGAGGAAGAAAAGCTCATAGTCAAGCAAAGTGGAAGGAAGTGATTGATTCAGCGTCAAAGTGTACCACGGACTTGAAGAACCTTTTCAAATTAGTAGAATTTGGGATGTGCCTGCCAGGTACGTCATCACCAGCAGAAAGGGTTTTTCAATTATGGGTAATGTATGGTCGTCTGAACGAGGAAGACTCTCCATTTCAGTTGTGAGGGAGTTGTTAAACATCAAAGTAAACGCCAAATTGTCTTGCGGAGGCTTCTATGAAACAATCAAGCGTGATAGGGTGTTTCTCGGAAAAGTGATCTCATCTGAAAAGTATAAAAATAGTAAAGTACAAGACGAAAAAAAAGAAAGTAGTGAGACGCAGGCGCCGGACCCAGTACAAGTTCAAATTAAGTTTAAGGACATTTAAGGTGTTACAAGTTGCAAAAACAATGAGTAGAATAAATATCCTGCAATGTAAATCAAACATAATTAGAGTAAGTTGAGTTTTAGTTTTTGTTTGTTTAGGTAAAATAAATAAAGAACAAAGAACAGCAGAGAAGTTTTTGAGAAGTTGATGTATTTAATTCACATAAAACTATTTGAATAAAAATGTATTGTTCATCAAACTTGTTTTTACTTTCAACCAACTCCTCCTCAAAAAAAGTGTCCGGGATTCGGGCAGAGAATTTATGGTAACCCTAACTATGACGTAACTGCGCAGACCGATCTGACAAACATACGTATTGAGCATGCTAACTTCTATTAATGTTTTGAAACTGTGGACAATCCAACGTATTCATTGCAATGAAAACTTAGCTATAGTGCAGATCCCCATATATGACCATCGTCTTCCTGCAAAATTTACACCGGGCCAGAGCCATTCACTACTATGCAAAGTAATTTTTTAGATTGAAAAAATTCATCTCTTCTCTAAAAACACTCTACTTGCATTGAAATGATGGCGTACTTGGTAAAGCGACGCGCGTTAGTGCCTTGGAGGCCTATGAGTTCGAACCCGGTCGGCGAGTAATTTGTATTTTTTCGCCTCTAAATTTTTAAAAAAGTAAATATACTCTAATCCTTCCAATTTTTTATGTACTTTTACTTTATCCTTTTATTTTTTGAATTCAACACAATTATTTTAAAAATTTCATTTATTTTATGCAGCTTTTTCAGTTCTGAAATTCTGGTTTCTCTGTATTGTCACTGTTTTGTCCTTTTTCGTACCACCAATGAAAAGCAAACCACTGAAGTTCCACCACCCTACCTATTCGACTCCAAGTGCCAAGTTAAGAAATTTTCTGCAACTCAAACATCGTTCTGCTTTTATGTTTTATTCAATCGGGAGATAGAGGGCCTTCGGCTCAGATGCTTCCCTAAAAATGTTGAAAGATTGAACGTATTCAAAGAGCTCTTGATTAACTTTGTTAATTTTTTTGTATTTTTTCTGCTTTGTTTGGGTATTTTTCGCAAATAGTATAATGCTTGTGTTAATAAATTACATGAAATGAAGTAACAGTGTTTATTACTGTTTAATTTGGATTTGATTTCGCTGACATTGTGATTCATTTAGGTTGTTTGTCGTAATCAGTGACGTGAGATAACAAGACTTTAAAAGTACAGCGTTATATTTAAAGATTGAATCACATTTTTATTTCAGTAGTGGTTATTTCATAACGTACTTTTGAATTTATATAATTTCTGTATTTGTATAATACAAATCTATCGACACTACATATGACACAGATGAAGCTGTGAACTACACAACAGAGTTTTTGAACACATTGGAGTCATCTGGAGTACCCTCGCACATATTACAGCTAGAAATTGGGACACCGATTATGTTTCTCAGAAATCTGCATCCACCTTCACTCTGCAATGGAACAAGACTATCAATCAATAAACTGATGCTGAATATTATTGAAGCCACCATCATGACTGGACATGCCGCAGGCGAAGACGTATTCATTCCTAGGATCCCAATCATCCCTTCGGATCTCCCATTCCAATTTAAACGACTTCAGTTCCCTGTTCGTTTGTTTCGCCATTAGTATTGTAAAGACTTCAGCCGAGTGAGATAGATGGCGCTCTTGCGCATGCCCAGAAGGACTTTGAAAAAGGAAAGAGTAGAACGAGTGTGGCGAGAGACGTGTGTTTTTTTTAGAGAGTGATCGAGACTGAGATGTGTGGATTTTGATATATACTACCTTTATTATTTTGTGCTGTGTGTCGTGCCTGTACTGTGTCCTGTGAGTTCATTAAAATGGTTTGAACCAAAAAAAAGGAGTATTCCTTGTGATGTATGTAAAAGGTAATTAAGATTTTGAGCGAGTCAGTACACAGACGACGAAGAAATGGTGGCAGCCGTTTGGATACGATCCTGGTGTTACGGATATCTCCAGTGCAAATTATTGGGTGAGTACCAGATTTCATTAGCAACAGTGCCTTTTTAATTGTAATTTGTAAAGTTTTGCATGTTGAGTTTTGGTTCATTGAAGAATCGTTGTTTTGGTTTCATGCAGTTTTGTTTTGTAAAAGGCAGTTGTAATATGCAAAAGTGTTCTTATTTTAACTAGGCTGATATAGTTAAAATTTTGTTTGGTGAAAGGTAGTTGTAATTTTGCAAGTGTTCTTATTTTAACTAGGCTGATATAGTTAAAATTTTGTTTGGTGAAAGGTAGTTGCAATTTTGCAAGTGTTCTTATTTTAACTAGGCTGATATAGTTAAAATTTTGTTTGGTAAAATTGAGTGGTAATTTTGAAAAAGTGTTCTTATTTTAACTAGGTTGATATAGTTAAAATTTTGTCTGATTTTGAAAGGCAAATTTATTCTGTTGATTTGCAAAACTATTCTTATTTTAGCTAGACTGATATAGTTAAAATTTTGTTTGATTGTAAAAAAAGAAAATTTAGGACACTCATGTGGTATATATAAAAAAAGAAATTTCTGTTCTGAATGGTTAAAATTAGAACTATTCAAATGGTCAGTTTGAGTTTTGTTTTCTGAGAAAAGAACGATTTTAAAATTTTAAATTGAGATAGCCTAGTTTGTTTTGTGTTCTTATGTATGATGCTATCTGATGACAATTGAAGTGTTGTTAAAATTTGATCTGATTCTGTTGTATGTTTGTATGATTCAAAATAGAACTAAAAATTTGGTGTAGAAGTGTATAGTTTGAATTACAAGTATAATTCTTTTTGACGAGTGTTGTCAACTGCACCAAATGCCTAGAATTTTCAATATTTAGTGCGTCTTGGGTTATTTTGTTTTGGAAAATATTTTGTTATATTTCTGAATGGAATCGGAAATTCATTTAAAAGAGTTTTGGAGTGTTTTGAAATTGTCATTTTCATTTGTTGCTCATTTAAATGACTAAAAAAAACCCCTTAGAATTGTTTATTTATTTTGCGGAGTTTTGAATGTCTAACTTGTGTACTTAAGGAAATTTTGTTAGTAATTTGAAATTGCTTTGTGTAACTAATTTGGCAAATGTGAGACCATTTTGTGTTCGGAAAAAGAACTCGAAAAAAAAAAATCCGAAAGTGTGGACTTGAATTACTCACTTCCTGTGTTCGTTGACGAAAAAAAAAAGAAAAGGAAAAAAATGATATTCTGTTTTATATTTTTGTGTATGCATTTATGCTTCTGAGTGTGAATCAATTGTTCATAGAGAAAAGGGAATTCTTTTGAACTGCAATACCTTTTCTTGATTAGACAGGAAAGTTGAGTTTATATTCTGAATTGTATTTTAATTGTTAAATTTAATTTCAAAACAGCTGTTCTTTAGTTGAACTTTTCTTTAACTGTTTATTTTCTTCTCAATTTGAAAACATCTTTAAAAAAAAGATATTGTTTTAATGAATGAAAATTTTAATTTGTTTATGTGTTCGAAAATTATTTCTATTGATTTTTGGTTGTTCGGTAAGAAAGTTGTAACGTAGAATTAGCGAATTTAATTCTTTGATAAAGTCTTGTGAATTCTGTTGGAATTTAATACCTTAATAGAGGTTTTTGATAGTGTTTCCCCTGGCCCTTAATCATGGCATTTCTTGCAATTGGTAGAAAGCAGGACTTAATTGCTGTTGCGGAAGAAATTGGTGAGAAGGTACCAGCTTCGTGCAAGGTTGCAGATATTAAACAAATAATTTTAAAAAGCCCAAATTTCGATCGGGAGGAGGTAACGATAATAATGGAACGAGTCATAAAGGATAGACTGGAAGAGGAAGAATTTGCTAAGCAAGAAAAAATTCATGAGGAAGAATTAGCTAGGCAAGAAGAAGAACGACAAGAGCGGGAAAGGGTCAGACAACATGAGCTCGAAATTAAAAAACTAGAAGTGGCTCAGAAGGAATTTCGCCAGTCTGAAGAAGGATCTGAAAATGGGGCGGATAGAAACAGAAAAATCCAACTTACCCAAATCACTCCCAAATTTGACGAAAAAGGGGATGAAATGGGATTGTATTTGATCAATTTCGAGCGGAAAGCAGAGATGGCTCGAGTGCCGAAGGAGGACTGGGTGGCTTATTTGCTGGCCGTTTTGCCAGCCGAGTTATCTAACATGCTTGCCCGAGAACCTCCTGAAGTGGCCAACAATTATGATGTTGTGAAAGATCTCATTCTGAAACGATACAAAATGAACGCTGAAAAATTGAAACAGTGTTTCTACAGACATCAGAAAACAGCAGAGAAAACATGGAGAAATTATGCTCATGAACTGTACAGCTACTTCACTGAATGGCTTGCTGAATTGGAAATTGAAACCTTTCAGCAACTAAAAGATTTAATCGTTGCCGAGCAATTGAAGTATCGTGTACCAGATCAAATCAAGGAACATTTTCTTGACCAATGGATGAAGTTGAAGACACCTTTTGAATTGGCAGAAGTGATCGAGGAGTACAAACCATCAGGCAGAGTTTCAGGAAGAAGGAATTTCCAAAGAAGTATGGCTATCAAGGTTCAAAGGGACATTTTAGTGGAAGTAGACCCAAAGTACCATTCAAGGATGACAAGAACAAACATCCGGTCAAAACCGAACCCGCAAGCAATGAAAACCGTGAAAGAGAGTTTGAAAAGAGAAGACAGCTCCGATGCTATGAATGCGGTTCGTTATCACATCTGAGACCCCAATGCCCAAAGCTCAAGAGATCTGAAGTAGTAGCTGCCAATGAAGTCTTTGGAAGACACGTGCCTGAGTTGATGTCTCCTTATACTAGTGCTGGGACAGTAAATGGAGCCCAAATGTCTATATTGAGAGATACTGGTGCCAGCATCGATCTTATTCCCAGAAAATTTATCAAACCACATATGTACACAGGTGAGCATGTGTGGCTCGCTTCTCCATTAGTAGACAGCCCGGTCTGCTTGCCCATTGCAGAAGTTGATTTGAACTGCGAATTGGGACATGTCCTTACGAAAGCTGCTGTAAGAGACAGTTTTCTGGATCAAGAGCATTACCTACTAAGTAACAAAACCGTTGCTCTGATCGAGAGTATGAAAAAGGATAAGGAGCTGGAGCTCCAAGTTATTAATGCAGTTCAGACGAGAGCTCAGAAAAGTCTTTTGACAGCCGAAGTTGAAGAGTATCCAGTTGAGTCGAGTCCTGGAGAAGAGAATGACAGTACCGTGTTAACAGAGGAAGACGGAGAGGTATTGCCTATGGCAGAAGAAGCCTCACTTCTAGATCTGATTAAAGCCTCACGGAATGATTTTGTCGAAGAGCAGCGCAGGAGTAAAGAGTTGAAACCACTTTTCCTAGAAGCTGAGAAGGAGTTGGAAAGAGAATCCAAGTATGCAGTCGTTAATCAAATGCTGTTCTATCTGAAAAATGACAAGGATGGTACGCAGAGAAAACTGCTGATTGTTCCAGAGAAGTTTCGGGACCAATTAAAGAAACTGTCTCATGAAGGAACAGCGGCTCACTTAGGAGTGAAAAAGACTAAAGATGCTCTTTTTAAAACTTTTTTTTGGCCGAATTGTTACAAAGATGTTGAAGAATTTGTCAGATCTTGTGACCAATGTCAGCGAGTCGGAAAACCTCGGGATAAGAAGAAGGCACCCATGAAGATCGTTCCTGTCATCTCGGAGATCTTCACAAAGATTAATGTGGATGATTGTGGTCCTTTACCTACTACACCATCTGGAAACCGGTATCTCATCACTGCAATTTGCATGTCTTCCAAATATCCCGATGCGGTTCCTGTCCCAAATCTTAGTTCTTCAACCGTGGTCGATAGTTTCCTGCAAATCTTTAGTCGGATGGGTTTCCCGAGGGAGCTGCAAAGCGATCAAGGAACGTCGTTTACAAGTGCACTCACAACGGAGTTCCTGGAGAAATTTGGAGTTAAAGTAGTGCGAAGTTCCGTACATCATCCCCAGAGCAATCCTGTGGAGAGACTACATAGAACTTTGAAGAGAGTCCTTCGAGTCCTGTGTCTGGAGTCAGGACCTGATTGGGAGAAAATCTTGCCTCATGCCCTGTTTGCTCTACGAGTTGTAACTCATGACAGTACTGGATATACTCCAGCTGAGCTGGTTCATGGACAGAATTTGAGGACTCCCATGACTCTACTGTACGAGAACTTGACGGAAAGTGAGGAAGAGAAAACTAGCGTAGTATCATATGTCTTCAAGCTACTAAACCGCATGAAAAGGTGCCAAGAATTAGCCGTCCAAAACATGGAGAACGCCAAAGACAAACAAAAACTATGGTATGATCGCAAGGCTGTGAAGCGTAAATTTTGTGAAGGCGACCTTGTGCTGGTTGTCGCTACATCTAGGCCTAACAAAATGGCAGTTCATTGGATCGGCCCAGGGAAAGTCGTTAAACAGCTTTCCGAAACCAACTACATTGTGCAGTTTCCAGAAAAAGACAAATCCCATGTGTACCATGTGAACATGCTCAAGCCATATTTCCAGAGACCCGAAAATGTGAATTTAATCTGTCTAAAAGAGATTAGGAACTGTGACAACGAGGAGGACATTCCAAGTCTCGAGCAAATTTGGCAAGACATAGAACAAAATGATCGCTTGTCAGAAGATCAGAAGGAGCAGCTGAGAGAGTTGCTATCAAAATACTCTAGCTCATTCTCAAACCAGCCGGGGTGTACTGATCTTACTGAACATGACATTGAACTTGAATCTGAGAGGCCCATCTGTGCCAAACCTTACAAGATGTCTCCACGCCAAACAGAAATTTTGAAGATGGAGGTGGAGAAGATGCTGTCGCTCAAAGTCATTGAGCCAGGAGAATCTGATTTTACTTCTCCTCTTATTCTGGTAGAAGTACCAGGAAAGGATGCAAGACCGTGCATCGACTATCGAAGACTCAACAAGGTCACTAGAACCCAGTACTTTCCTCTGCCAAACATTGAGCAGCTTGTTGAAAAAGTGTCAGCTGCCAAGTATATCACCGTTCTAGATTTGACCCGAGGTTATTGGCAAATACCTCTGAGTAAACGAGCCCAAAGATATTCAGCTTTTGTAACCAGTTTTGGGACATTTCGACCGTTGAGGTTGCCATTCGGTTTGAAAAATGCCCCTTATGACTTTAGTCGTTTGATGGCCGAACTGTTGAAAGACTGTGGAGAATTTGCATGCCCTTACTTGGATGATGTAGCCATCTATTCCCTAAGTTGGGAAGATCATTTACAACATTTGAAAACCGTCTTAGAAAAGATGAATGCAGCTCATCTGTACATCAAGCCTTCTGCCAGTTTGCTCGTGCGTACGTAAAGTATCTTGGGCACTTGGTTGGTCAGGGCCAGAGAACACCTGGAGAATTGAAGATCCAAACTGTAAAGGACTTTCCGACCCCTGCGACTAAGACGCAGATCCGATCTTTCTTAGGACTTGCGGGGTATTATCGAAAATACATCCCTGACTTTTCAGTCCTCTCAGCACCAATTACAGATCTGCTGAAAGGAAAAAATCGTCGTGCTGCTGTCATATGGACTGATGCTTGTCAAGAGGCGTTTGACAAGTTAAAGAAACGGTTGTCGGAGAATCCGGTGTTGTACAGTCCAGATTTCTCGAGACAGTTTCTCGTCCAATGTGACGCGTCAAATCTTGTGATTGGCATCGTTTTGTCCCGAATTAATGATAACGGTGAGGAACCTCCTGTCATGTACTTGAGTCGGAAGTTCTCAAATGCAGAACAAAAGTACAGCACCATCGAGAGAGAGTGCTCAGCTATCGTGTTCGCCATCCAAAAGCTGCGATGTTATTTGGATGGACACCAGAAGTTCATCATCCAGACGGACCATAATCCCCTTGTTTGGCTGGACAAAAATACGGGAACCAACCCTAGACTTTTACGTTGGGCTTTGATCCTGCAGCCATTCAATTATGAGATTGTCCATAAGAGGGGGAAACAGCATCAAAATGCTGATTCATTAAGTCGCATCCCATAAACCTCATATCCTTTTATTTTATATTAGTAAGTTTATTGTTTATTTTGATATTTGTATTATGTGTGAAAATTTTAAATTTTTCTTATCATTAGTGTAAATTGTTTTCCTAAATTTTTAATAAGTATATAATTTTTTGTATAATATTTTTGAGTTCAAGGCACTGATTGCTATAATCTGGTACATGTGCAGTGTATTTGTGTACTTGAATTCTTGAACTTTTCCAATGACTGCAACTATCTGGAGACTTTTTCAGGCAGTAAAGTCATCAAAACTTTTCCCTCATTTTTCGAGAAAAGTTTCCTCCTTGAGGGGAGGAATTTATAAGTCTGTAAAGACTTCAGCCGAGTGAGATAGATGGCGCTCTTGCGAATGCCCAGAAGGACTTTGAAAAAGGAAAGAGTAGAACGAGTGTGGCGAGAGACGTGTGTTTTTTTAGAGAGTGATCGAGACTGAGATGTGTGGATTTTGATATATACTACCTTTATTATTTTGTGTTGTGTGTCGTGCCTGTACTGTGTCCTGTGAGTTCATTAAAATGGTTTGAACCAAAAAAAGGAGTATTCCTTGTGATGTATGTAAAAGGTAATTAAGATTTTGAGCGAGTCAGTACAGTATCAACAAGGCACAAGGCCATTCGCTGAAAGTTATAGGACTCGATCTCATTAAACCGTGTTTCTCCCATGGTCAACTGTATGTGGGTTGTTCAAAGAGTTGGAAAAGCTGAGAATCTTTACTTCCTAACTCCAAATGGAAGAGCGTTGAATATAGTGTATCATGAAGTTCTCTAAGTAAGAATCAGTGAGGTGGAAGGAATAATGCGACATGCATGGGCATGTCGCATTATCCCACCACCACCCGACATGAAATGGGTCATGTCGGGTGGTGGTGGGACTCATTCTTAAAAGTATTGGTTTTCTTTTTAATGTTTTCAGAATCAGTGAGGACATAACAAGAATGATGTCACGGGCAACGTCGTGCGGGTATTGCTAGTTTAGAATAAAGGCACAAACGTTAATGCACAAATCAAAATTGCTTAGTGTTTAGCTATTTCAAAGTCGCGTGAAAGAAATTCATTTCAGCATCGGTAAATAGAAATTATAGTAAAAGCAATTGAAACCGACAATTAATATCGTGAATGACGATTAGTTAATGAAAATTAATATGACACTAATTAGGCCGGTAGTTGAATTTAGGTCGCACTGGAACAACATAACGGGCTATTGGGGTCGGTCCGGGATCAATCAAGGGGAAGATCCGAACCTCATAATTTTGAACCGCGGTCAGATGACGAGGTCCAACACCTAAGCTGGAAACCCACTCTCCAAACTTCCTCACCACGCCAACGTGACGACATTTGAGGCTATGACAGATTTATCGTGCACCGTCGACAGATTTATCGTATACGACGGTCTTTGGTTAGAACCCTCCGGTCTCTAATCCGTATCTCTTCTGACTGGACTACCACGGTCATGATACTAATCATGATAATATATTTGTTTGAAATTAATAGTCATTTTCTCTTTCCCTATCCATTACTGTCTGACTTCCTCCCACGCATTACGTCATTACTGTCTGACGTCACTAACCACTTTCATCATCCTCAGTTGCTACTGAGTTCTTATCAGAAAGAGTCCGTAACAGTAGGCGTTCCCTGTTTCCATGTTAATTATCTATGTATTCTTTTATTGTTAATTATTAGTGTAAAATGAAAGTTTTGTTTGTACCTTTGTTTCCACTCACTCTGCTAACCCAACAATATTTGTATTATTTTAATAAATCCCTTTTTTACATTTTCAATACATAAATTTTATTTCGGACAAAGAAAAGTATCAGTATCATCTTCTCGGTCTCAAAAAAGTCTAGTTTCCATACTGATCCCAATCAAATGAGGCATCCATACGTCATTCAGCGAAGACAGGAGACTAGATAGAAACGAGTTGCCAATCCATCGACTGGTCAAGCCTTGGCTTCTCTATTTTGGGTTCTGTTGCGGACGGCTTTTCTGTTCCAAACAAATTTCTATGCGCGAAACGCCTTTTCGCAAGAACACTTTTGGGAGTGAAAGGATAATCTCTAGCTATGCTTGGTGTAACTGGTATCATGCCGGAAGATCCGACTGCATATGGTTCTTGCCGAGCTTTGCGCATATAAAGTACTTTTGGCCTCATCCCTGGAACTCTGTTAGAAACAAGCAAGGCTGCAGGATCTCTCATATTCTCAGGAGTCGGTCGTCGATAATACATTTTTTTGGAGGGATCAGTGTAACCAAATCTACTTCTGGGAAATGCCACAGGGGTTCGAGGTGGTGGAATATTCATAGGCCTACCTTGGCGTACATCAAACAATCCCTGATTAGTAAATGGTTGAATTGGCTTAATATACTTGCCTCGAGGCGAAATGCTCCAATCAAGTATGTGATCCACAGGAGCATTGGCCCTAATTGGTGATCGAGGCGAGGGGCTTCTGGAAGCCCTAAGTTGATCCGGAATCGTAGGGGATCTAATTGGTGATCGAGGTGAAAGACCACTGGTTGCTATTATTTGATCTTCAGGGGTGTCTGAAAACGACGGCAGATCATCATCCCAAATACCTGCTGTATCCAAAGGTGATGATTCATAGAAGATAGGAGCCTCGGAGGTGATGGGTGACCATTCTGCCATCGATTCGCTTATTTGGCTTTCATTAGGATCAATCTCATCTTCATATATACGAACAAGATTTTTAACATGACTTACCTGAAATATATCATATATATCATAAAAACATGTATTTACGGTTCGTTATTTTTTTAATTCACGTTTACATTCTACATAACTAATATTATACATTGTCTAAAAATTCTAACATCCCAAAGCCAGTGCTCTATCGGAACGAAACTTAGCATGTTTAATGTATACGAAGAGAAAAAGAAATGATCTCAATGTGAAATCTAAGGGAATAATTATCATTGTAGAATTACATAAGAAAGGTCACAAATTGGTAAGTTGTAAAGACCGCTGGTGGTGTTACATTTCGATATAGAGCGTGGCATAGAGTGAAATAAAACTCTAATGCTATTTTGCGGTATTTTATACACAGCATTCTGAAGCTGCTTCTCCAGATTTCTTATATTAGGGAGGGGTATAATTGATGGCCTAGCATATCCCCATGCTCAATGGGAGACAGATCTTGGTATCTCGCTGGTTAAGGACACTCAAAGGGTAGGTACATATTGAGAAAGGCAAACCATGTGGACGGGCTGATAAATAGCCTTTTAGTTGGTTGGGTCTTATGATGCAAGAGCCATATTTGACCCTACTGCGCCAAACACAAAATACTAGATACAACAAGGGGGAAAACAGCATTTTGACTGCAGGGCGAGAGAGTGAAACGAAAGGATGGAAATATGATTAGGGTTCGTCGGGTTTGTGATGCCCCTGTTTATTTAAGGAAATATAGTCCTGAGGAGAATAGTATTGAAGTTTATTTCATTTCCATAATATTACTTTGTTGTATGGTAACGTTTTTTGTTTATTTGAAATAGGTTCCGATAACACCTCTCATTAACCATTCTTTTTCTTTGCCAGTGTTTTTAGATGTTCGAAATATTTTCCTGTGTGTTTGTAATTTATAAGTTGCTTTTGAAAGGGGTCACTAAGCATGATTTAGAATTACAGGAATAGTTAGTACAATGTATCTATGCTGTTGGGGAATGCTGTCGGCGCTATGATAGTTACTTACGGGACCTTGGAAAGACCATTTAGACTTATCAGGCAAAATGGAAAAACTTTCTAACGACAGATAATCATGCATTTTTAATATTGACAATAAATATGTCGGAAGAAATTCTTTGGAATGTAATGCGATGCAACAATGCAAAAGATGTGTGGCAAGAGTTGCATAGACTTTATGATGGAATTTCTGAAGAAAAAAGCATGGACTTATGCCCGAAGATGTCCTGCTGATGATATTGTAAGTCACTTGTCAAAGGTGAACACCATTTTTTGTAATACCTTGAAATTAGAGATTTCTTAAGGTACTGAAAGCAAATGTCTGAACTGTAGTTGGTATGAAAAATTTTAGATACTTTATTAAAACGAAGAGTATTTTTCGTTCAAGTCAAGCTGGTTGCTGATCACAAAGTCAGAGAAAAGTATTGATAACATGACGAATCAACTCTGTTTTCATGAGAAAAGATTAGCATTGAAAGAAACGATTTGTATTCCGCAAGTATTTGCAACTCGATCAGTGAAGCCTCAAATAAAAATATTCGGCAGGCAGGTGTTACAGGGGAAACATAGTCTGTCATTACTGTAAACAAGTTGATTATAAATTAAGGTAGTGTCTGAAATGGAAAGCAGATAAAACCACGAAGACAAAACAAGCAGAAAATGATGCAAACTACGCATGGCTCCGGTTTAAATTTCAACTGAAATATTTACAACTGACTGAGATGAAAATATTTGGTTTGATGATAAAGGAGGGGGCTACGAATCACATGTCACTTATTAGAAGGAAATCTTGCAATCATTTGAGTAATTTCTGGAGTCACAAGGTGATCACACCAAAATATTGAATTGAAACTGAGGGAAGGGAGAATGTTGTGTTCGTTCAAGTGATTAAGAGTCTGTTTAAGGAGGGCTTTTCTTATTTTAGAGAAAGCGCTAGGTAGTGTGACATCTTAGCGCCTAAGAGTCTAGGATGGCCGGCTGCAGACCCGGAAGTTTCCTGTTAAAAAGTCCTTCAATACTGCGCTTGCGCATGTGAGGAGAATGAGAAACAGTTAGCTCACGGACTCCGTCTAGTTGAGACGTCTTCGTAGCAATTCGTAAATTTTAATATGAAAATAAGCATTTTTGTTTCGCGCGTCCATTGTAAACCCATTGTTTTGTCTGTGTTAAAATAAATGTTATTTTTTAATGTCCAACAAAAGTTCGGATTAATTCATCACAGACTAGAGTTTTGGTGTCCTGGAAGTCGGATGGAAGCAAGAAAGCAGGAAATGCAGGTAGGCCCACCCTTGTATTAAATTAAATTTACTAAGGTTCTGGCTTACCGGAATTAGTGAGGCAAAGAGCCTAAATAGTTTTGGTTAAAAAAACAAACAAAAAGAAATGACTACATATCCAATTTTATTTTGTGGTTATTTAAATTTTGTCTTTATGAAAGTTAATAGAAGATGATAAAGTGAATTTGCATGTTCTACTAAGTAGATATTATCAAGTTGATAAAGTCACGGCCAAAAAGTGCCAAATCGAAAGTGAACGAAAATTTAAATTTCGTTTTGATTTTACTGAAATTTTGTGTTTTGTGCATTTAATGATTTGAAAAGAATCAGATAATTTGAATTACATATGGTAATTACACATTAGTAAAAGAAAACAAATATTTAATTGCAACTATATATATTGCATCTTGTGTATTGTATATGCTACGATATAGTTTAAGATTCTGTTATTATATTTGAGAATTGTGTTTGATATTAAATCTTATCTAGTATTTGAAGCATATTTGGCATTGAATATATTTTGTGAATCATATAGTTATTAGAAAATATTGGTAACTATATTTATGATAACAAAATTGGATTGTTTACTAATAAGTTATTCATCGATCATGGCTTTTCTTTCTCGTGGGAGAAAAGAAGACCTCCTCGAACTCGCAGATGAACTTTGTGAAAAGGTATCGCATAATTGTAAACTGGTTGAGATAAGGAAAATAATCCTAAACAGTGAAAACTATGAAGAAGAGGAAGTTAAAATTTCTTTAACTCGTATTATGGAAGATAGGATAAAGAGAGAGAAAGAAGCAAAAGAAAAAGAAGAAATTGCCAGACGAGAAGCAAAAGAAAAAGAAGAAATTGCCAGACAAGAAGCAAAAGAAGAAATTGCCAGACAAGAAGCAAAAGAAGAAATTGCCAGACAAGAAGCAAAAGAAAGGGAAGAACGTAATATTCGAATGGAAGAAATAGCTTTAGAGAAGAAAAAGCTAGAAATGCAAGCTGCAAGTGAGCTAGGACTATCTAATAGAGAACGGATGCCAAATCATAAAATTGAGCTCATCAAAATTACCCCGAAATTTGAGGAAAAGAAAGATGAAATGGGTCTATATTTAATAAATTTTGAAAGAAGAGCTGAGATGGCAGGTGTGCCTAAAGAAGATTGGGTGCCGTATTTACTAGGCGTATTGCCTTCGGAAATTTCGAGCATGATGGCTAGAGAATCGCCTGAAGATGCAAAGAATTACGAATATGTGAAAGATATTATTCTTCAGAGGTATAAAATGAGTTCTGAGAAATTGAAGCAGATGTTTTACCGTCATCAAAAAGTCCCGGATAAAACATGGAGGAATTACGCTCATGAACTTACAAGCTACTATGATGAATGGGTTTCTGATTTGGAAATCAAAACTTTTAAAGAACTCAGAGACTTGCATATCACTGAGCAGATTAAAAGACGAGTGCCGTCTGAAGTAAAAGAACATTTTCTGGAGGAGTGGATGGACTTAAATTCTCCGCTAGAATTAGCTAAAAAAATAGATCAATTTGAAAGCTTAAAGGAGAGCCTTACATCCAGAAATACTAAAGGTCCCCAGAATAAAACAAGTATCAAGAAAACACACGTTCGTTTTCATAAGTTTGAGGGAGAAAACAAACCCTTTGGGAAAACAGAAGTAAACAGAGAAGATTACAAAGAGAAAAATTTTGAACAAAGAAAGCAACTTCAATGTTATGAATGCAATTCCTATGATCATCTTAGACCTCAATGTCCTAAGTTGAAGAAAACTGAAATCATAGCCGCTAACGAAATTATGGGAAAGGGAATAATAGATTTGATGTCTCCCTACATTAGTGTCGGAACTGTAAATGGATCTCAGATTTCTATCTTACGAGACACAGGATCCAGCATAGATCTAATTCCTAGGAAGTTTGTTAAGCCACACATGTATACGGGTGAACATGTATGGGTAGCATCTCCTTTAGCGGATAACCCTATTTGCTTGCCTATAGCGGAAGTAAATTTAGTGTGTGAGTTGGGTCATGTTATAACCAAAGCTGCTGTCAAGGATAACTTCCTAGATAAAGAACGCTACTTACTAAGTAACAAGACCGTTGTACTTATAGAAGATATGAAAAAAGACAAAGGCTCTGATATTGAAGTAAAAGACTCTGCAACGCCCAAGTGCCAAAGTTCTCCATATTTAAATGAAACATCGAAAAACGACTGCCCTTGTAACAGTAACCGTTTTAGTTCTAGCAGTGTTACTCCTAAAGAGACTGGAATCGTTGAAAATTTGTTACGTTCATATGGTTTTATACAATGTTGCGAAAGACAAGCGATATATTTTTTTCACTACAGTCAATTTTCTGGAAATATTGATAATTTAAAACGTGGTGATGCAGTTGAATTTAAAATTACTCATAATCGTCGTACTGGAAAACCAATTGCTAGTTCTGTTTGTAAAATAATGTGTAAAGAGACAGTTTCTGGATTTGAAACCACTGAAAAAAAGGAAAATACTGAAGGTAAAGTTGCTTATGAAAATCGTGGTGAACGGCCCTATTCTGCTGAAAATGTTGATGGTAATGTAGATTTTCATCCTCCTAAACAGATCACTTTTAGTATTCCTATTGACAAAAATACAAGAAACCTTAGACCTTGTAAAATGCGTTCGGAACAGCCCTTACCTGTGAGATACCGTGGTGTTATCTGTGCTCTTAAAGGAACATTTGGTTTTATTAAAAGGGGTGATGTAAAGGATATGTTTTTCCACTCTAGTGAATGCAAAGTGTTCAAAAATCTTAATCTTGGCGATGATGTTGAATTTGGAATACAGACTCGAAACAACAAGGAAGTTGCTGTAAGTGTAACTAAATTGCCCTTAGGGACAGTGATATTTGAGGACGTTGAAACTGAAAGTTTGGTTGGTGAAATAACTGAATGCTTAGACAATCTAAAAGTCGTTTGAAGAAAGCATAAAAGTTACGAGACAAAGTTGAATTTACTGTGATCCAGGATTACGAGGTAGTCCATAGAAAGGGAAAACAGTATATAACACTGATAATTTAAGTCGTACACCTCACGTACAAAAATAAAGTGCTATTTTTTTGTGTTTGTATTTGTGATATCTTGCATATATAAAAATACTTTATTCCTAGTGTACATTGATACATTTGAATTGCAAAAAAGTGTTAAATTTGAATTGAAAATCTAAATATTTTGAAATTGAATTTCTTCTTTGATGATTATCACTGAGTAAAAATTTTGATTATACTTTGTTAAAATTATGATATGTTTTTTTAATTTAGAGTAGGCGGTACACAGCCAGGATCTTTAGGGTGTATGGTCTACTTGCATATTGCTTTGGGCATGAGTTGTTGCCTTCGCGAAAATTCTGTTGCTGCTGTTTTGTATCTTTTTTGCAGGTGTCTGTCTCTGCAGAAAAAGAATCTTGAGGAGGGAGGAAATAGACTGTGACATCTTAGCGCCTAAGAGTCTAGGATGGCCGGCTGCAGACCCGGAAGTTTCCTGTTAAAAAGTCCTTCAATACTGCGCTTGCGCATGTGAGGAGAATGAGAAACAGTTAGCTCACGGACTCCGTCTAGTTGAGACGTCTTCGTAGCAATTCGTAAATTTTAATATGAAAATAAGCATTTTTGTTTCGCGCGTCCATTGTAAACCCATTGTTTTGTCTGTTAAAATAAATGTTATTTTTTAATGTCCAACAAAAGTTCGGATTAATTCATCACAGTAGGCTGATGAGGCAGTAGTTTTTGGGGAATCTGAGGTCTTGGCCTCGTTTAGCATTACAACTGTTACATTTTTCTAGCTGGGGGAAGTAATTTAGAATACATTTGTTTACTATTTTAGTGAGGTGACATTAGGGCTCTGGGAGAATTAATTCGAGAGTTTTATTAGGAACTTTGTCAACACTTGTGCTTTCCTATTGCTGAGGTTTTTAATGATGTTGCGCGTTGGCATTACAGATAAGAATGTGAAATGCGAATGTGCAATCGAGGGATATAAGACTCAATTATATGGCTGATTTGAAAGCTGAGAAGGTGTATCTAATTTTGTCAATTGTCATTGATTTTGAAAGCATTTTGATAAGATCGAAGGTCTTAGTTATTTTGTTCGACTTGAACAACTCAAAAATTATCTTTAGGTCGTCCATGACTGGGAGGCTAGAGGCTGTTCTTCAAACAGATTTGTTTGGGGTGTGGTTGATTTTTCTTGTGTTTGTCTCCGGAGACGTTCTTCCCAAATAATTTCCTTGGATGGTGAGGGCGGAGGTTACGAAATTGTAAGTATTTGAGAATAGAACAGGAAGTTTGCTGTTGCAAGAACTCCCCAGCCCTTTGCAGGTGACTAAGGAGTTCTTTTTTTGGAAATGCTTTTATCAGGTGGTTTTCGCCACATTTGAAACACCTCAAGTCTCTTGTGCAAAAATTCATACTACGATGGAAATTTCGACAGCGGTAGCATTGTGCTGGCCCTCTTTTCTTCTCAAGGGTCTACTTTTATTTTTAGGTACCTAATTTCTGTTAGGTTAAAATTTTCCTTGGCATTTTCATTATTTTGGGAAATTGACCAGGAAAAAGGCATATAACTTTTTTACTATGTTTGAGTATCTGGCATAAGGTCCTGGGAATTCAATACTTATATGAGGCATATTTTGAGGATTCGTATCAGAGGGAAATCCTCCGGTCACAATCTTTAGTACCTTTCGATCAGGCAGTTCCTAATGATGAGGTTGTAGTTTTTTGCTATTTATGTAGTGCTGAATTTTACGTTGTGGGCTTCGGGTGATGGGAGAATATTTGAGTTGATTGCCTTTTAAGCAGACTAAAAGAGACTTATGTCTGTTTCATGCCAAACTTGATATTGGGAGGCGACATAACTTTTGGAGCGAGACAACTCGCCGGTTGTTACTTAAAATGGATTCCAAACCACTTCGAACATCCATTCCTTGACCGAAAAGGCCGAGAGTCCCCAGAACCTGTTGAACTAATGGCCAGACGCTAACTTTAGGGTGGCGATGATTTCCAAATTTTTAACATTTCTATCGAGGCAGTAAATGGCGATGTTCCTCGAGACTTCTTATATTTCCTTCGATTATGAATTCTCACGAGAAGCATATATTGCTGAGCATGGATTAGTTACAAAATTACGTCCTGCTTAACAGCCAATCAAATCTTGGATGGGAACTAAAATTTCCTCCCGGTTAACCGAAAAAATGAGTAATGAAAAAATCTGATATTTATTTGTGACCGTTTTATATTTTTACCTCTAATATAATAACAACTTATAATTTATCGAGCTTTAACCCACCTGGTAATTTACCTTCGTGACGGAAACCACACTGTATTGACCAGCCTCTGATGCAAAACCTATTATAAACTGTTACCAGTTCTTTTGGCAAGGAAAAATTTATTTTTCTTACTTGGATCTTCATTTCCTTGGAGAGAAAGTGCAGTTTTGTGTCGACGAGATATTTCGTTATTAGCAAAATTGACCAGTCTTGGACGAGATATCTCGTCGAAACCACTTGGAGGATTAAACAAGACATTCGTTGGTCCCATTTCAGACCACGGCACATTTAAATTCTGAATGTGTGTACGTATGGGAAGCATTTTCTGTCAAGTTAAATGTAAATTGCGATAATGTTTCTGCGGCGAAACGGATTTCCTTTAAATATTCCATCACTTGGCTTGCTTTCCCAATACGGTTTCAGAGTGTTGCCGACAGAAATTCCAAAGAACGAATTCTGAATTGATTTATGATAATTAATTGGTCAACACCAATCAGATTAAACGCCAAAACGGCAACAAATAACATTTTAATTTAACCCAGATATGTATAATCTTCGATAAGAGCAATTGGGTTGCAGAAGTAAAATATGAGTATTCCGTCAGGTTTGTTTAGAGTGAAAATTCCTCTCATTGTGGATTTTTAATAACAAATTTAAAGAAATTTAAATTAAATTGTTCTTATCGAAAGTCAAGTTGCTTAGTTGGTCTAGCATAATAATCTTAATCTAGAAGATGTAGAGTGATTGCATAGCTCCCCACCTGTTTCCCCCTGTGGGAAGGAAACTTGTTTTCTGTAGGTTTGTGGGAGAAAGTTTTTATACTTATTGAGGCATCGGGTTCTCATTAGATCTCGTAAAACAGAAATTAGAATTTCATTTCTAAACGCTTATATCATATAGTCCCAATTCGAAATCGTCATCTGACCATGGTTCAAAATTACGTGGTGTTGTCCTTGGATCTTTCCCTTTGGATTTGATCCCGGACAGGCGCCATAAGCCCGTTGTGTTGCTCCAGTGCGACGTTAATTAGATACCTACCTACCCAAGTCGAAATTTTAGAATTATCGCAGAAACTAAGTATGAATAAAATGGATTTATATGTATTCCCCCCCCCACAAAAATTTTCATAACATAAAACTTAATGTTGTTTAAATCTACGAATTGAAAAATATTTAAAAATTAAAGTTAGGTAGGAGTTGAATTAACGTCACAGGGGAGCATTACAGCGGGCTATTGGCGACGGTCCAGGATCATCCCGAAGGGAAAGATTCGAGGTCATCACCTCATAATCTTGAACCACGGTCAGATGACGAGGTCAATATTTGAACTGGCACAGCACTCTCTAAACTTCCACACTACCCCAACATGAGGACATTTGTGGTTACGACAGATTTAACGTGCACCATCCCCCGCGTACACGACGATCTTTGTTTGGATCGAGTTTTGAATTCACAACTCTCCGCTACTCTAACAACTGAGCTACCTGCCATAAAAGATAGGAAAATGTATAATATATTAAAATGACCAGTCGATATTTGAAGAAAATACAAAAAATTTGAATAAATTTTACCTTGTCAAAATGTAAGAATATTTTGGTATACAAATTGATCATTATCATAAAAGTGATGACGGCAAAAAGAGTACCAATGAAAAGCTTAAAATTCAAAGTGTTTGTTTTCTTTCTTAAATCGAGTTCCGTTTGCTCCTTAGAAAATAGAAATAAAACCAACTGTATACTTCTATAACTAGAAGTATCACAGGTATTTGGTATTTTCAATTAACGTCACACTGGAGCAACACAACGGGCTATTGGTGACGGTCCGAGATCAATCCCAAATGGAAAGATCCGAGGACAACACCACGTAATTTTGAACCACGGTCAGATGACGATGCAACACCTGAGCTGGCACCCCACTCTCCAAACTTCCACACCACGCCAACGTGAGGACATTTGAGGCCACGACAGATTTAACGTGCACCAGCCCCCTTTGTACACGACGGTGTTTTGACTGGATTCAAACTCGCAGCCCTTCGGTTGCTAGTCCGTTACTCTTCCAACCGGGCCACCGCGACCCTCACACCAATAGGATATAAATATAACATAACTCACATTCATATCTAATCTCTGCATTTCCTCATTTAATCTTGATTTTTCTGAATTTAATCTACTTATTTCTCTTTGTTGTTGCTTAATACTTTCTTGTAAGCAATTGATCTCGTTTTGGCTAGCAAGAAGAGCCTCCATAATTTTCTGCTTCAAATTTTCAACTACTTGATAGAATTCTTCACTAATAAGGTACTGCAAAAAAAAATAAAACAAATTAAAAGCGCGATTTTTATGATAGACAACTAATTTTTTATTCATCTTAATTGAAATAATTTTCAAATAGACGAATAGTGTACACGACAATCTCCAATAAATATTGTTAACATAAAGAAGGAAACGTGGCACAGCATGTGTACAATAAAACTAGAAGAAAATTGTTAAGCTGCAGAGAGACGATAACAAACATATTTGTAAACCAAGATTAATGGTTACTGGAACAATCGCAGGAAAGACAGCAACTCTGTTGTAGTATAAACTTCAAATGTACATAAGAAATTTAAAAAATATTAAAGAAACTTAGAAAAGTTAGGCATAAAGTTCTATTTATCAGATTAATGCAATTTTAATTCAGTAGTTGAAATTATAATCTAAAAATATTTAATATATTTATGGATAGTCATATAATATAATACAAGTAGGCAAGAATCTACATATTCTAATTTTGAATACAGGAAATGATTTGTTTAGTGGTACTAATTAATCCTACTTACATATTAATGGCAGATAGAAGATATCTTAAAGCAGATAGATAAAAATGATTATCAATTCGATTAAGTAATTAATAAAAATGGTTTCATTAAGCTGTTTAAGATTTTTAGTTGCCTTTTGGTCCCCAAAATACTTTTAAGTATATTATCATACTCCTCTCAAATTTTGTGACAATGTTTGCTAATATAGAAAAGTGACTCTAACAAAAAGTGAAAACTCCCCACCCCCGTTGTCACAAGAAAACTAAAATTATACTAATTCCTTGAGTAAATGATGTGCTTCTAATATTTTGTCATACATATTACAGTTTTATTCTAACATTTTTAACATCCTACAGTTTTATTTTAACATTTTCAAAATCGTTCGAGTCCGGTAGAAGGTTACAAATTCCCGGGTAGATCTCACGAGCCAGTCGATTACTGGCTAAATATTGGAGAGGAGATTTTCGGCCTATGATCGATCCATGCAATAAGTTAGCTGAAATTTGGTTCAGTATTTTTTCTTAATATTTTCGTAGTAGAATTTAAAGATTAGCTTTTCGTCTAATATAACACCGATATATTTTGCCTCATCAGCCCAAGGAATGGAGTTAGAACTCACGAAGGTGGATAGAATTTTTGCTTTATTAATTGACGGCAATACGCCATTTGGTAACAGAGATTGTAAGGGTTTTGCAGAATTCTTGTAATTTATGTCTAATGTGGATTTCGGAGTATTGCAAATTAGCGGAGTCATCAACGAAAGAACAGTTATGATATTGCGATGATGAGGAAAATAGTAGGTGAGATGTTATAAAGGATGGGGGAAATTCTTGACTTCTAAGATGTGCCTGCATTTAAGGTATGCATAAATGAATGACGATTGTGCAGCTTGACTCTAAAGAACTGGTGAAAAAGTTTGGTTGTCACTTTTACGTTTGTGACTGTCAAGTATCGAGAAAATAATTTCGGAGGTAGTTCAGTCTTCTCTTTCACATACGTTATGCTTGTGTATTATTAACATGTACGTTTCACTGGAATGATTGACGTATTCAAGTATGTTTTACTTGTATAAATGACCAACTGATAAAATTATTTTCAGTGTGTATTTTATTTAGTTTTCTCAACATAAAATATATTTCGGAGGGTGCTCGAGCCTTATGGGTACTTCCCTTGAATACGTCTCAGCGTCTAGGCAAATGGACAAGAAGCTTAGCACGAGGCTACTTTTCTTGTCCCATCTCTTCCCCCATTTAAAGACATTCACGCAGCACATACATGCAAGTCTAATTATTATATGATTTTTTCTTTTTATGAAAGTTATATTGCTTCATGAGAGAGAACATAAATAATTGAATAAATGTACATTATTTATTATAATTTTATTAATAAGTTGCTATAGTAATGCATAACTATTATGAAAGTACTCTTCCCTGAATAAATTAGTGAATTGAGTACATTCCGTGTAATAAATAATTGTTAAAGTGAGAAAATTACAATCTTTTGTATTGCTTGAAAATTAATAATTCTTTCTCCTTCGTTTTCTTAGAATTATGTATTTGACTAAACATATTAATATTACTTTTCAGTATGCTATTGGAAGTATGTATTTAGTTTGCTGCCGCGTTTCAACGATTTAATATACAGGGTGTCCCATAAATTCCGAAATAGTTTAAAAATTCATAAAAATTGAAGGAATTGGTATATTTGAATGCGGTTTGCGATAACGTTATTCTCATGAAAGGGGATTTTTTTTGGTAGAGAAAAAAAAGTAGTTCAATCTTTTGTCAATAGAGGGCGCTGCACGCAACCAATCACGGGAAATATGCAAATCAGAGTCCTACAAAATGCTGGGTGTATGATTTAAAGTTCATTTCTGAATTTTCCTGTGATTGATACGTATTCCTGTGATTTCATTGTGATGTTGACATTGGTGGATAAAGCACTATTGGTTAAGTTGTTTTACCTCAGTTTAATCGAACAAGTAGTACTCTAGTGCTGTGATGTGCTTGTAAACATTTGCCTGCATGGAAATAAACGTCGTTTTCCACGGAAATCTGTGATTGGTTGCGTGCAGCGCCCTCTATTGACAAAAGATTGAACTAATTTTTTTTCTCTACCAAAAAAAAAATCCCCTTTCATGAGAATAACGTTATCGCAAACCGCATTCAAATATACCAATTCCTTCAATTTTTATGAATTTTTAAACTATTTCGGAATTTATGGGACACCCTGTATATATAACATTAATTCTGCATAATGTCCTGAATTTTATGCACAACCCAAGCAGGTTAGTTATTGATGACTGAATCCTATTTTAATTGAAGGGATCAGGGCAAGATAATGCCAAGCTACATTTTTCGTCAAATTAAAGTGACAATGCTATAAGTCTGCTATCATAATAAGTCACAATCTGCTGCTAAGAATTCCCTTAAAAGGACCATAGATAGCAGATAATGTCACAGTTTTTCTTCTTGCTTTGAGACAGTTTAGAAGCTTCTGGAGGCAAAAAAAGTGTCAAGCATCAAGCATTAGAGCTTTAACAATGGCAAGCAGGAAGCGACTGCAATTTAGTAACAAATCAGATTTGTCTGTAAATGAAAATATGGATTCTGATTATGTACCTGCAGATACTGATGTTTCAATAATTGAAACTGAGAATGAATAAGTATTGCCAGGTATTACATTTATCCAAATTTTCAAAGTTTGGTAAGGTTATATTGTATTCTTTTGTTTTTTGTTGACACGCATTTATGAAAACATTTTGCACTCTCATTCATAGAATTCTTATGTTAATCAAGAAGACTGCCTCATTTTTGTTTTTCTAGTTTTAATCATTTCAATAAGGACACATTTTTGTATCTTGGCATTATTTTGTCTAAAAGTAATCAATGCCATTCACTTGTCTATGATCCTGCTGATTGAAATAATATCATCCAAGATTGTGGTTAGAAGGCAGGTAGGAAGTAATTAATGTCGCACTGGAGCAACACAGCAGGCTATTGGCGACGGTCCGGAATCAAACCCGAAGGGAAAGATTCGAGGACAACACCACATAATTTTGAACCACGGTCAGATGACGTGTGTGGTTAGAAGGCCTTGGGTCATGAAGGAATACATGGCTTACGAAGGAAAGGAAATATAAGTTTTCTGAGTTTAGAACAGCAATACAACGTGCCTCATAAAATAAAGAAAAATGAAATACAGGATGTCCTAAAACTTCTTAACTTCATTCCACCAATCTACCATAGTTTCTTCAAAAATTGAGTCCTGATTCTGAGAAAACAATAGAAGTTGGGATGACAAGAACCAAATAATACGTTTCATTTAAGTGTGGCTTAGTTATTTTATTTTAGTTGTATGTACTTTCGTCATTGTGCTAAATTTATTGTATCCTGATTGCAAAAACATGATTCATTTTGAGGAATAATAATGGAAATCCTGCTTTGTTGATTGATTACCTGTCTAATACTGAGATAAGAGATAGCATTTATAACATAGTTTAAATATAGGTAGAATATACTTTAAATATTTAAAAAGAGAATTACATTTTGTATATCTCTTGGTATTATCTAAAGTTTGTAGTGATTTCAAATGCCAATTATCAAAACACATTGAAAAATTCATAAATGCATTTTTTGAATAAAATCATCGTGTCAGTATTTAGGGTCAAAATAATACCAAACCACTAAAGTTTCGTACAATGCTATAAAATACTTAATTATAAAGTATGTGACAGAAATACTTAAAAAATATTTCCACATTGCCATTCAGAAGATTTGAAATATTAATAATAAATTGGTGAACACATTTCATTTTATCAAAATTTAAGTGTCATGTCTCAAAAGGGTAAAAATGGAGATTGGAACACTCTTGTCTCGACCCCCTCAATTATTAGTTATGAAAAGTAACACTTACTGATTACTAATGAGCTGGTTGCTGAAAATTTATCTGTTGAGGGAAAAAATTTGCCTATTATAAATTTAACTAAGGTATCTAACTCTGCGCTTTAATTTTAAAATAGATTTAAAGTTGCCACTAAAAATATAAAATTTTAGTTGCCACTAAAAATTAGAAAGAAAAGTATTTGGATATTATAAAATTACTTTTATAAATAACGAGTGTTTTAATGGATACATTTATTCAAATGAAAAATTTATGTAAACAATGCTAGAATTAACTAAACCAAAGGATCAATATTTCTATTTTCACTTTTGAGAACAACTAACATTGAGTTAATGATTCAAATAACTGTAGAGGTATTAACTAAAAAAACCACGTTGAAATGTCTAAAATCTTTAAACTGACTCTCATTGAATTGCACTCGCAAACAAGAATTGGATGATTGGCTTAGATTTGGATTACAGCTCGGTAATTACTGGTAGATGGAGCAATGATAGTGGTATTTATTCCTACTGCCTTTGTCGAGCATAACGACTATGTGATTTCTTTACCATCTACTTTCCATCCAAATCTTTTCATATTCTTATTAATCTCTTGGTTTTTAAATGTTATGTAGCATTTCTAATCACATTAAAAACAGGGTACCACAGTTAAAGGAGCAGTATTTAGAGCCCGATGGTCAAAACTCTATTGGGTCCATAGACGTGAAATATAATTTTGAAGATCATTCTGTTTGATCTTTCACACTGAATTTAAAAAAAAAACAAGCATATGTTCCAATTTTTCTAAATCAATTATTGTAGTATCTTAAAATATTTTATATATTGTTTCAAACAATAATGCGTTGTGTAATGCATTATTAAAAAGGTTATGCATTTATCTACAAGTAAGACCGATTTCACCTCGATGGGACAATCAAGTCAAAAAGTTGCAGGTGTGAATGGTTCTTGTTTACATGATTCCATTTTCCAAACCATCCTAAATCGAAGAGTCGTAGAAAAGGAAAGACACCATAGAAAGAAATGGTGCTAGATCATGTGAATATGCAGATTTTCATGAGAAAAACAGGCATATTATTAAAATGTCCGTAAGCTAACGTCATAGTTGTTTTGCGGATATGAGGAAGACAGAAAGAATCGCGTGTTTTATCTAATCATAAGTGAAACCACCAGTTGGAGCAAAACGAGGCTGTTAATTATACGGACGTGACCACGTTAAGCGGACATCTACCTTCCAATGAAATAGACAGATTATGTGCACGCAGCTTCATGCTATTTCTTTCGGTCGCTCGCTTTAAGATCTGTCACGTGGTTGTGGGAAAAGCATGAATCCCCAATGTGGGACAAATTATTTATTATTTAAAGTGATTATCCAGCGTGATTGAACACACTAGTCTGTCTGCGCTCTGATGGCCAACGGGCAAGTCGATTCGTAAGCCCACGTGACTCACCTTCTGAGATGTTACGACAGTGACTCCGCTCCATGGACCTTCTAATGAAATAGATGGACCATGTGGGTGGAGTCGCTGTTGTAGAATCTCTGAAGGGTAAATCACGTGGACTTACGAATTGACTTAGCCGACTGGCTGACGAATCGCAGACTAGTGTTTTTGATCACGGTGGATAATCACTTTAACCAATCAATAATTTAGGATTCATGTTTTCACCCACAACCACGTGACAGATCTTCAAACTGAGCAACTGGAAGAAATAACATGAAGCTGCGGGTACATGCTCTGTCTATTTCATTTTAAGGTCGATGGATGCTCCGTTCACATGCTCTGTCTATTTCTTTAGAAGGTCGGTGTAAGCGAATTGATGACGTCACTTCGGTGCTCCTGGCCAACGAGATTTTATTGAAAGGATTGGAAAGCTGGATATTTACTTCTCTTTCTTGCCTTATTACAGAGGATCCTTCTAACCAGCCCATGCCACCGACTATGGTGTTGTATCAATTGACCCTGAGGAGTGCCTGAAGTCCACAGCTTGCTTTTCTCCACAACTTTAATTACGAATCTACCATCCATTAAATTAATTCAGCAATTAGTTTGTCCAGCTAAGAGCACTTAGCATTCAAATCGAAGTCACCCTATCGAACACTCCTAACTAGCACCAACTCAGGTTTTTCGAGAAGCACCGCCAAAAAAAGAAACCACAATCTACTCCCGTTGGAACTGAAACACAGTAATTCACTCTCCACCAGATCGAAGTCTCCAACAAGCTCAATTTTCTTTCAATAGTAGTATTCTCTACCTTGCCTGGAGAAAACCGAATTGACCCCCAAGAATAAATGAACATTATACCATCCAAACAAACCCCAGCAGCCCCTTCCAATAACCATATCAGACGTCATCATCAATCTTGTTATGCTTGAAATCAATGTTGAAACCGGAATCAATGTCTCAGGACATCTAATAGGAAACCATCACAAAATATCCCCCTCCACCTCTGCTGAAGTTCACCGCAAGATCCATAACAATAACAACCTCCAATCCTTGACTTACGAATTACCAGACCACGGAATATTAACGGGTGGTTGTCTCCACAGATTATTACTAACCAGATCTTGATGGTAACAATATCTGGTTATTAACAAGATGGTAACAAGAGCACGTGATTACTAACAAGAATAAATACAGATATCGCAACGGACAACAATCATCGACCTTCTAATGAAATAGACGGAGCATGTGGGCGGAGTCGCTGTCGTAAGATCTCTGAAGGGTATATCACGTGGACATACGAATGGACTTAGCCGATTGGCTGTCGAATCGCAGACTAGTGTCTTTGATCACGGTGGATAATCACTTTAACCAATCAATAATTTAAGACTCATGCTTTTACCCACAACCACGTGACAGCTATTAAAACCAAGCAACTGGAAGAAATAACATGAAGCTGCTGGCACATGCTCCGTCTATTTCATTATAAGATCGATGACAAGCATACAACACAATAAGAACAATATAAAAGACTGAGGCAACTGTTTTAAGGGGGTCCGGCACATGACAATTTGAAAAATAACATTTTTGAGATTTTTGCTGTTTATGAAAATTTGAATTGTCGTGTTTATAACGATACCTCATTTGTAGAAATCCGTTGATTGGAAGTATTAATTTTTAAAGTAGATGCACTATTACCGCGACGTACTTTGAATATCCATCACTGAAGTTTAAAGCCTTATTTCTCAGAACATACTTTTTCATGTTTGGGGCATATTACTCAAAGCCTACTTGAGATACATTCTTTAAATTTTTTATGATTGTTTATGAAGCACTTTTAAACACTTTAACACAAGGAATAAGATATTAAATGCATACTTAAAAAAATATTTTTTCTAAAAAATTTCTAATTTTCTTTTTGTCACTTTTTAAAAAGCTTATAATTTTGTGAATTAAAAAAAATTAAAAACCCCGTGTTAAAGTTTTCAAAAGTATTCAAATACTACACTGTAAAAATTTCAGATTAATAGAGTAATTTATGAATAAATGAGATGCCCCAAAATTAGTGAATTTAACATGGGTGCCTATAGGGAGGTGCCGCCCTTAACTGCATATTTCAAAATGATTGCCACTGTTGCGAAGTGAAGTAATCGTGAAATGTAACTGGCCAATGAGCGGCGCTGTAAAAAGTGACGTCAGCTTCCGAGTTGAATTTTGTAAGTTGGAATAAGTTTGATCTTGGTGGTGTACGGTATGTATGTTTCTGCGGTCTGATTATTTTGTAAATAAAATTATGTGTGTTGTGTAAAAAGACTTTTTGGCTTATTTCCAAATGCACCCAGCATCGAGTAGATGCAGCCCGTGAAGACTTTCTGAACTTATTTTTACGAAATTGATTTCTAACAGCCACATACGAGTGAACTAATAATAATATGTATGCCATTAACTAGTAATATAAACACTAGTAATATACAACAGACGGAAAAACATCCTGCGCGATCTTTGAGCTCTGCGCGTCCGGTCTGAATGCAGCTTTCTTATGCAGTTAGCTTTAGTAATGAAAAAAGCAACAGCGACATTGATAAAAACAGTATAGAAATGATAGTTCGAATATTAATTTTTTTCATTAAATGCATTAAATATATACCCAGAAACCGGTTTCGTGCAAAAATGTGTCTTGATAGAAATATTTTGAAAACATTTTTTTTGTGTGTTTATTTGTGTAAGTAAAATTAACGAAATTGTTTTTTCAAATAACTTTTCTGAAATTCAATTTTGAAGACCTGTGAAATTAACATATACCCTCTTTCATACAATCCCATAACAGAACCAATAACCCCCATTTATTTATCTTCATCACATCACATGTCTCTCTTCTGCATTGGCCAAATGTTACAGATATCTTTCTCCTCAATTAGACAATCTATTACACAAAATCCCTTACAAACCCCATTTCAATATATTCTGCAAGTCTCATCCAATTTCACACTTTTCTAGATTCTGCTCTCTTCTCTAACTGATGACTGGATGGATTACACAATAGACCCCCTTTCCATACATGATTTAAGTTAATTCATTGCCTCTCACATTTTCCCAAATGGTCTTTTGGAATTTAAATATTGCTGTTTTGTTAAAGAAATACTCAAATCAGAATATTATATTAGATGTTTAAATTTGCTTTTGAAACAATTGTGCAAAATATCTAAGTAGATACGTACTTTGTTTCATAATGGATTGCCATTGCAAGAGCTCAATCGTTAGAGATTAAATTATCAAAATAAATCTGCACAAATATGGTGCAAGTTCAAAAATAAAATATATATACATATATTCTCAACAGGGTGTCAGTTTTTACTTTTAGAGAGTTGAATGAACTCTATGCAGAGTGGAGAGGTTGATAACTCTCGCACTGCATTATTGCCGTTATGTTTATCAACTTATACGATTGCAAGAACTCGAGTTGATCAGGACAATGATTCGCATGAATGGATTGCCATAGTAAGAGCCTTAATTTTGTTTATTTTTTCATTAAGGAGACAGTTTTTGCTTTTAGCGAGTTGAATAAACTCTATGGAGAGTGAGAGGTTGATAACTGACTCGGCGTATAGTTTTAGTGCCATTGCGTTTGTTATCAACTTTACACAGATATAAGTTTTTTAAACTTTAGAGTAGGCAGGTAGTTGAATTTACGTCGCACTGGAGCAACACAAGAGGTTTTTGGAGACAGTCCTGGATCAATCCCGAAGAAACTGAATAGATTTTAATATTTAAATTAAGATGCTTATATATTCTGTATAAAACAAAATAGGCAGTGGTGTTGGAAGACCTTTTCAACCAACTGCAACACCAGCTTGAGTTCCACATCAAATAACCGAATAAAGAATACATAATGCTGGTAGTGTGTTTTGACAATCTAAACTATTGATCACTAAGGTTTTAATAAAATGTTATTTTCCTCGAGTTAAATTTATGCATTGTAAACAAAGAACAAATATCAGGAAATTGACATCTAAGTAGTGAAAATAAAGAAAGTATTTACAGAAAAAGTTAATATTTTCATTTCAAATTTTAGGGATCGAAAACGCTTATCTTGTGTTTTACACTTTCTTCGAGTGTTTTGCTCCTTTGCCTACTTATATGTTGAAATTAAAATAACACTCTTGTAAAGGAAGTTTACAGTTTTGGTACATGAAAATTCCAAGGACTATTATTCATTTTCCTCTGAAATCTTTTTTATTACACCAATTTGTTCTAGTTTTAATTTTGAGTACTTTTCATGCTAGCATACCGGGTGCATGTAAATTGCTTTTACAAGAAAAATTTGCTAAAACATAGTAATTCAAACTAGCTGCATATTTTGACTTAGAAATTGAGATTTATACACAAATTGAATTCCTTGATATCCGTTTGTCAACAAATCGGAACAAGATTCGAAATATTTAATTTTTATTGTAAATAGCTTCTAAGCTAATGGCCGAAATAATGGATTCGTAAGACGTGGAAACATGATTTCAGTCAATGAAAATCGATGTTTCGTATCTTGATAAACTTTGGTCTTCAAATATTAAAAAAATAATATTTTTAACACATTACATATTAAGTGTAAAATTTCTAGTGATTGAAAACGTTTGGACTGAGGGACTGTTTACATAGTTAGATTTGTATTTTCACACGACTGTTTTTCTTGATTTGAAAATGTTATACGATATATAGGTAAACGAGGGACTGATGGCGCAATGGGAGAGATGACCCAATTGACATTACTCGGATGCTGCACCAGCATCGTCGAAGTTCTTTCTTTATCTTCTTGTAAAGGAAGTTTACAGTTTTGGTACATGAAAATTCCAAGGACTATATTCATTTTCCTCTGAAATCTTTTTTTATTACACCAATTTGTTCTAGTTTTAATTTTGAGTAGCTTCAGAAGATTTCGGGTGAAAGTTCTTATCTTATTTAAGCCACGGTTTTTATCATCGTTTGAAGAATTGTAAGTGCAAAATATTTCCTGCTTATACTAGCTTTAAAACATGTATTTGACTTCAGCATGTCTTCAGAATCTTTATTTCAGTTGTTTATTAATGTTGAGGAATAGTTATATAGGTGCGTTTTTTAAAAATAAACTGTGTGATGTCGATAGTATTGCCATGTTCGTTATAGAATAGATATGTGCGTCGTCTTTTCCTGACATTTGAGACAGATGGCTCATTGATGTTTGTTTATTTTCCATAGAAAGAGGTATTAGACTATTTCTATTGCCATTTGATTGCTCCAAATAATTATTTTGGAGACATATTTTGTTAGATTTCTATAAACACATTTTGAATGTACTAAATAAATTTTCTACTTTGTGTGTGTTAAGTAGATATACAATCATGTTATCAGTTTATTCTCGAAATTATACCGAGTTACCTAGGGCTACTTGATCCTAAGAAGCGTTAAATCAAGTTTCTCGTATAAATTCTGGAAAAATCGGTATCTGTGAAGCATAGCACATTTATAGTGTACTATAAACAACACTTGGCCGAAGAAAGTAATATGGACAATTTGCCTAAGTAATAAGACAATTCGGAGCTAATTTTTTTGTCTTACAAATGGGATATAATGGCGGGTGATACGAGTACATAATACTCATCTGTCTTTGTTTGCTATCAATGTGTTCTGGAGGGAGAATGAAAAATGCCTTATTGATTATGTAAAAATCTGTAATAATAAGATTTAGCTTAGATGAGAAGACAGTTAGGAAGCTACATTCCAGTGTGCCCAAAACGAGTATTAAACACTCATTCATCCCAGACCTGCAGTTGAAGAAAATGACAATTATGATACTTTAGGATGAATCAATAACCCTCAAAAATTCTTATGCAGTGAACTCTAACAGATGTGCTTAATGTTGGGAAGATTATAGTTCTACTAATTAAAAGCTGTGATTTTATTGAATACGTAAATTGTAAATAATGGCTCCGTGGAAGTTGCACTTTGTATGCATATAATTGCAATGATTTTGAAAATAAATGTAAGAAAATCACATTAAAGTAGTCCTCCGTCATACCATCAAATGAGGCATCCATACGTCATTTAGTGAAGGCAGGAGACTAGATAGAAACGAGTTGCCAATCCATTGACTGGTCAAGTCTTGGCTTCTCCATTTTGGATTCTTCTGTTTCGGACGGCTTTTCTGTTCCGAACAAATTTCTATGCGCGAAACACCTTTTCACAAAAACACTTTTGGGTGTAAAAGGATAATCTCTAGCTACCCTTGAAGTAACTGGTATCGTACCGGAAGTCCCGACTGCTTCTGGTCTGTACCGAGCTCTGATTCCAAAAAAATGTTTACTCATTGGTCTGGGAACTATGTTATGAGCATCTGAGGCTGTAGGATCTCTCATATTCAGAGCAATATTGCAAATTAGATGTTCACCACTAGCCGTTTGTCTAAGCGGTTGGGGTTGGATATCCACGTCCAGAACTAGTGGTACTTCTCTACTCGGGCTAGGGAGTAAAACTCGATCATGAACAGACGGAGATGGAGTCGGTCGTCGATTAAAGATTTCAGTTTCGGGATTAGTATAACGAAATCTACTTCTGGGAAATGCCACAGGGGTTCGAGGAGTACCTTCCTCAGGAGTGTCTGAAAATGATGGCAGAGATATATCCTCCAGAACAAGCGGGGCAGTCACAGGTGAATCAGAGATGACGGGAGACTTGGTAGTAACGGGTGCCCACTTAGTGAGGTGAGATTGAGATGAAGTTGGTGATTGAGATGAGAGATTTCTGGAAACCATGTGTTGATCTTGAATCTTAGGACTTCTAATTGGTGATTGACGCTGAAGACCGATGGGGGACATTATCTGTCCTTGAGGGGCAATGGCTCCACGACGTTGTGAAAATTTGGAGTCTGTTTGCTGATTCTCAGGAGTACTGGATTTTTTCGGTGATTGGTGTGGAACACTTTGAATTTGTTGTTGCTGTTTAAGTAAACCATAATCAGGTGAACGCATACCGTACAAATTACGGACCTCTCGAGGTACACCTGGTAAGTGATCTGTGAAACCTTTTTCAGCCACTAGGGGAGAACTGAAAGCACCGGGTAAAAATCCAGATTCAAAATTAGGCAAGTATGGACTCCAAGGCCCTTCTGTGTCTGCTTTGTACTCTCTCCTTCTCTCAATGTATTCTTCCCATTCTCTTATCTGCCTTTCATAAGGATCAATCTCATCTTCATATATCCGAATAAGATTTTTTAAATTCTTTACCTGAAACAGTAATAAATAATGGAAATATGTATTTATGGTTCGTTATTACATACGGCATAATTAAAAATATACGCTGCCAAAAAGTGGAAACACCTCGAAACCAGTGCTCGATCGGAGTGAAACAGCATGGGTGACGTACACAAAGAAAAAATGAAATGGTCACTGTATGAAACTTCAGGGACTCTTTATCTTTGTAGAATTACATAAGAAAAATCAGAAATCAGTAAGTTGCAAAGACCCTCTGGCGGTATGACATGTCGATATACGGCGTGCCATTGAGTCAAACAAAATTCTTATGCTATCCTGTGGCAAATTACGCCAAGCATTCTACAGCTGCTGTTCCAGATCCCTTATATTCGTGGGTAGTACAATTTACGTCAGAGTAGATCATAGACATGCTCAATGGGATACAAAACTGGGGATCTTGCTGGCCAAGGTCTCAACACGACTAAGACACTCCTGGGAAAGTCAAGTTGTTTGTGGCCAGACTTTATTGTGCTGGTAAATAGCCCTTGTCTGGCTGGTTGATTGGGTTTGATGGCGCAAGGGCCATATTTGGCCAAGTTGCGCCACACACAAGATAGTAGATACATTGAGGGTAAGGTATAAGGACCGAAGGCCCTTCTAGCGCAAGCAAAGGTGAATCGAAATGCAGAAAATACTAGATCACAAGAGAGTATCTCGGGTATATGATACCCGTGTTTTCTTAAAGAAAGTGAGCCACCAGATGCGAATAGTCTCTTGGACACGTGACATGAAAACAACAAACAATTGGTCGTAGGATCTGTTGGACGTATCGCTTGCTGTCAAACTACCTCATTCCACTACTCGAGGGAGCGGTTGTCGTTAAGTGATGGCTTCCCACACCACTACAGCAGGAGTTACAGCTATATGCCTATCGACAGTAAACTAAGAATGGTTATGCTGCCCAGTGTTACAGACACATGTGAATGTGGTGATCATCTGAAGCAGGATTAGACACTAAACATGATACCCTTCCATTCCATGACTCTCGAGCATGACATCACTCTAGATACAGCCAACGATGTTTGGTATCCAAAGGCAAATGTATTTACAGGCGATGTGATTGCAGTCTTGTCTCCTCTAGGCGCCTGGAAATAGCTCGTAATACTACAATAACGAGCGATATGCATCGTTGGATGCTCGATAAGGAAGTTGTTGGAGCGGTTTTACGGTGTCTCAATTCAACCTATCCTCACGCGAATTTGTCCTTCTGTGTCAACAAGGGCCTTAGTGACGTGTAAGTGTAGCTTCACTGACCCCACTGCTACCTGCACTTTGTTATGGAAATTGGTATACGTTGGAGATGCCGGGCCATTTGCTGACAAGACGAACCTGCTTTTTGTATCCCGGTGATCCGGTCTCCCTAAAAGTTGTACAATTGAGCGTAAGATCTCTGCGTGCGTTGTAAGGGCATTCCTGGTAGTAAACTCAATTAAATGCAACTCCAACAGTAACCAGAATAATTATAGCCATAGTCTGACCACTGTTTCATGATACAGGTCGCACAGCTTAAATACGCATTGTGACCGCAGTTAGTTTTCATTGGCCAAATAAGTTTGATCATTTCTCCCCTTTCATTCATTTTCTGATCATTGCATACCCAATTTCATTGTAATCAGATTATTTATTTCGGATGTTTCGATTTTTTTGGCACAGAGTGTAATTGCACTCAAAAAGAAATTTACTTTTGGAAATGTTTACAAATGTAAGGATAATAATAATGTAAAAACAAAAGTCAATAAAAATCATTAATAGCTATTAGTGATATACGAACATGAAAACTATCCATTATTCCATACATATTATCCCTTATTCTACCCAAACGAATTTCCATCAAAGTTGATACCACTCCAATTAACTTATCTTTCTTTCCTTCAACATAGAAAACATGTCAGTTACCTGACACAAACACCTTCGTCATTCTCGAAATGTCTACTGCGAAGGTGAGGTTTCAGGGAAAGACCAGTTGGTCGTGCAAGGTGCTAAATCGGGGCTGTTAAAGGCGGTTGTTCAAGAATTTGGCATTAAAATTTTCAATTCTCCCCTAGGGTAATTGAGCTATGTGTGTGGGGCTAGAATTAGGTTGAAGCCGTACTATATTCAATGTCTGTTGTATATTATCTGCGCTATACAATGTTGCATTTAAATTTTCATCTCGTATCTGGAAACGGACAGTATTAACCTTCTGAGGGATTCACACGAGATTTCAATTTGTAAACCGGCTTTTTTGTTAATAGCGGTTTCATTAACCCGATTACAGAATAAAGACTAGGGCTATAAACTAAACCCTGCTAACACTATGATTTTGAATTTTGTGGTTAAGAGATGAAGAAGGATATTTCCATAGTTTTGAAGTTCTTGGACATAGTTGAAAATGTTGAATCCATCATTCCTTTCCTGTATCGATTATATAAGGCATATTTTCTTTCCATTTGAGACGTTGCAAGAACGGGGTAATTCGGTTCATTATGTGTTCTCTAAACAAAACACGTGAACAAATTATCATGCATTATGCTGTAGACTAAAGTATGAGTGCACCTCTTTTGAAATTGCCCTACGTTAATCCCTTCTATCTCCACACACCCAAATGTCACAAATTCTTTTTCCACCAGTTACATATTTACTTCATTCGTAATCACAAGACATCGAGGTTGGTTTTCAACATTTGATAACTTTTAACAGGTCATGAGAGAATATATACTGATTCCATTGAACATCGCTTTCCGTGAAAAATACTTCTCACTTAAAAATATTTCCTTATGAATATCATTTCCTGGAAATCTTTTTCCCAGCCAGAAAAAAACCCTGCCCAGCAGCATCCAATGCCATAACTAGACAACTGCCCATTGTAATAACATCAATAGCAAAAGTTTGGGGTCAGAAGCCAATACCGGCAGGTCTTTTACTGACCGTCAGTCGTAAATCTGTCAACCTATCCATCTGGAAGATCCAATCCAGATTTTTTAAGAGTAGCTTAATTCACATTCTTCTTGAGTCTACAGTTTCGCAGATGCTTTTACTCCGCATTCATTATTGTTAAAAATACAGTATAGACACAGAATACTACAGAGTTCTGAACAAGTTAACTTTTATTATGAGCATTCGGAATATTAATGATGTGCAAGGAGTTTCAGAATACCGGTACAGAAATTTCGTTGGTGGTTACTCGCAGACCCATACTTCCTATTAGTAGCATTAGTCATATGTGGTATTTGCAGAAATGAAAAAGTATCTAAATTTGTGTACGGACTTGGCGAAAAAGTTCAATTAGAAAGAGTTGCGCCCCAAGCACTTTTATTATAAAACCAGACCTACTAACTTAAAAATTATCTGAAATATAGGATGATAATTTCGTTTGGTTTGTCACTCTACGGTTTGTTTTTTGCGATAGGCGAATTAGATCGGGATTTTCGATATTAGTGGATAACGAACCATTTCGAACATCCGTGCTTAGACCGAGAACGCCTAGAGTCCAAAAAGCCTGTTGAACCTAGGCCCATGCTGTTCCAAACACAAGATGTACAACATAAAAACTAATGGACATACACATATAAAGAAAGTTTTATCGACACAGAAGAGAGAAATACACCCATGGAGGAATCGAACCTGCAACTCGCAGGGGCTATTAATTAGCACAGTGGGCATACACACTGAGTCACTACGGTCCCCACTTTCAAAAGGAGGGAATATGTAATAAACATAATACTTTACTTACATTATTAGTAATTTTGGAAAAGCCAATAACTGTTTAACTTCCCTACACAGATATATTTTATGCGAGTTCAACTTTACAGAGTTTCAAAGCATTGTAATATAGTGCTCAACTCAAGTAGTGCACAAGGTTGGCCATCAAATATATTTGACTTAAGTAAAAATTCTTTACAAAGAATTTTAGGTAGGTAGTTGAATTTTACGTTGCACTGGGGCAACACAATGGGCTAATAGCGACGATCCGGGATCAATCCCGATGGAAAAGATCCGAGGACAATCTTCGTAACTTTTTATGCCGCTGTAGCTCAGTAAGAAGAGTAACGGATTAGCAGCTGGAACGTTGCGAGTTCGAAACTAGGTCCAGCCAGAGATCGTCGTATACGCGGGGGCTGGTGCAAGTTAAATCTGTCGTCGCCTCAAATGTTTTCACGTTTGCGTGGTGTGGATGTTAGGAGAGTGGGATGCCAGCTCCGGTTTTGTTCTCGTCATCTGATCGTGGTTCAAAATTACGAGGTGTTGTCATTGGATCTTTCCCTTAGCGATTGATCCCGGACCGTTGCCCTCTGTGTTGCTCCAGTGCGACATTAATTAACTACCTCGTAACTTTGAATCACGGTCAGACGACGAGGTCAACTCCTGAGCTGGCATCCCACTCTCCAAACTTCCACACTTTGCCAACGTGAGTACATTTGAGGCCTCGACAGATTTAAAGTGTACCAGCCCTCACGCACACGACTGTCTTTGGTTGAATCGAGTTTCGAACCTGCAACCCTCCGGTTGCTAATCCGTTACTCTACCAACTGCGCTTCCATTACCCCCATAGAAGTTAGGAAAATGTTTAATATATTGAAATGACATAGATATTTGAAGAAAACACAAAAAATTAGAATAAAATTTTACCTTGTTCAAAATATTAGAATATTTTGCTTTTACGAATCTGTCATTATCATAAAATTGATGAAGGTAAAAAGAGTTTGAAAGAAAAAAATGTTTAAAAATCAAAATATTTGTATTCTGTCTTAATCTGTTTCTCACCTTACAAAACATAAGAAAAGCTACCTGTATACTCCTATACGCGAGATATCACCACTATTGATATAAATGTAATAGAATAACTTACCTGCATATCTAATTCGCAAACTTTCTCATTTAATTTTAATTTTTCGGCGGTCAATCTACTTATTTCTTTTTCTTCCGTTTTCATATCTTCTAACAACCTAGTGATCTCTACATGACTGGCATAGAGAGCATCCTTCATGTTCTCTTTGAAACTTCTTACTATTTTATAACAATCTTCGTTGGTAAGAGACTGCAAAAGCATAAAGTAAATTAAAAGGTTATTCCTAATGATTCACGATCTATTTTTTATTCATCTGAATTGAAATAGGTTTCAAATAGACGAAGAAAGTACACGACGATCTCCAATAAACATTTTTTTAGAAGAAAATTTGAAGAAGAACCTGAAGAAGAAAATTTGACACAGCATGTGTACAATAAAATTTGAAGGTATATGTTAAGCTGCAGAGACGATTTCGAAAATATTTGTTAACAAAGATTAAATGTTATTGGAAAAATAGAAGGAAAGTAAGAGCCTCTATTGTAACATAAACTTCAAATATACTTACGAAATTAAAAAAAATATTTAAGGAACTTAGACAGCAAAGTTAGACATAAAGTTGTATTGATCGGATTAATATAATTTTAAATAAGTAGTAATTTTAATCTAAGAAAATATTTGACATATTTATGGACATAAAATTAATTTCCGAACTTGAGAGGTACAAAGTAAATGGTTTACTACAAAATATACCAAGAGAAAAAAGTGTTGTGCTGGGCTTTCACTACCCAAGTTTTACTTAAATCACATATTTTTAGCTTCACAGCATCACTCCGGATTAGATTATTGAGTAAAATAATTTAATTTTAGCGAAAGAATTTGCGGGTTAAAAAGAAGAAAAAAAGCATATCCTCTGAAGAAAACTTGACACGGCGCATGTACAATAAAACCTGAACGAAAAAACTATGTAGTCTGTTAAGCTACATTAAATTTCGAACATATTTGTAAGTCAATATTAAAGGTTTTTGGAACGCAGAAGGAAAGACAGCACCTCTGCTGTAGTACTAACTTCAAATGTACATACGAAATTTAAAAAAATGTCAAGGAAATTTAGACAGAAAATGTAGACATAAAGTTTTTATCGGTCAACACAGCTTTAAACCAATAGTTGTAATTATAATCTAAGAAGTATTTAATATATCTATGGACACACACACAGGTTAATTATAAAATTAGTTTTTGAAAATTGAGAGATGTTAAGTAAATAGTGTACAATAGACTATCAGGTGAAAAACTTATTACAGCGTGCGCGAAGTTTGGTTTTCACTTTTAGGCTCCTGACAGGCAAGTATTGAGAAAATAATTTCAGGCGTAACCCAGTCTTCCCTTTCACAGTATGTTATGCTGGAGTATTATTGATATACCTTTATATGTTTCACTGGTACAATTGATGAACAAGTTTGTTTTACTTGTATAACTGACCAAACTTGTATTTACGCTGATAAAATTATTTTCAGTGTTTATATTTTGATTAGTTTTCTCAACATCAAAATATATTATGGGGAGTGCTCGAGCTTCATAGGTCTCTTGAATACGTCTCATCGTCTAGACCAGTGATCGGCAAACCGCGGCTCTTTAGCCACTTGAGTGCGGCTCTGCCACGAATCGATTTCTACATGCGGGCGAGCGGGGTGTTGGTCGTATTGACGTAGCGCGGGCGGGCACGGGGTATGCGGCGCGGAGGAGGCACACGCGACTAACGCACGAGTTGAGCGAGAACGAGCCAGTTACAGCTTGTGACTGGCGACGAGAGTACCTGCCCTCGCCGCATTAAGCTACTTATATCTTTCAACCAGCTGCAGATCTCACAGGTATTTTTGGCATCAATTTAATAAGTTGTTGTAACTTTGTGTTGCTGCTTTTATTGTTATAAAACGAAACATGTTTTTAGGTGCCACCTGTTTGTCATGGCTATAAAGAAGAAGAGAAAAACGGAAGACGAAAACCGTTAACCCTTACCAAAACCTGAATTTAAAGTTGAATGGACCGAATCGTTCGCGTTTATACAAATCTCAAATGGCCTTCCGAACTGTCTTATTTGTCATGAAAAATTGGCGCATAACAAGAAATCAAATTTGGAGAGACACTTTACACCTAAACGCGCGTCATTTGGCAGTAAATATCCCGCCGGTGATGCGAGGAAGAAAGCAGTTGAGAAACTTCAGAAGAGTCAAGAAAAATCAAGTTCTGTATTTAATTATAGGGTGCAATCTTCCAACAATGTTAATATTGCAAGATTTATTGTCAGTCAAGAGATTGCTAAGAGAGGTAAACCATACACAGACGGTGAATACATTAAAAGTTGTTTTATAAATGCATCCGAAGAGCCATTCCGGAATTTTAAGAACAAGATAGAAATTCTTTAAAAAATTAAAGAGTTACCACTGTCTGCTAAAACAGTAAAAGACAGAGAGAACAGTCAAAATGTCTTCGAATATAAGCAAACAGCAAATAGAAGATCTTAAATTGGTTTCAACTTTGTAAATAGTTTTGACGAATCTTGTGACATAAATGACACAGCGCAAGTTTCACTTTTTGATCGATTTATTTCGTCTATGGGTCCTAAAGAACTTTTAGGATTATTGTCACTGAAAGGTCAAACACATGGCGAGGTCATTGAATGCAGGGAGAAACATCATATTCCACTCGATAAAATTGTTTCAATTTCAACAGATGGGGCAAAAAGTATGACCGGATTGAGAAAAGGCTTTGTTTCTATTTTGAAGGAAAAATTAATCACGAGATACTTGTTTACCATTGCATCATTCATCAAGAAGCGCTTTGTGCGCAGACATTTCCAGAAGAAATTTGAAATGTTATGGAATTGGTGACCAAGATGGCCAACACAATTGTAGCTAAAGCTCTTTATCATCGCCAATTTAAAGAATTTTTAGTTGAAATGGAGAGTGAATACGTAGATCTTCTGCTGCATAATAAGGTACGTTGGCTTTCAAGAGGAAACATTTTAAAACGTTTCACTTTCTTATTATTTAAAATTAAAGCATTTCTCCTTGAGAAGGGTGTTGACTATCCTGAACTAACGGAACGATCAGTGGATCCAAAAATTTTATTTCATGGTAGACGTTACGTCTTATCTAAATAATCTTAATCGTAAACTACAGGGGAAAGGAAACACAATTTTTTCGATGTTGTAAGAAGTCATTTCATTCGAAAACAAATTATCCCTTTTTGCTCAAGATTTTGAAAGAGAAACATTAATTCATTTTCCAAGCCTGCTGAAACATCGCCTAGAAAATAACTTGGTAATTGACATTTATTTCAAAACAATTATAAATATGAGGGAAGCTTTTCTACGGAGGTTTCAGGAATTCAGAAATAGCATAGCGAAGTTAGCCTTAAAAAACCTCTCAGTGCTGACGTAACAGAATTGAATTTTTCTCTCTTTAATATTGACATTGGATTTTTGAAATGCAATTACTGGAGTCAAAAAACAAATAATTATGGAGCTCCAAATTTTAACGCCTTAACGTTGATATGGAAAAATTGGAGAAAAATAAATGTGATTTTAGTTCACATAAAAGTGGTCTGCTTTGAAAGACTTGGAGAAGGTAGACATGATAATTTTTAACACCTGGAATAGTATTCCTGACTCATATGATCAGTTAAAAAAACTATCATTTGCTGTTTCACTCTTTGGCTCAACATATTGATGCGAACAATATTTTTCAATCATGAAACTTATCAAAAGTACATTGAGAAATCGTCTTAATGATGAGAACCTAGAATCCTGCTTGAAATTAAAAACGACATACAAACCTGACTTATCCAAACTTTCCAAGGAAATGCACGGTCATTGTTCACATTAAATGCGTGTTTTATCATATTTTTATTTTAATGTAAAAAATATTTTTTTTGTCAATAAATATTATTATTATTATGATATCTGGTTTTATTTAATGTTAGCAGCTAGTTTAAACCGACTCCTAAAAATATGGTTCTTGAAAAGAAATTTGGCTCTCAAAAGAAATATTAATCGTTGTACTGCTGATCTTTGGCTCTTTTGACTAATGAGTTTGCCGACCACTGGTCTAGGCGAATGGATAAGAATCTTAGCACGAAGCTATTATCGTTTTCCATTCAAAGACATTCTCCTATCAGAATATACTTTAAATATTTAAAAAGATAATTGCATTTTGAAAATCTTGAAATTATCTAACGTTTGTAATGTTTCAAATGGCAATTATCAAAACACATTGAAAAATACATAAATACGTTTTTTGAATAAAATCATTGTGTTAGTATTTAGGGTCAAGATAAGAGAGAGAGAGAGAGAGTGAAAAGCCACTGCTGGTAAAATAATTATGAAGTATGTGACAGAAGTATTTAAAAAATAATGCCGTATTAAAAACACTTGAAACATTAATAATAAATTGGTGAACACACTTCATTTTATTCAATGTGAGTTGAAGATTTGAAGACATCTCAGCCCGTCTAGGAGTATGGGCAATAAGTTTATCACGAGGCTACTTTTCTTATCTTGTCCCATCTCTTTCCACCTTCTAAGACATTCACCCAGCACATACGTGGGTTCTTTTGCTTCAGCAACAGATCGAATTGTTAAAACGTTAAATGAGCATTTGTTTTTCAGTATTTTTGACTACCTTCAGATCTGTCTATGTTTCTTTTGGGCCCCCTCTGAATACATTCCCGGTTCGTGAACAATGTCAAACAGTCAATTAATAGAGAAACGTGAACACACTATAGTATCTTTTTTTAAATTGAGGCTTTAAGATGTTTCCCGAATCTGAGCGTTTAATCAAAGAAATCCGGAGAATTGAAAGACTATCGTAGTGAAGGAGCATAATATTTGGGTATAGATTCTGATGTTATTAGTTGGTTGTTGTTTCCGGGTTTTATGGAGCAAGGGCCATATTTGGCCAAGCTGCGCCAATCACAAGACAGACAACACAATAAGGGAGGAAGAAAAAGCAGAAGGGTAGGCGAGGGTATAAATGAAAGGAAGGAAAGATCAGTCGGGTACCTCGGGGGTTGTGATGGCCGTACACACCTAAAGATGTACCCCTGAGGGCGATGTCATGTCAGAGGAAGTTAGGTTTGACAATCATTTGAATTCTTAAGGGTGTTACCGCAGGCTATACTCACGTAAAAGTACCGTACAGGTACTTTAAAGTTCGAAAACTTCCATTTTAACTACGATTGCATTCGAGGTTACTTTCTGTGAACTCGAGTCCTGTAAGTTTGGACAGAATATGAATTCGTGAATTTCTATTTGAGTTCGCTCATTTTAATACAAATCCAAAGGAGCTCAATTATCTCTTACGTAATCCGGCTCATCTTAGGACTTAATATCCTCCCGTACCCGAAAAAAGTAAAAATATCTTTATTTAATTAATTGATTTGTTCTTTAAAAATCGGGTATGAAGCCTTTTGACATTTTCTTGCTTCAATAAATAAATCGTTGGCATACAAGTGAAACACTCTTAACCAAAATTTTCAAATGAGTTTTTTAATTTTTCTAAAATACAGAAAGGTGATATTTAGACTGGTGTAGTCTAATTTATAATTTTTTTCTTTGTATGACGGTTATATTGCTTCATGAGAAACAGATAAATAGTTGAATAAATTAACATTATTTACATTAAAATGTTATTGATAAGTTGCTATACAATACATAATCATAATGAAAGTACTCTTCTCTGAATAATTGATAAATTGAGTAAATACAAAGCGTAATAAATAATTGTTAAAATGATAAAATATATTAAAATTTTTGATTGCTTGAAAATTAGAATTCCTTCTTTATTTTCTCAGAACTATATTTTTTGACCTAATGGGTTTACTTGTAAGCTGTCGAAGTAGTTCTCCATTATTTTTTATCCCATTTTCAAATGGGTCCCATCACTAATTTTGTAGAGAAATTAGACGAAAGAATACAAGAATTTTGAAAAATTATATACCTGCAAACTAGCGCATAGTATATGAGCTAAACTTTCTTTAATTGTTTATATCTATTGATGGCGAAATGTCGTTTCTCATATTTCATATCGTATTTCAATCTATTTTAGCATCCATATTTACATAAATGATTGGATACCTCCAAATGAAATAAAATTATCGAAAAACAGGTAACAGCGTTTCCATTTACTTTTGCTGGTGTTAATTCTTATTTCCAATAAAAATGCATGGCAAAAAGCACACCTCAGTCATTTTACCACAGTTAGATTATGAACGTCTACTTTAATTTCATCCTATTCCCTTGTTTAAAGGCGATACTGCCTTTTTTGACGCTAAATCTATGTTCTCTCAACTTTCCTGCACTGATTTCAATTTTCCAGATTTCGCTTTCCTTTCTATAATCAGATTACTGAAGAATTTCATTAGAGCGGAGAGCTCTTACGTGTAGTTGTAGCAATATTATGCAGCTCTATAGCTCAGTTTCTATTCTTCAGTATAGTATACAGACGATTTCTGTGCTATGGTATGCAAGCGAAATATGCACTCAAGTGCCTGAAAAACTGGTTCAGACGAGCATATGCAAATTATATAGCAACGACATTTATGCACGTCATCGGTTGCTTCTACTAGTGCATATATAAATTGATAGACATGGCATCTGTGGAAGCATCTAGAGTTGTTTCTACGGTGAGAATGGCGTTATCATAACTTACGCAATTTTCAACGCGGTTTAATAGTGGAGCTCGTGAGATGGGTCAGAATTTCGGTTGGTTGGTTGATTTGAGTTCTATGGCGCAAGATCCAGAAAGGATAAGCTGCGACAAACACAAAATAGGATGCAACTCAATAAAAAAGTTAAAATATTTATAGTAGTCCGACCAATAAATAAAAATACATATGAAATGTAAAATGAAATTAAAATACAATGAAAGCAACTAAGAGATTAAAATGGTAATTTAAAAAGGGTAAAAATGAATTTTATATCGATGGTAATGTTAACAACTGATGAAATGTGGCGTGGCATAAAAGGTAGACAAAAACATTGACATAAAGTTAAAAAAAATCCAATGAGATATAAAAGTTTAAATAGATTTGGGTGGGGATTTTCTCCCACCTAATCTTGCAAGTTTAAAATTGGATTGTTAAATAAATTTCGACGATGATGGTTAAAAACTGGACAATTGATTCAAGTATGATGAACGGTAAAATGGACCACACACGCGTTACACAGGGGCACTATCTCCTAATAAAAGATGCCTGTGAGTAAAACGAGTATGGATGATACGAAGGCGAGTTAAAAACACATCGGAATGTCGAGAAGGCAATGGAGACCATGATAAATGCCTCGATGGAGCTTATTGTTTGTTTGCAGGCTCCAATCATTTTGCCACTCGTTCCATACAATGTCTCGGAAGTAAGTCGCAGATCATCATATGAAACGGGGAGACTCAAAGAGGTCGGTCACAGCACTTTTCGCTGCTGCATCAGCTTATTCATTGCCTGCTATCCCGACGTGTCCAACAGAAAAGGATACCAAAGCCACGTCGGGTAAGTCCAAGATATGATTTTAAAATGGCAGATGCAAGCGGGTGATGAGGGGAGTCGGATGCAAGGCAATCTAAGACACTCTTTGAGTCCGAATATATAACGAATTTACCATCTCTGAGAGTGGATATATGCTTCATAGCCTCATACAACGCACAGAATTCAGCTGCAAAATACAGAAATCATGCAGGGTAGTGCATAGCTCCTGATAGTCAACACGCATACAAAGTGTAACGTAGTAGGCCGAGTGGTGTGCCAATGAACACAGCGAAACAGCCCAAATTACAAATAAACACGTTTATTTCACAATAACGATATGTACAATATTTTACAAAAGGGATTTGTATCCCTAGGTCATGGGCGCTGCAAAATAGGCATAAATGGATCTCCTTAACGGCCGTGGCCCCAAAAACCGAGAACCACAAAAACAAACCTCTGCTCCGTTCGAGCTTTCCAACCGATCTCCTTTGTCGCCAGATTTTTCATTTGAAACAGTTGAATCACCTGCGCCTTTAAAAACCATCTGGACGGTTGCGGCAGATGTTTCGGGAATTTTCGGCTGGAGATCAATGGTGCTGACCTCTGATACCTCGCCGCCAGGGACGTTACAAAAGGCGCAGCCGACGTGCTGGGCTGACTTGGAACCATTTGTAAACACAGCTCAGTGGTCTCTGTAACTGGGACGATGAGAAGCGAAGAGTTGGTGATAGATGATGGCGCTGGTGTATTCAATTTATTATAGTCCCGAAACAGATGTAAAAAGGAGGGTTTCGGGGACCGCCAAGGTGAAAAGTATATAATATCCTCCCAGAAACGGCAATAGCATTCATTGGTGTTTGAGTAAGAACATTCCGTACGCGCGAACTAAAATGTGGAATACCTGATGGGAGATTAGTAAAAAGGCGATCTAATGATGTGTTCAGGTGTAAATCGTGTAGTGGATGACATGGATGACTTAAAATGCGATGGTATAGTCGAAGCGACAACAGAAGACGGGTGGACGCCTATAGTGCTTCGTGGCAAACCACGTAAAGGCTTTTCACGGATGAAGTGCGAAAAGCATCGAAACAGATCCTCAGTGCGGTGTGATGCACAGTATCGAGTTTTTTTAATACAGATGGACGGGCAGAGCCATAGGCTGCACAGCCGTAGTCCAATCTGGAGCGAATAATAGCTCAATAAATGTTTAACATGGAGGATCGTTCCGCTCCCCAAGAAGTATTTGATAAAACTTTTAAGAGGTTCAGCTTTTTCTCGCAAGACATCCGCAGCTACTCTATGTGGAGTTGGAAGGTAAGCTTCTGGTCGAAAACGATAGCAAGAAATCTTATCCTGTTCAACACTGCAATCCTGTTACGACCCAGGAATATCTTTGGGTCAGGATGCAGGTTCCGACGTCTGAAGAAATACACGCAAGATGACTTTTGTGCAGAAAAGCCGAAGCCATTTTCTACACTCCACCGTGTCCAGCGAGAAACAGAAGTCTGTGGTTGTCGCTCGATAAACCGCATGTCCTTTTCTTGGCAATAGATGTTTAGGTCATCCACATAGAGATTACCCTGAATAGAGGGGGGTAACTGGGTGAGAATATTGTTTATTTTAATGGAAAAGAGTGTGACGCTTAGTATACTTCCTTGTGGGACGCCTTCTTGATTAAATGTATTTGAATATGAAGACTGGATTCAGACTTTGAACTTTCGGAGTTCTAAGAAATTCTGTATAAAATTTGGTAGTTCTCGAAACTCAAGATAATATGTCACGGAGAGTGCCGTTTCGCCAGGTACGATGGTACGCCTTCTCCATGTCGAAGAAGATAGAAACTAGATGGTTCCGGTGTAGAAACGCACGGCGAACTTGAGTTTCGAGAGCCAAGATGTTGTCAACCGTAAAGCGGGCAATCCTGAAACCGCTTTGAAATGGTGATAGAGCCTGTCATCTCAAGGATGTAAACGAAACGAGCATTCACCATTCTTTCAAAAAGCTTACACATGCAGCTTGTGAGTGCGATTGACCGATAGTTATAAGGATTTTCGGGATCCTTTCCAGATTTTGGGAAAGGTATAAGTATGGCAAGTCTCCAAGCCAGAGGACAAGTATGTTCCTCCCATATACGATTAAAGAGATGTAAAAGATTACGAAGGGAGTGGTTAGATAGACGTTGAAGCTCCTCCGTTATATAGCCGATGCCATCAGGACCAGGTGCAGTCATCCTGGTCTTCTGAAGGCATCGCTTTAACTCCTCTTTCGTAAATCGACAGTTATAAGCAAGTTCGGATCAAGAATAGAAATTAATGCGATGGGGTTCCGCTTGATGTTTTATGCGTTTAAATGCCTCCGAATAGGTGTTTGAACTGGAGGCTGCAGAGAAAGCTCGTGCAATAGCATTGGCTATCCGACAGCCTCGAGACATGTTGATCAGTCTCTTTAACGAACGAGTTGTTATGTTCGGAATATAACCCCATCGATTTCCCAAACTTGTCTCATAACTGTTTCGAGGGAGTGGCAGATGTTATGCCTGAAACATAGTTCTTCCATGATTCTCTCTGGTTTTGACGTCGTACTCGGCGAGCATTAGCTTTTGCTCTTTTGAATGCTATAAGATTTTGAGTTGTGGGGTGTCGGTGGAAAATTCCCCACGCCTTCCGTTGGATCTTAATAGCTGCAGTGTACTCTGAATTCCATCATGGAATGCTTATGAAAGGAGGGAGATTTCTTGGGATTCGCAATATCAACAGCATGAATTATAGACTCACCTCCTCCCAACTTACTAAGGGGTTTAGAGTTTGTTGATGGGGGGAGGGAGAAAGATTCCCGCTGCTCACAAAAGAGGGCCAAGGAAAACCCAAACCCCCAGACAGCTTTTATTATCTTTTAAACAAAATTTAAACAAGTGGCAAACAAGGCTAAACACCAAAAAACACACAAAAACATTCCGGAGTCGAGCAAATAAGCGAACAAGGTAAGTGCTCGACTCCGAGAATTCAGATTAAAAGACTCGAGCAGTAAGCATTTGTAAGAGGAAAATGTGGGCTCATATATAAGCGCCCATCAAAAAATGGCTCATAAAAATCGCCAATGAAAAGGAAAAAGAGAAACAGAGCTCATAAATGCAGCATGAATTATAGCATCGGTGACTGTTTCAACTGCCTCATTTATGCTGCCTTCTACCATCAGTTCTGATTTAATAGCCTGAGATGTAAAACCAGGCCAGTCGGGTGCCTCATAAATATAACGTGACGGGCGGCTAACAGGATCATTTCCTCCAATATGAGTACGCATATTGGGAAATGATCGGCTACCGACTACCAACAGAAAATGATAGTAAGGGTGGGGGGGGGGGGAATTTCAATTAACGTCACACTGGAGCAACACAATGGGCTATTGGTGACGGTCCGGGATCAATCCCAAAGGGAAAGATCCGAGGACAACACCACGTAATTATAGTAAGGGTGGTAAAACTGAAGGAGGCAGATGACAAGAGCGATTGCATGAAAAGTGTGAGATGGTTCGTGGAAGTGGGTAACCTCACCGTTATTGAGCAGACAGAGGCAGCGATCTGTGATCAGCTGTTCAATCTGTCGCCCACGGGAATTGGTATCCCTACTTCCCCAAAATGCACTATGACCATTGAAGTCACCGAGGATAATAAATGGCTCCGGCAATTGGAATTTAGCAATTGGTAGGATGGAATTTAACGTACTATCATTTCAAGGCTCTGTTGTTGAATGGTATCATTTGGTGGTAAATAAAGAGTTGAGATAGTAATCATCCGTCGTACTTGCATTCTGGCCGAAGGTGCTGAGAGAAACGACGAGAGATGGGTATGCATAGGAGGTGAAAAGAGAGACACCTCCCGAAGCTCTTTCATCATTATTGATGTTATCACTCCGAATACAAGTATATCGACGGATCTTCGCATTCTCAGCTCACTTCAGATAAGACTCCTGAAGTGCGACACAGGCGGGATTGTACTCTGCTATAAGGGTTTTAACGTCATCCAACTTATTACGGTATCCACTACAGTTCCAGGAAATAAATGAACATATTATTGCTTAGAAGGATAACCCTTACCTGGAGCTTCATGTTTAGTCTTTATTTCCATTTCTGCGTCGTCCTCAGAAAGATCCGATGCATGGCGACGTAATCCTATTTCCTCGGCTGCTTGCGAAGGAGATGCTTTTTTTTAAAGTTTTTGATGTATTTTGGATCTCTGTATTTGATTGATAGGTCAGATTTCGATCTTTTAACTGCTTTTTATGTTCTGTTGGTATTGGGATTTGAGATGCGTCGGTTTTTTGAGGACGAGGCAGATTTTAGTTGGTTTGTTGATTGATTGAAAGAGCTAAATTTTTTGGTGTTGGTGTTTTAACGGGTCTCCACGCACGGCAAACAAGTGGATGATATAATCCCCAAGAGGAGCTAAAGGCAACAGAATGACGAAAAGCTTCTCAAGGTCCCTCACCTCCGAAGAGGTAATCACAACGAGGGAGGAAGAAAAAAAAAGCAGAAGGGTACGGGGAAAATGAAAGGGAGGGAAGATCACACAGGTACCTCGGTGTTGTGAAGCCCGTACAAACCTAAAGAAGGTATGCCCCTGAGGGCGGTCAGAATTTCGGAGGCAGAGGAAAATTTTGGAATTTAACGTACTATCATTTCAAGGGTGATCTTCCACGACTACAAGAATTCTGGAAAAACCTGTAACTTACGACAGCAGTGTGGCCGTGTGGTGGTTTCTGCGCGTGAGCAGCGGTATGCGAAAAGTTACTCACCCCTCCAAACACCATAATAAACAAAGTGAAAAAATAAAGGTTAAAAATAAGGCAGACTAGGCAAATAGTCCATGCAACGAAGTTAGAATATCGAAAGACACCACAGATTAAAAAACACCATAGATTAAAACAAACACAATAGAAAAATAACAAACACAACACTGAACCGTAAAACACCGCAACAAGTAATAAAAGATAGAAATAACTTACCCCTGTCAGAAAAAACAGCACCAGCCAGAACAGTAAGTCACACACCGCACGAAGATCGCCATCAAATGTCATTTATAACCAGTTAATAAATGGCGTTTGATGGCGTTAATAAGGGAGTTAATAATAATTAATAGGCATTGAAGTCTCGATAGGTTGTTTCTTTTTTTCTATATTCAGAGGAATTTAAAAGTACAGCCCCTCACTAAAAGTAGAGTGCCAAACGCAGAAGTACTCAATCTATGCCAATGCAGCCCCCTCTAGTTTGATATCCTAGGTACGCCACTTCTCTCTCTCATGTGACAGCAAACTATTTTACCTGTACACCGCCACTTCTCTCCAGAGAAGAATTTATCGCCCTCTCCAGGATATCCTCTCCTGCTAATGCATTTTGGGAGGCATCCGCGAGGTCCTGCTGTTCTTTAAGCAATCTCCACCAATTCACATTGGACAGTTTCTTCTCAAAGCTTTCATTCTTGCTTCTTTCTGCTACTAATTCATCTTCCAGTTTACTTATCATGAAATCGGCATCAGCCATCTGTTCTTCCAGGTCTTCCTAATGTACAAAAGAATTTCGCCTTATTTTCAGGCATTTTTACGCTTATATCAGACATTTTTACATAGGTCTGCACATTTAGGAAAAATACATATTCACGCGACTAAAATTTATTATTAGTTTCCTCTTATTCAAATACACAGCTAATAAAATAAAAAATATCTTTCCTATACTATTTCAAATGGAGCATTTATATTATTTAGTCAAAAGACAGATATTCGTAATGCCTTACTAAACAATAAGTTGATTCGTCAATATTATTATTTCTCTTTTCATTATTCTAATGTTAGAATAATGAAATCCGCTAGAAAAACTAAGCCTTCGTTTAAGATATTTAACTTGAAATGTATCTTGGTAGAAAAAGAGCCTCCTGTCAAATACATCTTGAAAGTATCGAAACATTGGAAAGCATTTTTGTACGCTGTATTAAAAATTAAACAAAAATTATTAAATCAGAGGTGTTACCAAAAATTTGCAAAAAGGACATTGGCCCTTTTTCTTTCAAGGTAAAGATATAGAAATCCAATTCCCATCTATATTCCCATCTATATCAATTCCCATATATATATATATATATATATATATATATATATATATATATATATATATATATATATATATATATATATGTATATATATATATATATATATATGTATATATATATATACATATATATATATATATATATATATATATATATATATATATACTACTGTTTGCGAAAATTGCTACACTGAAAGAATCATCAGAAATAAATGAAATTTATTATAAATGAAATGCGCAGCGATGGGAGCCTGTACACGTCGTGGCATCGAATCATACAGACTCTGAATGTCATGCTGAGGAATGGCATTCCAGATGGCCTCTATCTGATGCCAAAGTTCAGCCGTACTCTCTACCCGACGAACGGTACGAGCGAGTCGCCGTCCGATATAATCCCAACATGCTCAATGGGCGACATATCCGGGGAACGTGCAGGCCATGGAAGAAGCGGAACCTATCGTGCACTGAAGAAGGCTTATACATTCTGAGCAACATGTGGACGGGCATTGTCTTGCTGAAATACAGTTCCGGGAATGCGTTGCAAGAGGGGTAGGACCTCGGGCTCCACAACTTCCCTGATGTAGCGCCCACTGTTCAGGGTCCTCACAATTTGGAGTAGGTGGAATCGCCCATGATATCCAATAGCGCCCCAGACCATAACGCCAGGCGTACGCCCAGTCTGAATAAGACACTCCAGGAGAAGGCGTTCACCTCTGTAGCGTCTAACGAGTAAGCGTCAATCGTATAGTCCAGATTGTAGCGGGACTCATCTGAGAAGACGACTTGTTGCCAATGGGCACGCCATTGGCTGTGTTGTTGAGCCCATTGTAGCCGGAGTCGTCGGTGGTTAAGCATCAAGGGAATCCTGCGCAGGGGAATCCTTGCACGTAGCACATGGCGCAGCAGGCGTCGACGAACCATGGGGACAGACAATGACACACCTGTAGACGGGCTCCAATGTTGTGGCAACGCAAGAGGACGCTGTACGGTCAGTCACCGCCACGGGAATGAGGTGTCTGTCGTCCCGTGGTGACGTCATATTGCGTGGCCCATTTCCGGGGTTTCGACTTGTCCGGATATCCATGGTCTATCTCTTCCACACACATATCACTGTTGTGGCATTACGCCCCGTGCGAGTGGCGATTTCACGATACGAAAGTCCACCTTCACGGAGGTCGATCATGCGGCTCCGTTCGAACGCCGTTAGTTGCTAGTATGGCACTCTGCGTTTTTGGCGAGGCATATTGACTTCTAATCAAGCAGTCAAACGACGATACACATATTTTAACGCACCTTTGCAGTGCTTTTTATACACGGTTCACTTGGAAATTTACAGGGTGTTTCTCGGCCCACATATGCGTGATCGCTGTGTAATTCTAATTATTTGTATATGCTAACCTTTTTTGCATTTCCTGCAAGTTTCGTTTAATTTGCACGATTCCTTCATGGTGTTGCAATTTTCACAAACAGTAGTGTATATATTGCACAGTCAGATGAACTATTAAGTTCAGATGGAGCCATGGAACTGTGTTTTTCCCTGCGACGAATGAGAGATTAACTAAACAAAAATAAGACCTAATAAGGAAGGAGAAACAAAAACAGAAGAGGGTAGAGGTAGAAAAAGGGACGCCAGGTCTCTCGGCGAACAATCTTGATGTTCAGGGCTTCTAGAGCCCCTTCTATGGTCCTTTTAGTGTAGTATTTAATTTTTATGTGTGGTGTTAATAATAAATGTTTTTTTAAATTAAGAATATTTAGTCTTGTCGCAATCAGACATGCAATATCCCTTTCCTTTTTAATGAGAGGACAAAGGAAGGTGACTTGCGCAGTCGGGCAACATAGTAAAGGTGAGAGCTCTTTTATTGTTTTATGCACACGCCCCATTTTATTGCATTAAGGGTAATTGTAAATGTTAACAGTCTAAAAGAAAAACGCTATAATGTCTCATGTTAGTATTGCACCGTAGTTTGGTGAATTTGAACTGTGAGAAAAAGAAAATGTCTGTATATTCATTGATAATATTTACATATATAAATAGTTTCGTTTTGTACAAAAATTGAAAATCATTGAAAATATTTCGCAATTTTTTAATTTTTATTATTATATGTTATATGAATAAGCTAAACTTTGCTTCTTTCTTTTTATGATTAGGATTAATCATTGGGGTTGAGTAAGTTCGCATATGCTTGAAGTTGAACATTATGGAAACTAAATTTTGTCTAGAGATTTTATTTTGATACATACATACATACATACCTACCTACCTACTTACCTACCTACCTACCTACATACATACATACCTACCTACCTACCTACCTACATACATACATACATACATACATACATACATACATACATACATACATACATGCATGCATGCATACATACATACACAGAATTGATAATTTTATTGTTTGAGATGAGCAACATTTAATTCTATTGCTTATTTGTTTTATTATTGGGCATTGCACATTAGATATTCCGGCGATTTCGTGAGACAGTTTTGGTGGAAGACAAACACAAGAGTGAAAGACCGAAAGTCGTTACACCAGACTTTGTGCAAGAAACTCAACGAAGGATATTGCAATCTCCTCATCAATCCGTGAGGCGTTTGTCGCAACAAATGGGCACATCACGTGTATCGACATATAAGACTTTAAGAGCTTTGCATTTTCGTGCTTATCGTGTAAAAATGTTACAGGAGCTAAAGCCACCGGACAATGAGAAACGGCTTTATTATTGCCGATGGTTCCGGAGATTTATTCGCAACAACATCAACATTTTGAACAAAACATTTTTCTCCGATGAGGCATGGTTTCATTTAAGCGGTTATGTGAACGCGCAAAACTCCCGCATTTGGGCGACGACAAATCCCCATTCATTAATGCAAAAACCTTTACATTCTCAAAAAATTGGCGTTTGGTGTGCCGTATCACGCAAAAGGATTGTTGGGCCTCTGTTTTTCGAGTCAACTGTTGATGGCACTGTATACAGAGAACTTATCCAACAATTTGTTGCATTATTAGAAGTGAATGAACGAGATTCTTGGTTCCAACAAGACGGTGCAACCTTCCATACAAGTTATGAAACCGTGGGCATGCTTCAAGATTTTTTTTGTCGTCAACTCATCTCAAGAAATCTTTGGTCACCTCGTTCCCCTGATCTAAGCATCCCTGACTTTTTCTGTGGGGATATTTAATGAACAAAGTTTATGAAGATAATCCCCAAACAATAGATGATCTGAAAATTGCCATTACTCAAAGGATACAAGAAGTCACTCCCAGCATCTTGAAACGCGTTTTTAAAAATATGCGCAAACAACTTCAGCTTTGCCTCCAAGAAAGGGGCGAACATTTTGAACATTTATTATAAATGCGAGTTCAAATTTTTTTCCTACGTTATGCTAAAAGTGCTTTTCACCATTAGCATAAAAATAATTGTTTTAAAGTTTGTTATTTTTGTATAATAAATTCACGAATCGTCAGTACGGGAACTTTTAGGACACTGTAGAATCAGCATTCGGAGAAAAAGAGATGACTCCATTAAGAATTTATAATATGAGAGTAGACGATGGGCTTCATGGAGCAGTACCGATCACATGCGCGGTTTCCAAAAGACTGGTTAGTGATCCACTTATAAGTATGACCGCATACGAAGCTCTTCAGGGAAACGTTCAGCTCCATCGTATGAAAATGAGTCACGATAAACATGGAGAACAAGATGAAAATAAAATTAAGCAGGAAGAGGATTTGAAAAGCATAGAACTAAGATCTCAACAGTTTAAGAATCGACTACATTATGGAAAATTTGTTCGTGGAAAGGATGTTTGTCGAGGATGTCTGAGAAAGACATGAATAGTATATTCGTTACGAAGAAACCAAAATCTGAGCCTTCTCCTGCCCCTGTGGAGTCAGCCATCACTAACATCGAAAGCCCCTACTCTGAAGATGAGAGTCCAGAAACAATACCCGTATATAAAAGCCAAATGAGCATGAAGGAAAACATTGAAATGAGAATGAAAACGAAATCCGGGGAATATACAAGACAGTATCAACTTAATAGAGGTCGAAAATGTGGAAGAATTATCCAAAAAGGAAATGGTTTCAAGTAGAAAGAAGAGAAAAAAAGAAACTGAAATTAGATTCCGGAATTTGGGAGGAATCCTCCAGCAAAGGCAGCATTAATTTAATAGAAACCGAAAATACAGAATAATCTTCTACAGAGAAAGAGGTTTCAATCAGAAAGAAGAATAAAACCAAGAGCAGAGAGAAATCAAAGATACTGAAATTAGACCCATGAATTTCAGAAGAATCCTCTAATGAAGGGGAAATGCCAAAGTATAGCTTCCACTCAACCGAGACTGAAAATGTAGAAAAATCAAGTTCGGAGAAAGAAGTTTCGAGTCGAAAGAGAAGCAAGACCTCTGAAAGCACAGAAAAATCAAAGATGAAATTATTAAGATGCCATCTTTTCAGACACCAAATATGGAACGTCCATTCCAGCTTTACAGAGATACCTCGGGAACTGTTATAGGAGCATGTTTGGCTCAAAATGATGATTGTGGCAAAGAGATGCCTATTGCATTTTCAGCATAAAGCTCACATCGTGACAAATTAAATGGTATACTATAGAACGTGAGGCCTGTTGTGTTTTCGAAGCTTTGAGAAAGTTTGACTCTTGGATATTTAGAGCTCAAGTGCAGATAATATCAGATCACAACCTTCTCACCTATTCAACTAATAGTGTGCCTCACGCAGTAAAACTGTCTAGGTGGGCTTTGGCATTACATCGTTATATGACTGTAACTTACCACAAGGGTTCACAACATGGTAATGCTGACGCATTGTCTGGATTAGCTATAGAATAATCAACCCCCCAGAGGAGTTATTTTTAAAAGACAAAATTTAGAATATATCAACATGCTTTTATTATTTCTGTAATATGTTTGCATTTGTATTTTCTGTCAGCATTTTAAATTATCGTTGTGTGCTAGTAATGTATATTTTGGAATAACTGTCTTAATATGTAGTCTTTTGTAAATATTAATTTTAGAATTTTTGGGGGGAGATGCATACTTTTGTGCAGAGCTCACCGATACTGATACTCTTATTAAATACGTATATGTGCTGTTGGGTTTTCTTGTTTTTCAGATAAGCATCATCATCTCTTTGCGACGGATGTGCTTCTCTTGGGGAGACGTGTACAGTCAGATGACATATTAAGTCCAGATAAAGCCACTGAACTGTGTTTCTCCATGTGACGTATGGGAGATTAACTAAACAAAAAATAAGACCTAACAAGGAAGGAGAAACAAAACAACAGAAGAGGGTAGGAGTAGAAAAAGGGACACCAGGTCTCAAGGCGAACAATCTTGATGTTCAGGGCTTCTAGCCCCTTCTGTGGACCTTTTAGTGTAGTATTTATTTTTTTGCGTGTGTGGTGTTGTTAATAATAAATGTTTTGAAATTAAAAATATTTAGTCTTGTCTCAATCAGAGAGAATATCCCTTTCCCTTTGAATGCGGGGACAAAGGAAGGTGACTTATATATATAATATAATACATAAACTATACCTAAAACTAATCCCTAAGTACAATTATCATTATAGATAAGTCGCTTAGCAGTCCCCTCTTCTCGCAGTCTTTGTCTCCCTATCTAAGTGGTCAATATATCTTGCCACCCTCTTTCACCTTTGAACTCAAGCCGTCTCGTTAAATGGACCTCCCTCGGACTCTCCTGCTTTCAAATCGCATATGTAAGATCACTTTCCTCCTTAAACCACCGATTTCTACCAATGAACTTTCTTGTTAGATATCTCCTGGTTCAATAATATTTCTCTTAATCATAATCCCTCTAGCGAGTTCATTGTAAACTATTCATTCTTTCACGACTCTCTTGGGCTAAGGAGCCCTCAGAGCCGTTCCAAACTCCAAACCCTCAACAACCTATGATGTAACTACTCGTCTATTGAATTTTATAAAGAATTGTTATAGAACTTTCTGCCTCTCCATTTGAAGAACTATCATTATTCAATACAAATGGATCATTCTCTCCGGTTGCCTTACACCACTCTCGTCACGACTGCATGCACACACACACACATACACACACACACACACACACACACACATATATATATATATATATATATATCAAACATACAAAATATTAGAAAGCTATAGTACTACAAATGCAGACAAGTAAAAAGCCAGAGAAGGATAAAAAACCAAAATACCATGGTATAAACATAGTCCAAAAATCAGTTCTGCCCATGCATGCGCGCCGAGCCGCAGACACATAACATGGCTAGTAATATAATTAAATAATTCAAAACAAAGAAATTTAATAATATTAATTTAAGAATACCAAAACTATTTAAAAAAAGTGAAATGGTGTTGGTGTATCAGGACATCATCAGGAAGGAGCCTGAACCAGTCAACACAATATAGTATTTTCTACGTGTGGGCGGCAGTTCTCCAAAGTATCCCTACAAAACACAAGTAGAAAGGCAAAAGGTCAATCAGGCAAAACGAAATATCAAAGGACACACACACTTTAAAGACAAGCCAACACTAAAACGTACAAAACTATAGAAAAGAGTATTAACTTACCAATATTAACAAACTTCATACTTCATCATCAACCCGCCACACCTCGTATGAGGATCGCCAACAAATGCCATTTATTAACTAACTCCCCGGCACTACAGTCCAAGTTGAACCTTGGCTTCCCTAACGATACGACTCCAAAGCGCCCTGTCTTGGGCCTTAGTCCATCAATTTTTTATTTTCATGTTTTTGAGGTCTTTTTCGACCTCCTCTCGCCATTTTTTCCTCGGCCTTCCCGGTTTCCCTTGGCCTTGACACTGATTCTTAAATATCTTTTTTGTGCTTCGGTTGTTATCCATTCTCTCCATGCGTCCCAACCATTGGATTCTTTTTGATTTTATCAAATTTATATCTTTTTCTCTATATAATTTTTTGATTTCATGATTGTATCTCCTCCGCCTTCTTTGATTGGTCCAAATATGGCTCTCAAGATCTTTCTCTCCCAAGTTATCAACATTTTTTCATGTTTTTGAGTCAGTCCATGTCTCCACACATACTATATTACTGTTGGTTTAATGATAGCTTTATACATTATTAGTTTGACTTCTTCGCAATTGCTTTAGATCTTATTATTTTTTGTAGCGAAAAAGCTCCGATTTCCAACACTAAGCCTCTGTTTTAATGCCATTTATTACGCCCACAAAAATTATACTATGTAACACACTTAAAAATCATAAATCCGGTATATCAAAAGTACGCCCAAATTGCCGCTGTGAAAAGTGTTCTATTATACGAAAATGATAGCGTTCTATTACTCTCAAAAAAGATAAAAACAAAGATAATGTTCGATTCCAGCCTTATAAAAATTAAGTCCGATTCTTGTTTAATAGAATTGATAGTCAACAGGCACTTTCCCAAAATAATAAGCCATTATGTTTAATCATCAGTTAAATAATCAGTCACCCAGTTAAATAAATATTAGTATTTTTAAATCTTTCAAAAATAATGCTATAAAAAGAGTGAGGGTGCTTAATAAGAAAATAAATGGCATTTGTTGGTGATCCTCATGCGAGGTCTGGCGGGTTGATGAAGTATGAAGTTGTTAATATGGGTAAGTTAAAACTCTTTTCTATAGTTTTGTACGATTATGTGTTGTGCTTGTCTTTAACGGGTGTGTGTCCTTTGATATTTCGTTTTGCCTGGACTTCTTTACCTGATTGACATTTTACCTGTTTTGACTTTCTACTTGTGTTTTTTTTTTTTTGGGGGGGGGGGCTACTTTTGTCGAACTGCCGCCCACACGCAGAGTACACAATAGTGTGTTGACTGGGTAAGGCCCCTCCCTGGCGACGTCCTGATACATCAACACAGCTTCATATTTTGAAATTTTCCTGGTATACTTAAACTTCTGTTTGTCTTGAAATAAGTATATATATATATATATCAGGTGGATCAGGGAGAAGAGCCTGACCTAGACAGCACAAGATAATGCTAGTGTTTATAACCCGGTATTCTGACTTTTTGCTTTTTACTTGTTTGTATATTTTAGCTCTAAATTTTTGGATTATATATATATATATGTATATATATATATACACATCTAGTTTTGATTAAGATGTTAGCTTCATGTTACCTCGGCCGGCAATTGACTATCCGATCTGCTTGCGTCCTCCAGGTAATCAATCATCGCTCTATAAAAAAATGTTATGTTATTTTCTGACCACTTCTTTCTATTCTTCAGCTAAATTAAAAAATATGTAATGCTTATCCACATAAAAATGTCGCCTTAGAGATATAAACATTCTATAGAAGGTCAAAGAAATGAGTTTTGGTTATGTATCAGTTTCTTTTGACAGACTTATTCCATTGTAAGAATTTAACTTCGATTCTGTTATTCAAATGCATAAAATGAAGTTAATTCTTTAACAGAAACTCATCTGTATGTCAGTTTTGCTGTTTCATGTAGCAAAAATGCTTCAAGTAGGAAATATTTTTGTTTGAAATCTTTTTATTGATGAGTTCCTTGTTACACTACAGTTTAATTGCCTTAAGTAACTCAAAAGGGGTACAAAAATTAATTCAATAACTATAGCGCTATTTTCAACTTTTTTCATCTCATAGCTCGCACTGATCACTAAAATTTTGAGCTACACCAAAAAATATATTATATTGTTTACCGATCGGACGAACTGATTGATTTACAAAAAATAATAATAGTAGTTGTATACCCTTTTCGCTCCACTATGGTTTTAAAAAATCTTTTTGAAACCATTAATTTATGATATTTGTATTGAAAATAATACTCAAAATTATTTAGACGAGTGTTAAAAATAAGGGCATTACTTGAAACTATTTGTGGGAAACACTTGTCCAAAGATCAAAACTAAACCGTTGAATTGAAATAAATCTCACGTAATTAAAGTCGTTCCACCATCCGTAAGGAGTATCAATGCCATTCTTGTGGTACATCGGTTGAAAATAGCTGTACTATACGGAAATTTTATTTGTGTGAAATTACTCCAAATGTACTCCAGTGAACATTTAACTCTCCGTTGGGTTCACACGTATACTTCCATCTTTCATGCCAGTCTTCTCTCCATGACTTCTAACCAATTTTGACCTTCTTGATCAATAGAATCGTTCCAAAGGATTCTATTCTAAGGAAAGGAGCAATAGAATCTTTTCAAATTATTCTATTCTAAGGAAAGGACAAATGGAATCGCTCCAAAGGATTCTAAAAGTTCTAAAGATATTCTAAAGAATCCATGGATTCTTTAGATAGATGCTATTATCTCATTATTATTAGGTTATTTAGTCATTAAGAGTGTTGGGGGAAAAGCAACACTACACTACTATCAAATCTCGCGACGCGCAGAAGATTAAAAGAAAAAGATGTATCGAAAAATTATTTTCAGTCTTGTATTTCTTTTACAGAAAAGTAATTGACCTTTTGAACTTACAAAGCACCTTCCAGCTCTGCCTCTAACTTCATTTTACGCCTCTGGTAATAAGCACTTTCTTCCCTTGTATATGTCAAATTTTCCTCACACTGCAAAATCATATCCGTGATTCTTCAACATGAAAAAAAAATGTAACATTAGTAATTATAATATATATATATATATATATATATATATATATACCCCCTCGAAAACTCAAAGTACTACCGAAGATAAGTAGAGAATAAAAATCATAAGAAATTAAACATCATCGAGATTTGAAACAATGATAGAACACCCAAAGAAAAGATAACAGCCAAAGGAATGACAACTGCCAATAAAAATAATCCTACCATTCAGAAATACCGCCCTGTCAAGCTATTTTGGAAAACTGTTTGTTGCCAGATTTATTTTATCAGGAATAGCATAGATCGAGAAGAGCATGAGGCTCAAAGATTGAGGGAATTTGTACATGTGTTAATCTCTTTGGCTAAACCTCACACAAGTACAGAAAGATCTCAAAGCTTCTCTTAAAAGTGACTCCTACTTTACTCCCCTTGACAAAGTAAGCAGGCTCACTCCGTTCACATTTTGACACATTTTTATCTTGTTTCTTTGAAAATTTATTTGTAAGGTAGTTTCTACTTATTTCCTTCTATTTGTTCTCTGCTGCTTTCAGCGGTGTTCATCTAAAGGGTTGTTATCTTTCATCTTTTTTGTTTGTTATTGCATTTTGCTTTCGTTTTTGATTTGGTTTTTTCTTATCTGATTTTTGGTGATGGCCTACATTTTATAAAATATATCTATATAAATAAGAATGGAGTGTTTGTACATTGAATATTTTCGACCCATTTCAAGTTTTCTATCCGTTTTAGGCACTTCTGAAGCAAAAACCGTTTCTCGCGCGTTTGGTGTCTGTCTGTCCATATGTCTGTCTATATGTCTGTCCGTCTATCTGTCTATGTGTGTGCCTGCACTACGTTCAAACGGTTGAATTTATTTTCATGAAACTTTGCATACTATGAGTTCTTACATTCACTTAATGACTGAACTTGGTTGCTTAAGTCTGTCCGTCTTTCCGCTATGTGTCTGATTTGATGTCTGTGTTTGTACAAGTATCACATAAGATTTGTTCAACATATTTAAATTTATTATTTTATATTTGATACACCACATTTTAATTTAGTGAATGCAGTATTTGTAATTTCTTTGCTTACATATTCATGCAAATTTCATGTTAAAAAAGTAACTTTACTTAAATCCACCATAATTTGGTAGTTTTGGAGTAGCTGGGAGGTATATTGAGCACTGCAATTACTTGGATTGTTTTACCAATGGTCATACGAGCAACTAACGGAGTTCGAGCGGGGCCGCATGATCAGCCTCCGTGAGGGTGGACTTGTGGTATCGTGAAATCGCCACTCGCACGGGCCTAATGCCATAACAGTGATGCGTGTGTGGAAGAGATGGACCATGGAGAACCGGACAAGTCGAAACCCGGGCAGTGGGCCACGCAATATGACGTCACCATGGGGGGACAGACTCATCCGCATGGCGGTGACGGACCGTACAGCGAATATATTATAATACAATGCTAGTCAACTGGTATGTTACAATAAAATTTGCAACTAAAATCTAACTTTCTTTTGCAATGTAATAATCTCATTAACACACTTAATAATAAATACCCTCAATCTTTTTATAAGATTATTTTTGAAAGATTTAAAAATACTAATATTATTTAACTGATGATTTACCATAATGGCTTATTTTGGAGACTTTCCTGTTGACCATCAATTCTATTTGATATACTAGTTATAATAGGTCTGTTAATTTATTAAAAGACTGGATTTGAACACTATCTTTTCGGTTTCCGGTTCCGATAAACCGATTCGGAATTCCAGTTCCGAATTATCAACTGTAATTTTTGAGCGCTATGAATGGCAAATGCCATTCATAGCGCTGCCATTTAAATGCTGGCGGTCTTCATGTAGCTTGCGGAGGGTTGTTGTCGAGCTGAGATTTATTAATGTGGGTAAGTTTGTTTTCTCTTCTATAATTTTGTATTGTACTTGTCTTTGGTGCGTGCCCTTGGATGTCCCCGGTTTTGATTTTATTTTTGCCTTTATGCTTATGGTTTTTGGAGGAGGGTGTGGGCTACTTTTGGTAAACTGCAACCCACACGCAGAAAACACCATATTGTGTTGACTGGGTGAGGCTCCTCCCAGTAGACGCCCTGACCCACCATCACTTCTTCATTTTTTTTCGAAATTTTCTTGGTATTCTTAAATTGTCATTTTGCTCCACCTTTTTGTTCTTGTCATTACTTGCATTTTGGTTTTGTTTTAATCTGGTTTCTCTTTTTGATTCGTGGTGACATACAAATTGTATCTCTATTTCTTGTACATATGTCAAGACTAAATCGTTTCCCCTCCCGACCTACCACCGAAAGGCGATGGACCTCTTTACTTGAGGCGGCGGAGGACACCAACACTGAAGGGAGTGAAGAGGCTTGATCTTGCCGGCGGCGGAGAGTCTTCAGTTTTTAATTTCTCAGCGAGAGTGAAACGGTACAGGACCTGTGTGGCCGATCGTGCGTCTTAAGAACGGGAGACGTTAGTGGCTCCATATTAATTCTTTGTGGATTTAAATTGTTACTTCTGAATGTGGATTCCTCCTGTCAGTCAACGTCAATACTAAATTCAATATTTTCGTAATAAATGTTCTGTGTTTATAAGAAGTAGAACTCTTTTTGAAAACAACTGTTCCTGTTCTATCCCAACTTCTGACAAATTGGGGGTTCGGCCGGGATCAACCCGAGTGAAGTGAAATCGGATTACAACACCTTGGAGTCATCATCACAAACTGTGAGTACATTTTGCTCATTTTTCATAAAACGATGTCATATTTTGGTAAAGCAAGAAAGGACGATATTTGCCGTCTAGCAACGGAATTAGATTTAGAAATTCCCGTAAACGCAACAATAACGAAATTAAAAACGATAGTGACGAAACACAAAGAATACGATGAGGAGTACACGAAAACACTTCTGGATACGACAGTAAGTGAAAGAGTCGAAACAGAATTGCTTCAATTAGAAAAAGAATTGCGTCAATTAAAAAAAGAAAAAGAATTGCGTCAATTAGAAAAAGAAAGAGAATTGCGCGAATTCGAATTAGAGAAATTGAAACTGCAAAATGCGACACCAATAATAGTTCGGGAAAATCACATGACAGAATCAAACATTGCATGGGATAGAGGAAAGGAACTATCGAAAATAATAAAAAGTTTTGATTCGAATGAATCTAACGATATAAGTACGTACTTAGCGCTGTTCGAGAGACAAGCGACGAAGATCAAAATCGAAAAAGATTTCATAACACATTTACTGGGTTTATTACCCTTAGAGATTGCACAAATAATAACCCGCGAACTGGAGGAGAAATCGAACGACTATGAATACGTCAAAGAAATTTTACTTAAAAGATTCAAACTAATGTTCTGAGCAATTTAAACAAAAATTCCTAAATCATAAAAAGGAAAGTACAGCCACTTGGCGAGATTTTGCGTTCGAGGTAAGCCATTATTTTGAGGAATGGATAAGAGGACTCAAAATAACAAATTTTGACGAGCTCAAGGAACTAATCGTATCTGAGCAGATAAAACGTAGAGCGCCGTTCGAAATTAAAACACATTTCATAGATGATTGGCATCAATTAAAAAGCTCAGAAGTTATAGTGAAAAAATTAGAGGAATACGAGAGCGCGAGGTTGCAGTTAGGAAAGGGTGAGATACTGAATGTGAATAAATTTAAAAAAAATGTTTCGCAAGATGAAACCCGATATAAAGGTGAATCGTCGAACTTTCGTGCTTAGCAGGATAGTAGAAATGTTGATAATTATAATAAAACTGCTGGTTATAGTACAAATGTCAATAAGTATGGTAATAAGGTTGATTATGATATACCAAGTAGAGATCCATATAGAGGTAATAAAATTAAATGCTATGCATGTGGAAATTATGGGCATAAAAGCAATGCTTGTACATATAATTTTAAAGGTGAAAATGCGAATGTGAATAAAACTGTAAATCAAATATATGTTGTAACGCCCCAAAAAATTGAAAAGTGTATTTATATTGAAAAATGTTATATTAATGCTCTAATAGACACTGGATCTGAAATAACCCATAATTTATGAGACATGTTATCATAAAATAGGATCTCCTATATTGAATGGTGGCAAGATATATTTAAATGGAATAAGTCAACACAGAATATGTACCGGTGGGTTTTTCAGTTCAGAAATTATTATTGATAATATTTCTTTCTGTTCTGATGTGCATGTCGTTAAAAATTTACAATTTGAAGCAATAATAGGTATGGACGTATTATCAAGGGTAAAATTTGCATTTTCTGAGGGAACATTAAACGTTACCGATATGGACATAAACAAACCATCTCGATTTGATGCAATTGGCGATAATGGGAGCGAAATAAAAAACAAAGCGTCAGCACACACAGACTTTGGGTTGATTTCCGAAAACTTAACAAAAAAATAATTAAGGACCGCTTCCCTTTACCACTAATCGAAGACGTGTTAGACAAACTAGAGGACTCGCAAGTCTTCGCTACATTAGACTTAGAAAATGGCTCTTTTCACGTCGATACAGAAAAGGAGAGTACAAAGTACACCTCTTTTGTTACCCACGAGGGACAGTATGAGTTTTTAAAAACACCTTTTGGATTGTCAACCAGTCCAAGCGTATTTGAGATATATATTTTTCATGTTTTTAAAGATTTGTTAAAAGATAAAACTGTTATTATTTATGTAGATGATATTATCCTACCGGCCATGAATGAGGAAGAGGGTTTAGAAAAATTACAACGTGTTTTAAACACTGCGTCAAAATATGGCTTAGAACTAAACTTCAAAAAATGCCAGTTTCTAAAACGAAAGATAGAATTCTTGGGATACGTAGTTGAAAAAGGAACTATAAAACCTTCACCATTAAAAACTGCAGCCGTGCGGAACTTCCCACAACCCAAAAATGCCAAACAAATACAGAGTTTTCTGGGGTTGACCGGTTATTTTCGAAAATTTGTTCGAGATTATGCCAAGATAGCGAAGCCCCTCAGTGATCTGGTGATAATAGGGAATTCCATTTCAGATCGAATCAGAAAACTGCATTTGAAGAATTGAAGCATGGCGAGCCAGTGCTGCATATTTTTAGACAAGGACCGCCACTGGAACTACATTACGATGCAAGCTCACACGGATTCGGAGCAGTGCTGTTTCAACAGGCCGATGACGGGAAGATGTATCCATTTCAATACATGAGCAATAAGACAACGTACAAGAAAAATACGGTAGCTGCGAACTAGAAATTCTAGCAGTGATCGAAGCTTTGAAAAAATTCCGGAATTACTCGGAACAAAATTTAAAATAATGACCGATTGCTCAGCCTTTCAACAAACCATGAGCAAGAAAGACTTAACTCCTAAGATAGCGAGATGGGCGTTGATCATGGAAGAATTCGACTATGAGATAATTCATCGACCAAGTGCACAGATGAAACATGCTGATGCCTTGAGCCGAAACGTCGCCGTGATTATACCTCAACCTACGGGCGATGAAATAACATGCAAATTAGCAACAGCTCAACAACAGGATGAACATATTCGAGTCATAAAAGAATTACTTGCAAAGGGAGAGAAGAAAGACTATTTTGATAAAAAACGATATCGTTTTTATATCGTTTTTATATTATATCGTTTTTATATTATATCGTATATTATATCGATATGAAAATGGAAGTGAACTGCCTGTCATCCCAGAGAAGATGCAGTCAGATATAATCAGAGAACTTCATCAAAAGAACATTTTGCCGTTGCGAAGACCGAGAACTTAGTGAAAAGAGATTTTTCCATTCCAGGACTCAGGAAAAAGGCGGAGAACGTTATCATGAACTGTGTTAAGTGTATCCTGGGGAATACGAAACGCGGCAAGCAAGAAGGTCATTTGAACCCAATACCTAAAGGGAGTGTACCGCTCAGTACGTACCACATTGATTTTTTGGTACCACTTGCAACAACAAATAAAAGCTATCAACACATCTTTGCAGTGATAGACGCCTTCACGAAATTTACTTGGCTCTATCCGGTGAAATCAACTTCTTCACATGATGCGCTAGAAAAACTAGAATTACAATCACACATTTTTGGAAATTCACCGAGAATCATTTCAGATCGAGGCACCGCGTTCACATCCAAAGAATTCGAAAGCTACCGTGAAGAAAGAAGTATTGAACATTTCAAAATCACTACGGGAGTACCTCGAGAGAATGGACAGATAGAAAGAATATTTGAAACAGTGATACCTGTACTTATAAATTAGCGATAAACGAAACGGAAAAGTGGTATAAACATGTCAATTTAGTTCAAAGAATTTTGAAATGATTAAAAGTACCAAAATAACACCATTTGAATTACTAACGGGGGTACAAATGAAAAATACGGAAGATCTGAAGATCAGAGAAATGCTGGAGGAAGAATACGAAGATTGGTTCATAAGAAACCGAGAAGGACTTAGGAGCCAAGGAGCAAATTCTGAGGATGCAAGAAGAAAACCGGCAGCAGTATAATCGGAAGCGGAAACCCGCAAGAACATACGTAGAAGGAGAACTGGTAGCAATCCAGAGGACACAATATGGATCAGGACTCAAGCTGAGACCAAAATATTTGGGTCCATACAAAATTATCAAAGCGAAACCCCACGACCATTATGAGGTGAGGAAAGTTGGCATTCAAGAAGGACCTATCAACACGTCCGCTGCGGCAGAACACATGAAACCATGGACTAATTAACTTTAAAAAAAACTTCAAAGAACATTGAGAAAGGGAAACTAATGTGGAGTCACGAGAGAAAAATGTTTATGTTCAGCGGTACTAAAAAAAATAGATACTTTATATATTTTTTATTTTTCAGATCTCATAAGCGCCTGTATGAGAACGGTGATGTTCGGGTCGAACATCGTAAGGATGGACAAGTGTCAAGACTGAATCGTTTCCCCTCCCCACCTACCACCGAAATGCGATGGACCTCTTTACTTGAGGCGGCGGAGGGGGGTATTTCAATTAACGTCACACTGAAGCAACACAACGGGCTATTGGTGACGGTCCGGGATCAATCCCAAAGGGAAAGATCCGAGGACAACACCACGTAATTTTGAGGCGGCGGAGGACACCAACACTGAAGGGAGTGAAGAGGTTTGATCCTGCCGGCGGCGGAGAGTCTTCAGTTTTTGAGTTCTCAGAGAGAGTGAAACGGTACAGGACCTGTGTGGCCGATCGTGCGTCTTAAGAACGGGAGACCTCAGTGGCTCCATATTAATCCTCTGTGGATTTAAATTGTTACTTCTGAATGTGGACTCCTCCTGTCAGTCAACGTCAATACTAAATTCAATATTTTCGTAATAAATGTTCTGTGTTTATAAGAAGTAGAACTCTTTTGAAAGCAACTGTTCCTGTTCTATCCCAACTTCTGACATATACAGGGTGTCCCATAAGTTCCGAAATAGTTTAAAAATTCATAAAAATTGAAGGAATTGGTATATTTGAATGCGGTTTGTGATAACGTTATTCTCATGAAAGGGGATTTTTTTTTGGTAGAGAAAAAAATTAGTTCAATCTTTTGTCAATAGAGGGCGCTGCACGCAACCAATCACAGATTTCCGTGGAAAACGACGTTTATTTCCATGCAGGCAAATGTTTACAAGCACATCACAGCACTAGAGTACTACTTGTTCGATTAAACTAAGGTAAAACAACTTAACCAATAGTGCTTTATCCACCAATGTCAACATCACAATGAAATCACAGGAATACGTATCAATCACAGGAAAATTCAGAAATGAGCTTTAAATCATACACCCAGCATTTTGTAGGACTCTGATTTGCATATTTCCTGTGATTGGTTGCGTGCAGCGCCCTCTATTGACAAAAGATTGAACTATTTTTTTTTCTCTACCAAAAAAAATCCCCCTTCATGAGAATAACGTTATCGCAAACCATCCAGACGAGCAGTAATTACCATGGAACATAGGATCGCATTCCACTCTGAGAGGCAGAAAAGAGTAAAATTAGAATTTCAACATGAACTTACAACAGTGTTAGGAAAGCGAATGAACGATACCAAAAGTTGCACAATCTGATTTATTGATCAGAGAAAAACTCACAGCAAGTGCTCAAAGTGGCGGCCACGCATGTTGTTGCACAGTTCACACCGGCGAAGGAATGACTGGAGCACCCTCTCGAAGATTCTTGGTGTTGTGTTAATTTTCTCTGCGACAACACCGATTCTCGCTACGAGATCTTCAGCCGAGTCCTCAGGCGTCTGGTACACTAAAGATTTCATGTGCCCCAGAAGAAAAAGTCCAGTGGGTTGAGGTCTGGTGAGCGAGGAAGCCAAGCCACAGATCTGCCATGTCCGATCCATCGTGCGGGATATGTGGCATTCAAGAAATGCAGGACCGTGCTACGTAGGCAGGTACAAAACGACGTCAGAGGCGATGACCTGTTCATGCTCGACGCGTTTCGACTTTACTCTTTTCTGCCCTCTCAGAATGGAATGCGACGCTATGTTCCATGGTAATTATTGCTCGTCTGGATGGGTACTATCACCCCTCTTATTATATATATATATATATATATTATTTGAAGAAATTAACTTTTTATTAATTTTTAATCTTGGTGAAAAGTAATAGTAGAAGAAATGGACGAACAGCATACAAGCGCTTTACCTATTACAGCCGAGCTCCAATTTAGAACGTTTCGACTTTGTTTTCAGAATACAAAAATGTTATATAATAATCATAAAATCAATCATTACTTTTTGTTAATGTCTTCTAGTTTCGCTCCGGCCTCCTTAAGTCTACTGACCTCGGCATTCGCCTAAAACAAACGATTTCCGTGTACAAAAATTTAACATTTAGCATTCGAAAAGATGGCATTGTATCATGTGATTAAACAAATATAAGAGTGATTGTTTTTTATTTAATACTTTGTGCATAAAATGAAAGCTATAAAAACAGAAACAAAAAGATCACACGCACACACTGAATATGCATAACAAAATTTGGAAAAACTATTACGTTGATTGATAAATTCTTAAAAGAATTGAATTACTTTTAAGCTATTTTTTAAAAGTAGAAAGAGATGGGGAAGAACTTTTTAGAATAAACATTAACTTTTAAAAGTAAACTTCAGTTTCTTTCAATATAAATATTTTTTTAGGATTTTAGTCACTTTTAATAACTTCAATGAGAGAAGTGTTTAAGTGTCAATTTGGACACTATTATAAAATGAGTAAGAATGAAAAGAGGTTTGATGATTGAAATAATTAATTTTGACGGACATAGCATCCTATATACAATAATTGCTAAAGGGGCTGAGATAACCAATGATAAAGCTAGTACCAAAATTAAACATAAAATAAGAAATGAATAGAATTTTCTTCTATTTTTATCTAGTTGAAAATTTATGCGGAATTGTGATTTGTTTTGAGACGTTTCGCTGTGATTATTCCATGTAACGCGAAAAGGTATTAATTTCCACCATATCGATTTCTACCCATTCACAAATCAAAGTACACTTTCTGCATAGATGAACTTTTGTCGATGCATTTATCAAATTTTTCTCAGTTTAAAGTGAATGCAAAGGCTCATTAAGATAAAACAATTCCCATTAAATTCAGCGTGAAACAGTGAATCTTTTAACTTCTTTCAAAAGGTACTGCTTTGGGAATTAAAGTGCAGTTGTTTGGCTACTTTTAATCTTTAAAGAGCACCTCCTGATTGGCAGTAGTCCGTTGTGTTGCTGCAGTGCGCGCGCGCGATGTTAATTAATTACCATTACCCTATGATTGGTGCCGTTGTGGCTCAGTAGATTTGTCCACACGGCTATCAACTTGCGAGTTTAGGTGGCGTAGGTTCGATTCTTGTAACTTATCTTGGGTGTATTTCTCTCTTTTATGACAGTAAAATTTCCCTTGAATGTGTTTGTTCATAACTTAACGTTGCTTGTCGGGTTTGGCACAGCGAGGCCCAATTTGGTCTGCGCTATAAAACCCAACCAACATATGATTGCTATTCGATGTTTCAGACCTGCTGCTGTTCAACTTTATAAGCTGAAGACGTCTTGGATTACGTAGAGGATATTTTATCGAACCCACCTCACGAATGAAAGTACAACACTTTAAAAACTGCTCTCTTGTTTAGGTTATGCGATTCTGAAGAATCGAAACTTAAAAAAACTTTTAAGCGATTTAGAGATAGGTGATCGCCGACCCTCCGATTTGCTGAGGCAGATGAGAAGCCTTGCTGGTTCTGCTTTTTCGGATGAAATGCTTAAAACTTTATGGTTTCAATGTTTACCACAGCATGTTCATGCCATACTTTCCGTGAGTAAAGACTCTTTGACTAACTTAGCAGAAATGGCGGACAAACTAATGTCAGCTTATAGTGATTCTGAAATTTCATCACTAGAGAAACTATCTTCAAACGCTAGTGTGAATAAAAATCCGGCGATGAGTCACGTTTGAAGGTACTTGAAACAAGTATAGCAAGTCTGACTCGAAACTTTTGCAGATCAAATCATACCGATCGTGGACGTCGTAATCGTTCTCGCAGTCACTCTCGATCCAGATCCACCGAAAAAGGGCTTTGCTGGTACCATCTCAAATTCGGACCCAACGCGCGGAAGTGCAACAAACCTTGCAACTTTCCTGATCGAGATCCAGCATCGGAAAACTGATTGCCCAGTCGCTAGAGGAGGCAAGCGACTTAGAGGCAAGCTACCACCTCATCCTCTTTGATAATTCAAGTAATCGACATTATCTCTTGGATACCGGTGCAGATGTTTCAGTTCTTCCACCTACAAAGTCAGAAAAACGCCAGAAATCAGACTTTAAACTTTTTGCAGCAAACTCCTCACCAATTCGAACTTACAGAACGAAAAACGTTAAGCTAGATTTAGGTCTATGCAGAAGATTCTTTTGGTCTTTTATCATTGCTGATGTGTCGAAGCGGACTTTTTAAAGAATTTCGGATTGCTCGTTGACCTGAAGTGTAGCAGACTTCTAGATCCTCTAACCTCCCTTCAATCATCAGGTAGACCAATGCTGAGTTCGCAGTCGTCCCTTACGTCTTTGGGCACTTCTGTGTACCATCCTGGTATTTTGAAGCTACTGGAAGAATTCAAAGAAATCACAGTCGAAAATTCTAACAGGTACGCCAGTTTCCTCTAAAGACGTTTGTCATCAGAAATGCTGAAGATCGCAAAAGAAGAACTTTCATTCATGCTGGAAAAAGGTATTTGCAGACCATCAAGTAGCTGTTGTTCCAGTCCTCTCCATTTGGTTAAGAAGAAAGACAGTTCTTGGAGACCATGCGGTGATTACCGCGCTCTCAATGCTGTTATCCAACCGGATCGCTACCCTATTACTTTTACCCACTTACATTACTTTTCTCATCAATTGTATGGATGTACACTATTTTCTACATTAGATCTCATTCGTGCCTTTCACCAGATACCAGTCGAACCATCTGACATTGAGAAGACTGCAGTTTGTACTCCTTTTGGCCTTTATGAATTTCCTTTGATGAATTTTGGACTCCGAAATGCTGCTCAGACATTTCAAAGATTTCTTCATTCCGTTCTTCGAGATCTCTCATACTGTTTTATATACATAGATGATATTCTTTGTGGCTTCCAAGAACATCTCGGAACACTTACTTCACCTCAAGGAAATATTTCGACTGCTTACGGAAAACAGCCTTGTTTTAAAAGTTTCCAAATGTGTCTTCTTACAAAATGAAGTAACATTTTTGGGTCATCATATTTCTGTGAATGGCATCCGGCCTACTACAGAACATATCAAAGCTATCGTGGATTTTGAGAGACCTATTACTGTTAAGCAACTTCGAAGGTTCCTCGAAATGATTAATTTTTATAGAAGATTCCTACCACATGCAGCCAACCATCAAACCGTTTTGAATGACTACCTCCTGGGAAGCAAGAAAAGTGAGAACCGAAAAATTGATTGGAACGAAAACACTGCGTGCTTTTGAAGTGTACAAACACCAACTCGCTGAATCTGCAACTCTCGCACAACCCCGTGCTAACGCCGATTTAGCAGTAATGGTTGATGCTTCTGATAACGCTACTGGAGCTTCCTTACGACAATGCGTCGAGGAACACTGGCAACCTAGCCTTTTTCTCACTCCGCTTAACACCAACTCAAAAAAGATATAGCACTTACGACAGAGAATTGCTAGCAGCGTATTCGGCAGTGAAGTACTTCCGATACCATCTGGAAGGAAGAATCTTTATCCTTTTTACAGATCACAGACCTCTGATCTACGTATTCCGGCAACCACCAGAGAAAGCTTCACCTCGTCAATTACGTCACCTCGATTTGATTAGTCAGTCCACAACTGACATCCAGCACATTTCTGGTCAGGACAACGTTGTAGCAGATGCGTTATCCAGAGTTGAAGAAATATATATTCCAGAGGCTATGATTATGCTGCTATTTCGGAACATCAAAAAACAAGACGACGAATTGACAAAACTAATCGAATTGAATTCTCCAAATTTGAAATTTCAAGAATTTTCAGTAGTCGGAACAGACTCCAACATCATGTGCGAAACTTTTACATCTAGAGCAAGACCCTATATTCCACTACCTTTTAGGAAAATTGTCTTCAATACAGTTCATGGAAATTCACATCCAGGCATAAAAACATCCATTAAATTACTTTCAAACAAGTTTTTTTGGCCAAATATGCGACGAGATGTAGCTGAGTGGGCTCGCGGATGCTCAAGCTGCCAAAAAGCTGAAGTGTCCAGACACGTGCATAGCGAATTCGGAAAGTTCCCTCTTGTAAGCAAGCGATTCAATGAACTCCACTTGGATATCATTGGTCTTCTACCCCTGCTTCAGGATATGGCTACTGTGTGACTGTCATCGACCGATACTCGAGATGGCCGGAAGCTTTCCCAGTCACAGACATCCAAGCTGAAACACTTGCAACAGCTCTATTCACTAACTGGAATTCACGGTTTGGAACACCATCCATCACTGACCAAGGTACACAATTCGAATCAGCGCTTTCCTACGAATTGTCTAAATTCTTGGGATTCAAACGAAAACGCACAACTGCATACCATCCCCAAGCCAACGCTTTCGTCGAACGATGGCATCGCACTCTAAAAGCAGCAATAATATGTCACAGTAATGAAAGCTGGTTTCGTGCACTACCAACAATTCTGCTTGGCTTACGTTCCACTCTCAAAGACAGCCTTACAGCGACACCAGTTGAATTAGTGTATGGTGAAAACATTCGTTTACCTGGAGAATTTTTGCAGGAATGCAAGAACATACCTCAATCAGAATTCGTAAAACAGTTAGGAAGCACCTTTGAAAACACGCGACCTATACCTCCAATGTGTCATACGAACAAGAAAGTTTTCGTTTTTAAAGACCTGAAATCATGTACACATGTCTTTGTTCGCACAGACTCGATCCGATCTTCTCTTCAACCACCGTATGAAGATCCATATCTAGTGCTCAAGCAATTTGCCAAATACTTCGATGTCAACATCAAAGGTCTCAAAAAGACAATCTCCATCGATAGGTTAAAACCATGTTCACGTTCTGGACGTATTGTCAAGAAACCCATACGATTCTAGCGTTCAATTTGTTCATTGGTGGGGGAGTAATGTGGCTACCTGGCAACCCTGCTGATAAGCAAACCGCTAATCGTTTGCAACGAAGTTTTAATTCGAGTGGTATCAGCGGAAGATCGAAAATCAGGATAAAAAGAGTAAACATGCCAGAACTACTCGTGCTCTTTCCCTCGAGGAGGAAACGTTCTTCTGTATTCCGTAGCGTTGATGTTTAATAAATGTTGGTTGTTATATAAAATTGCCTTCTGATTTTCTAAAGAACTTAACTAGTCAACACAAGTGTGACAGCCTTCTAACGCGCTTTCACACCTTTTCAGAAATCGACTGACTCAAGGTCGACTGCATTCTCGTGGTAGTCGCACTATAATTAAATTAGAGGTAATCCTTTCCACAATTGGCGTCTTTAGAACGAATTCTGGTTTGAAGTTTATCGTTCGGGACTGAAAGGGACAGAAGTTATACCGCCTTCTCGGGTAGAAACCCAGGCAAGACACCGCCATTCATGCTTTTAAAGTATGACAGCCGTCTCCTTACAAAATTGCACACCTTTTCAAAAATGGATTGACCCTAAGTCGACTGTCTTCTCTTGGGAACCGTTCTATATCCGTGCCCACGAACCTATTGCGATCCTCTTTGAGTTCGTCCCAAACGCCTACAAACTGTCTGGATAATAAGGCTCTTCTCACGTATATTTAGTTATAGATTGGAAAACTGTTATTTTATGATAACCACTGCTAATGCTGTAATAATTGTTAGCTGTTTTTTAACAGGTACGTTATCAACTAGCAACTGTCGCTAACAGATAGTAACTGAATTTAACGGAAATGTAACTCTGTTGGAAAGTGATATTAACGGTTAATTTTAACACAGTTATTGGCCGTTAATATTAACTGTTGATTTTAAAGACATTAATGTAGGTAGTTGAATCTACTTCGCACTGGAGCAACAGAACGGGCTATTGGCGACTGACCGGGATCAATCACAAGAATCGAGGACAACATCTAGTAATTTTGAACCACGACCGGATGACGATGTCGACACCTAAACTGCACCCCCTCTCCAAAAGCCTTACAACCTTCTATTTCTATCAAATATTTTTTATACGTTTCAATGTTTCAATTTAAAATTTAATTTAGATTGTATCCTTTCTCTCAACACAATTTATCCGAAACTTAATATATTTGATTACAGTTGCTAAATGTTATTTTGGAGTAATACTGTTATTTAAACTGCTATCGGAATAACAGCCTATTTCTAGTTATTAACATCTTGCAGTTTGTTAGTGAGTGCGCGATTTTAAAGAGTGATTGATATTCAATGGTTTGGTGCGATTGTGGAACTTCCTTAAATTTTTTTAACATAGTTAATAAAAATAAATATACATAACTGACGCACCTCTTTCTCTTTTGAACTGAGGCTTGAAAGGAGCTCCCACAACAACCTCATGAGCGCTCGCGGAACGTATTGTATATCCTGTCTCACATTTATATTGTAGGCATTCAGCATTATGACGAGTTCTACATTGAGAAACTCAAATGCCAGAATTTTCCAATGATTCTCCTTGACCCAATCATTCTAAAATAAGAATTTTAGTTTGAAAAGGCTTTTAAAACACAATTTTTAGCATGGCTATGTTTATAAATTCCGGACATTAGCTCTCATGCCATTAGTCTATGAGCTTTCTCCAGTTCAACTGAACGATACAACTAAAACTTCTAAGTGCAGTGCTGGTAGCTAAAATGTTCAGCTGTCATGGGTTTTCGAGAGTCACATAAATAAATTGAGGAATATACAACTCCAATTCGGTAAAGGTGAGCATGTAAGCAATTGTGCCTTATCAGCACTCTGAAACAGTGGAGTATCAGATAACAGAAATATCTCATTAAGCACTGTCCAACTCTTATCTCTACATGACCGCAGCACTGTGTTTTAAAGTCCTTTTTTATTTTCATTGATTTTATAAACCGCGTGATGAAAGAAAGGTTACTGGTTCAGATGGTTTTGGAGAACCAAAGCAATTTGTTTGGTAGGAAAGTCAACTTTTTCATTGCCATAGCTGTTGCAGTGGGCTGAATGAAAGGAAATCCTATATGGAAATCTCTTTAACATTAATCTGCATTCCAATACACGGGCAATTCAGAAAGGCTAATTCGGGAAAGTGGCTGCAAAACTGTTTTGGAATGAGACGATGACCTCCGTTTTAAAGGACGAATCCGAAGTGTTGGAGAGCGATGGAAATGGTTTCGATTACGCCGTCAAAGGTTGTGGTAAGAGTTTCGAAGGGTAGATGGAACCTGAAAAGATACCAGTCGAATCCTTCTCCAACATGAAACCGTCAGTATAAACATAGCCAGTTACCTAGAAGAAAGCCATATTCAATGGTTTCAAGTACAATAACGTGAATATGCTCTGCGAACATTTCTCACTTTTTTTACCTTCTTTCTGAGGTCCAAGTATATATTCAGATAGACTAATGGGTAAGTTTTGATGGAGACTTTAGTATGGATATCACAAAGTGTAATTAATCACAGAAGACAACCCTCCAGGTGGGGACGTTTATCTTCGCTTCGAAAATTGTCTTATGTAGCCAGCCTCTGGTACAAAAATCTGTTACAAACTGTCACCAGTTCTGAGCAAGGGATACTTTGTTATCCTACTTGGATTGGTCCAGGGGTGCCCACAGGGGGATCACGGCGCAAGTAGCGCCATCAGAATTTTTTTGGGGAAATTTCTTCAGGGCGTTCTTTTGGAATTTTCAGGGTGGAAATTTTTCGGGCAAAAAGTCATTTAAGAAACCTTTATATATACAGCAAAAACTATATATATATATATATATATATATATATATATATATATATATATATATATATATATATATATATATATATATATATATATATATATATATATATATATATATATATATATATATATATTGTTTGTCGTAAGTAATTAGACTATCTCTGAATTTGTTTAAAAGACTACTGTTTCTTGCTATGATAACAATTTCACTATCGGAAGTTATTCCATAATTTTTTATTGAGCTACGCTTTGTTGGCAGCGCTGATTTACTTCCCATTCATAAACATCTGTCACCTTGAGGGTTTTCCGTCCATCGCTGTTACGTTATGTGGATCGCTAGTAGTCCCATAGTCAAGATTGTCAAGTCACCAGTTGAATGCAGGTAACCGTCTAGCCGTGTACTTTTAGTGTAGTCTGTCTCGGAGGAGGAAAGGAATTTTAGTTCAGTGCTGTTAGATTCCTGAAAACGTCATTGAAGATTTAGAAATACAACCCTCTTCATCAAGTATGACCCAAGGCGTAGATTTTGAAAACCTTGTTGAAAATGAATCAGGAAAATTGTTGATGAAATTGAATTAGGACACGGAGAGGTAGAATCATGTAGCAATCCATCTGCTGAAAGACCTTCAGTTTCATTCAACAAGAGGAAGCTCTAACAACTGAAGATTCCTGATGATAGATTGAAAACCCAAGAGATCCAGCATCATATACCAACATCAAACTGTCAGCTGAGGAAATAAATAAAGCACTATATTTGGAAAATCAAGATTTGTCTTTTGTCACTTTTCTTTCAACAGGTGGAAGAAAATTCAACCCACCATGGAAGAATGGAGTTTTACCAAATAAAAGTGTAAAAGTTAGAAAATGGCTGGTATATAGCCAAGAAAAAGATGCCGTATTTTGCTTGTCATGTACTGTTTTCCCTCCCACGCGAACAGTCAATATGGGGAACAACTGGCTATAGAGGATGGACAGAGCATGGGACCGGGATATTGTTCTCCATGAAAAATCTAAAACCCACTTATCAATTATAAACTTACTTACAAATTGCAAGGATCCAGTGGATCTCTCAGAAGAGGATTGATTCATGTTTAGCTGAACAATCAGATCAGTTAGTCCATCCCAATCGAGAGGTGCTGTTTGTTGTCATCGATTGTTGTCGATATTTAAGTGAAGAAATGCTTAGATTTCGTGAAAAGGATGTAGCAAAAGGAAAACTCATAGGTCTGTTCAGGCTATTGAGTAAATATAATACTAATGCCTGGGTATACCTTTAAAAAATTGATAAAACTAGAACTCAAAAAGGAAAGCTGGGGTTCTAATTTCTTGGGTTATCGAAACGTGTATGATGTAATTAACAAAATGAGTGACATCGTTGCTTCAAAAATCATAGATAGTATAACAACGACTAACATTTATTCTAAACTCAACTCAAAACATTAGTAAAAAAGAATGTCAACATTAGTGGTTCGTTATATTGACATACTGACCCGCATGGTGCCCCAAAAGAAAAATGTCAAACCTGAAGAGGGCTCATTAAAGTTTTTACTAATGGAGATACCACAGTCCAAAATCTTTTTAAAGGAATAATGAAATACCTGAATTTACTTGGTCTTGATCCAAGTGGAATTGTTGGTCAAAGTATGGATGGGGCTGGTAATATGAGAGGAAAATTCAATGGTGTAAAAGCGCTAATCCAGATAGAATGCCCCAAAGCTCTCTATACAGTTGTCACCTAAAACAACACGCAATAAAGGAGACGTTGCATAGTTTATCCATTGACAAAAAAAAGTTGTTAATGACTCAGAGGCACTGGCAACTGGCCTGTGGAAACAAATGACCGATTTTGAAAACGTTTGCTCAATACATGTTGCCTCAGCTATTTTCAAAGTGTTGTCACTAATCACAATTGTTCTACAATAAAAATAATTGATTATAGCAGTGTGTCAAAAATTGTTGCTGAAACCAAAGCTAAGCTTGTAAAAATGCGAAGTGAGCGGAGTGGAGTACAGTGAATGATTCAATTCTTGCCTTTGTGATGTGAATAATATTTCGCGACCCCACCGCAGAAAACGTAAGAGGTTTATGGATGAAATGGCTATCGATGAAATAATAAATGATCCTCTTAAGAGGATCAAAGTGGAAGTTCATTTTCACGTACTAGATTCACTTATTAAACAACTCAATGACAGATTCTCTGACTGTTCTCTTTCTAGTATAATCTCACAAATGGCAGTGTTTTCACATGAAGGAATTTTGAAAATTGAAACAGTAAAAGAAAAGGAAGGATTATAAATTATTGTCTGTTTCTTCATCAATGAAAGACTTGTGTGGATTTTATGATCTTGAAAGTGACCAAATAATAGAGGAACTAGAAACTTTTGCAAATGTGTATAAGGTTACTCATTCAGAAACTGACATTTCCGACCTGCTTCTAGAGAAAGAAAAGTGTAAAAATATGACACCAGACAGGGAATCTGACGTTTCAGGAAGAAGATTCAGACCATGATGAGTCTGTTGATCAGTGGGCAAAAAGAGGTGTTATTAGGCCTTACAGATACCTGCAGTATATGTCAACATTTCCTCAACTCACCATGCTGTATCGTATCCTTTTATCGTTACCTGTCACAAGTTGCTCAGGGGAAAGGACGATGAGCCGTTTAAAGATTGCAAAGAACAGGTTAAGAAGCAGCTTAGGGTACCATTGCTTGCCGAGCTTATTGATACTATCATCTGAGAATGACATTCTCAAGAAAATCACAAATGAAGAAATTATCGAAAAGTTTGCAATATCAAGTGCACAGAGAAAAAAGCTTCTGTTAAAATCTTATAAATACTATACATAAATCCCTGTGCTTAAAGAATTTATTTTCTGGTCTTACTAGATTTTTTCCAACCTAGAGTGTTCGAATGTTTTCTATTCCCTCCGCATAAGGTAACTGTTTTGATCACTACTCTAAAACAATTTAGTTTTTAAGGTTTTATGAATACTTACGCAACTCATGTAAACATTACGATAATACTCGCATTCATTAGTTTTTACATATTTAGTTCGTTTTTTCAATATCTGATTATTGAATTATTGATCTTCATTGGTGTGTTCAATTTTTTTTATTCCATTCACTTAATTTTAGAGTTTTTTATGAATATAAAATTCTTCTTATACAAAAAGTCAAGGTAAAATATTTGTTTTATTCATATAACATTCAGAATCTTTCAAAACATCTGTTTTTACTATACTATAGTTATTTTCATTTGCAAAGTGTAAGTAATATCATTATTTATACATGAAATTGCTGTTATAAATATAAACTGCTCATTTTCCTAGCTGTTCTGGTTTTATTTATCTCATCCAAATTTATCTCTTAATTTTATTTATCTCTAACTGATTATCTATAACAAAACATCTGTTTTTACTATACTATAGTAGAGCTTTGTGTGGATTCAGTTGGAAATTTGAGATTCCAATAAAGGTTATATGGTTAACTGAATTTGAGGAGGCGGTAAAGAAACATTAGGGGGAATTACGCCATTGGGCTTGAGGGGGATGGGCACCTCTGGATCGGTCATTCCTCCATGAAGAAATAGGGTAATTTTGTCTCGACGAGATATCTCTTCCTTAACAAAATTGACCAGATTTTTGACGAAATATCTCATCGAAACACTTGGAGGATTAAGGATATAATGCTTGCCCTTTAATCTCTATTTATAATTCTCTTACGTGGCGACAAAAAGGGGTCAAATTTCTAAATCTCCGATGGCAACAACATATCTTCGAAAAGTTACTCAGCTTGCAAACTGCATTTGCACGTTTATTGTATTGTAAGCATAAACAATCGTGATCGTTTGCGCTTAGCGCGATCGGATAGTGCGATCGGATGATTTGAAATGTAATATCTTTTTTACATCTTAACTCATTTTTGTTACGTTTGCGTTGGATTTCAAGTAAAAGTTTATTAGTTATCAGTTGTTAATTAGGAAATCATTATTATCAGTTGGAAATTAGGAAAAATAATGAATTTAAGTCGTGCTATCGAATATTTTATCCGAAATCAACAAAGAACAAACTAAACGGAGCCAGGAAACAGTTCAAAAATCCAGTTTAAGAAGATCAATTCGAAACGAAGCCGATAATCGCCGGCGCGCAAAACGTGTGTGTATTCGAAACGATCTTGACAAACATAATTGTGGAATTATGTGCGAACAGTGCGATTTTTGTGAGGCTCTCTATTGGAAGAGCTAAATGCTGCCAATAAGCATACCAAATGTTGCCATGATGGAAAGGTTCGGCTACCGGTATTATCTGATGTACTGGAGCTATTAAAGGTATTGCTAACTGAAAATTCTCCAGATGCTAAAAATTATCGCCAGTGAATTCGTGAATACAACTTTGCATAAGCATTTGCTTCGATGGGAGCACAAATTAAGCCACCGCGTGAAACTGGACCATATTGTTACCGTTTACATGGTCAAGTGTACCACAGTTTCCCCCTCTATGCAAGTGACCAACATAAAAAAGAATACGGGCAGCTTTATATATTCGACTCCAGTAAGGCAACAACGCTTGAGTAACAATCATAATTGCTTGCAACATGTATTTGAAAAACTTGATTTTATGTTAAGAGAAATCAATCCCTTTGCTGTCTTATCTTCGGTAGAAATGTCGAATCCGGGGCACTAGCGATTTATCGCCAAACATGGTAACCTTGGTGTTTTGATCCAGTTTTATGGCAACCCTATGCAAAAGGTTGTTTTTACGAAGGAAAGTCCGTTTTTTTTTAAAACAAAATTGCTACTGGCTTTGGAAGCCATCTTGATTTGGCGACAAACATGCCCCAGATTCATTCGACATCTTTACCCTACCTTCAAATGCATCGACTGGTACAAGAACACCCAACTACATCTGTAAAAATGGTATTTTTGGAAGATAAAAATTTGGATATATGGCGCTATGATGCTCCTACTTTGTGCACTGAAGTTGCAGCTGTATTTGTTGGTGATAATGGAGATTTTTGCCAACCGAGAAATTTGTGTGTACCCAATCGGTGATACAAGCCAAAGCATTTCACCACTAAATCAATGCTGTGATCCAATGACCTATCCTTTGCTATTTCCAAGGGGCGAGTGTAGTTGGAACACTGGAATGGAGCATGTTGAAGAGAGAACAGCAAAGCGCATCCGTGTCACTCAACTACAATATTATGCATACAGACTTTCCCTGCGAAAGGGTTTCAGTATTTTGCACAGTAGTGGTAAACTTTTTCAGCAATATATTGTTGATGCGTATGTGAAAACTGGAGGCTCACGTTTATATTTTTTGCGACAAAATAAAAAAGATTTGCGAATTGAACTTTATAGGGGGCTTTTAAATGCTTTAGAATGTCGAGCACATATATATAATGAAAATATGCACACAGGAAAGCTTATTATACTGCCATCTTCTTTCGAAGGGAGCCCACGTCATATGCAACAGAATTACCAAGATGCAATGGCAATGGTACACAAGTTTGGTAAGCCAGATCTCTTTTTGACATTTACTTGCAACCCATCTTGGCTTGAAATTTTAAATTGCATGGAGGGAGTACAACGTCCAGAAAATCGATCTGATATTGTTGTACGTGTGTTTAATATAAAATTAAACGAACTTTTAGAAGATATTTGAAGCATGGAATACTTGGAACTGTTTTGGCCTATATTTATGTTATTGAGTTCCAAATCGAGGTTTGCCTCATGCCCACATTCTTCTAACATTAGATTCAGAAAGCAAAATTCGCACTAAAGATATTGACAGGTTTGCGAGTGCAGAACTTCCAGATCCTAGCACTGATCTTAGACTCTTCCAGATTATGACAAAATGGTCCATGTGGAACTATAAATATATCTTCTCCATGCATGAAGGATGGACAGTGCTGCAAAAGTTTTCCCAAACAATTCAAGGATGATGCCGAGGAAAATGTTAAGGGATATCCTATTTATCGCAGAAGAGCCACTGAACCTGTCCAAGTAGGAAAATATTCCATCGATAATAGATGGGTTGTCCCATATAATCCTTGGTTGCTTAAAAAATTTAACGCACATATTAATGTTGAAGTTTGTTCTTCAGTTAAAAGTGTTAAATACTTATATAAATATGTATACAAAGAACGTGATGCAGCCTCGGTAAAAATATGAAAAGAAGGTGTTCTTGATCATGATGAAATTTTGAGTTTTGTTGAAGGTAAGTATGTAAGTGCACCTCAAGCCATGTGGCGTTTAAATGAATTCAGTTTAACAGATAAATCCTACACTGTAGTGCGCTTAGCTGTGCGCTAACCAGAGCAACAAACCGATTGTGTACCAAGACGGTCAAGAAGCGCAAGCAATTAAAAGAGCTGCTTTAAGAAAAACAACACTCACATCACGGTTTGAACTGAACAAAAATAATCCTGAAGCTCACATTTCTTACTCAGATATTCCACAATATTATGTGTTTGATAAGAGTACCACAAATTGGAAGAGGCAACAATGTGGTGGACAAAAAGTTATTGGGAGATTGCCAGTAGTTAGTATACAGGATACTGAGAGGTACTATTTGCGGATGCTACTATTGCGTAAGTCAGGAGCAGTCAGTTTTGAAGATATTTTGACGGTAAATGGATTGAGTTGCATTATATTTCAACAAGCATGTCAGGAGTATGGATTTCTTTGGGGTCACCAGCATTGACATGATGCTTTGAGCGAAGCCGCTCAATTTCAATCTCCGATACAGTTGCGCATGCTGTTCTCAATGATTTGTGGCTTTAGAGAAGTGGAGGATGTTCCTGATCTATGGTGCAGCATCAAGTTTCACTTTGTGAGGACTTTGTGCATCGTTATTCTGAAGAGACTGGACCTCACTATGCACTTGCAGATATTGAGGAACTGCTTACATCCTACAATTTAAGTTTCCAAAAACTACATCTACCGACTGTAGATTTGCCTGCAAGTGTTTTGAAAAAAGCGAACTTTGATGTTATGGAGGAGCAGACTAGCTAACAGTTATACTGCAAAGTTAAATAGTGAACAGCGGAATGTTGTTGAAATCATATTAAGTGCAGTGTATTGTAGATACACCCAAGTGTTAATTTTACCTCTACAGATACACCCAAGTGTTATTTTTTACATGGTCCTGCCGGAACTGGAAAGGCTTTCGTTTATTCAACTTGCTTCACACGATACGTGGTAGAGGTGATGATGTTATTCCTGTATCTACAGGTATTGCTGCAACTCTATTAGTAGGGGACGAACAGCTCATTCTGTTTTTAAAATTCCAATTGATTTAAATGCAACATTTATTTGCAATTTGAAGCCAAATACAAAAGAAGCAGACATGTTGCTGAAAACCAAGTTAATTGTGTGGGATGAAGCACCCATGACATATGTCCATGCTTTCTTAGCTGTTGACAGACTTTTACAAGATCTCACAAAGTGTAAAGAACCTTTTGGGGGCAAAGTCATGCTATTAGGTGGAGATTTTCGCCAAGTTCTTCCTGTTATTTTAAGAGGTTCAAGAACATTGACTGTTGCCAGCTCCTTAAAAACACTCTTTGGTTGAAATTCCATAAGTTATAGCTGACAAAAAATATGCGTGCCCTTGAATCTGAAAGGGATTTTGGTGCTTGATTGTTGTACATTGCAGAGAGAAAAAGTGGCGCAATGATTAAGTTACCTTTGCAATGTTACCCTTCACTACAACACTCTATACAGCAATTGTACAGTGACATAGATTTTTTCAGTGTGACCCCACAGGAGCTTAAAGGTCGAGCCATCTTTACTGTTACCAATGAGCTATCCATGGAAATCAAGAATAAAGTGCTGGAATGCATGCCGGGAAATGAAACTGTTTACAAAGCCGTTGATATGATCATCAATGAAGATCCTCAAGATCAATTGGCATTTCCTAAAGAATTTTTAAATTCTTTGACACCAACAGCTATACCCCCATATGAGTTAAAGTTGAAAACGAGTTGCATTATAATGCTGTTGAAAAATTTAGATCCCTCTAAAGGATTATGCAATCACACGTCTAATTGTCACAAAATTGCAGCAAAATACGTATTATTCTGGAAAAATCCATTGATGGTACAGAGACATTTCTCATTCCTCGAATTCTTTTAATTCCATCTCAGACTAACATGCCTTTCAAGTTTAAACGTATACAATTTCCCATTCGTTTAGCCTTTTCCATGACAATTAATAAGTCGCAAGGCCAAACTTTTGAAAAGACATGTTTGGTGCTCAATGAACCTGTTTTTAGTCACGGACAACTCTATGTTGGTTTATCAAGAGCATGATCTTTTGAATCAGTTTCTGTAGTAGCTACCAAATGTGAAATATTTAATTCTGTTTACGAAGTTTTCTGTGATTGATTGCCAGGTGTATTTTTTGCTATTTTTTTAAATATGCAATGCATGCTTTTAGACAATTCCTTTTTTATGTTATCAATAATCCATGTCATGTCCACATGCATTAGAGGTTGAAAATGTAGAAGTTTCCTGAAATTAGGGAGTTGGTCATCCATACTTATTGCATGATAATTTGTGTAAAAAATTATAAACTGCTTTGCATGGTAATTTATTGAAATTTGCATCTCTTAGACAATTTATTTTTCATGCTGCATATTTATATTGTCAAGAATCTGCCACAAACAGGAAAACTACTCACCTACTAGACTAAAATGGTTTAGTACACGGTGAGCGAACGAAGCGAGCTTGGATCGCGGAGCGATCCGAAAGGAACTACGTTAGCAGTTCCTGGGGGTTGGCGAGCGAAAGCGAGCAGGGGTCTGGAGACCCCTAGTATAAAATAATTTTTGTTACAACAAACTTGATTTTAAGCAGTTGATTCTTATGATCGTCGATTCGAAATGTTGACTGTTTAATTTTCAGACAGATGACAATTATGTAAGGTAAATATGAAATTAATTATGTCGATACTATATAAATGACGTCCCCTAAGTTTATCTTCCTTGTCTTTGGCGATATTGTGGAAACAGTTTCTAAACTTCTAACCTAATTTTTTCTCATTACCAAGACGCTTAGACAAATACACCTACTAACCCCCATATATCACATAGTGGCACATGAAGTTAGAGCATAGAGCAAGAAGAAAAGATAATAAAAAGATCAACAAGAGTCCAGCTGCTTCAAATGCTCACTAGCGTTCCAAAAGCGATCATGGATGCTTTCTCCTGGTTATGGGGCCCGAACATTCTAAAATGTGGTCACAGTTCATATCAACCATCCCTCTCCACAGGGCACATTTCTGGTTACCATACAAGGCAAAACGATGTAAGTGCTTTGTCAAACACTCATGCGTTGTCTATAATTCTTTCCTAAATAAAACTAATTTTAGCTTCAGTCACGAAGAAATCCCAAAATGCATCAACCTTCCAATGAAATAGACAGAACATGTGAGCGAAGTCGCTGTCGTTAGATCTCAGAATGGTAAGTCACTTGGGCTTTCTAATTGTCCTAACGAGCTCTCTGCTTGTTACACAGGAACTATATCTGAACTTTAGTAGAAAAAGAATCATGTCCAAATTCACTGATTTTGAGTTATGTCCACAAATCATTTCAAGGTAATGGAAGTTGTAATAGAAAAGTGCAAATGTCTTCTGATCATACATTTGAATGAAACAAAACATTGGAAAATATTTTTTTCAATCTATTAAGAATTAAAGTAATCAAAATTGATAAATCAGGTGTAAACAAAAGCTTGCAAAATGAACATTCACTCTTTTTCTATCAAGGTGCAGATATTTAGTACTAGTTAAATCACCATACTTACCGTGGCTAAGAAGTTATCATCGAGCTGAATGGATCTGTCTACCGTGAGTGGAGATGATCGAGCATTAGGTTCAAACGGCTCACTGACTTGATAGCTGGCGTCCGAGTAATTTGAACTAGTTGTTCCGGAACTCTCATCAACAGTGCCAATAGAACCAGAGTCCGATAAATTATGTACACTTGAAAAATTACTCTCGTCATTGTCATGACGCGCATCATAATTAGAATTATTTGGACGACTGTATGGACTTGAAACAGCTGTATCTTCCATTGTAATTTTATTCAGCTAAAAAGATATAATCTACGAAAGAGAAAGTTAGAAGAGAAAAGAAAATTTTGTTTAAAAATGTTTTAAAAAACTAATGCTTTCTGAAAAGTGCTGATATTAGAAGTCCTGTAATAATGTGTTTTAATATATTGATGATGGATCTGATAGGATACATATAATATGTTTTAAGAATATGATGTATAATTCTGCTTCCATTACCAAAATTAAGTTGTTTCAATTTCTGAAAACTCCTGGCAGGCTTTCTTTCCATCAAGTTTAAAATTGAATATTGTGAGTTTTATAGTGTTTTAAGAACACAAATAAAGTAAATTCAACACACTGGAAGCATTTTAAATACACATTTCATGTTTAAACAAACCAATCATGGGCCTTGTTTTTAATGATACAAATTTGATGCAAACATACATAACAGGCCATTATGAAGGTCAGTTGTGAATAGCGGTCCTGGAGGTGAGAAAGTCCAAGCTGCTTGGTAGTTCAAGTCAGAAGAATGTGGCAATGGCACAGTCATCAAATTTAAGGGTTAAGTCACAGGCTTCTGAGGCAGGACTGTAATGACGTTGAAATAGTAAGTCTAGCCTGGCAGGGCCGCGGTAGTCCAGTTGGAAGAGCAACGGATTAGCAACCGGAGTGTTGCGAGTTTGAAACTCAGTCCAGCCAAAGACCGTCGTGTACATGGGGGCTGGTGCACGTTAAATCTGTCGTGGCCTCAAATGTCCTCATGTTGGCGTGGTGTGGAAGTTTGGGGTGCCAGCTCAGGTGTTGCCTCGTCATCTGACCGCGGTTCAACATTACGTGGTGTTGTCCTCTCATCTTTCCCTGCGGGATTGATCCCGGACCGTCGCCGATACCCCGTTTGCTCCAGTGCGACGTTAATGAACTACCTACGACCTGCCTATCTATGCCTGGTAACTCGATAGTGAAATGAAAAGTGATTAGGATTAGAGTGTATAAAAGAAAATAATTTCGGGATTTCTGGCATGCATGCTTCTAAACACATTTAGGACGTTAAATAGATTTAGGAAAACTGAAATTGTAAGTAAATATGGCAAATTTATATGAATTCTCAATATTTCCTTATAATTTCAACACTTTTTAAAAATATTTTTCAATAATTTAAATGCAATTTTCAATACTGCGTACTCGCGTTATAGACAGCATTTATCTTGAACGTTATACCAAATGGTCATTACGTCCAATTCTTGAGATCATTCCTACTTCCAGCTTCTTTCAATGATGGTGGGGAAGTAAAGCTGATTTTATTTTAATCCTTTACATTTTTACACAATATCAGAAGAAAAGTACTTCTTAGTTTTAAAAATCAGTTCTATATTGAGTCCATGTTTTGTCAGAACTCAGATATTTTTTAATTTCATGTGCATCTAAATGGAAATCTGGAAGTTAGCAAAATTTTGCATCTCCATGATAAGTAGCTTAGGACAAAGGAATGGTGGTTATTATATTTCACGAACATTAAGATTTTTCGTCAGCAGAACAAAATCTTAAATTACTGTACTGGAAAGTTAAGAAAACGGACACAAATCACATTTAATTTTAAGACCTCAGAAATCACCCCTCACGAATAAACTATGAAATATTAAAAACTTAAATTTGAAAATAGAGAAATGAAAAATAAATTTTTATACATTACATTGTAGAAATTATGAAGACAAAAATAGTAAAATAATTAAGTACCATTGATTAATACATGCTTTCTAGCTTTTCGTGAAGAGCGCTTGTTTTATTCTATCTGGAATAAGACAGGATAGGGCGCGTGTAACAAAAAGTTACCTTTTAGCGTATTTTCTAACATTTATGCAACAGCTCAAAAGGCTCTTTTCTTAAACATGCTATTGACAAGTGTTCGTTTAAGAACACGGTACCATCGCCAATCGGCGATAATGGAATATGGTAATCCATCGTAAGCCTATCCAAATAACCGTTCGACGACAAAACTTTTCGTCGGCAATTTGACAATGAGCGGGTACCTTGTTCTTGAGTTTTACCCTGACAAGGAATTACTTTCAGTTGAAATGGCAGGGGGAAATGTTAATTAACGGTGCGGGAGGGTACTTGGCATGATTTTAATTTTTGTTGCCAAGACAATGCCAAATAAGGGTTAGCATTGCTCATAAAAGAAGCCAACTTGAAAAACTTTATCGACCGAGCGGATCTCGCCAATTTAACAATTAAGATGGTGGAGGGGTAGTTATTGCATTTTTGATACAAAATACTAAACAAAAAAAAACTGGTCTTCGTGTAACTGAAATCGCTACACAAAGGGTTCCAAAAAGTGAAGTGTTTTAGAAAATTCATAGCAATGAAGTATAAGAGAAGACATAATTTGTAAAGTTTTTGATAACATGACAAATCGGTTATAGCATTAATATTTCTCACTCTAGAAACGTTTTGGTATAAATACATTTTCCTCAAAAAGGTTTATAGATTTTTAAACAGAAACATTTTAGTGATAAAAAATGAATTGAGAAATTGAAATATATTTCGATACTCCATTTCGGCAAGTAAAATATAAGGGTTTTTATGTTTGAAATATTTTACTAACAATATTCTAATTTTACATTTATATCTTCCATTTAATTACATATATTTTTCAAATTGCACTAATTTCTAAGAATTAAGCAATTTAATCAAACTGGTGCGTTTTGTACAGAAGTATGGTTTGGCGTTATAGTTTCACGTATTAAATCTGTGTGATTATTATTCACGCTGAATTTTTTAGATGTTTCATGATCAGATATTTTGTACATAACTCTTTTAATCTCAAGTTGACTACGGCCTTGTAAACAAGTAAAGGGGGAAAGAGCGACAAGACTTCGCGACCATCACTTTTCACCATGGTGACGGAAAATATTACCACTTTCAAGGCTGCGTAAAACTAAAGAACACTGCCCTACCCATCGGCGACTAAAATTGTCGGCGCCAAACGGTTGTTTGAATAGGTTTACAACAGGTTACTCTATTCCAAAATTATTTCAAAGATAGAATATTATAGTCAAGTGGCGGTTATGGTATCGTATTCTCGAATCCAACCCAAGGCTGTGCCATCAGGTAGAGATTTGCCTACAACTCTACATTTATAAGGCGACATTGAACACTTCTGATGGAATAGGATACATTCAATTAACCCGTATGATCTTCGATTATTTTTAACAAAACGACTAACTTTTTATTTAAACATTTGATTGTTTATATTTGGCATATTATAATACTCTAAGAGGCATGTATTTCCTTTCCTACCGTTTCAGTGATTTCACATCTGTATAACATTACTATTGCACAATGTCTTGAATTTCATACACATTTCAAACAAGTTAATTACTGATAACCGAATCATCCTTATACTTTAATTATTAGTTATGAAAAAGTAACACATTTACACTTACTAATGATTACTATTGAGCTGGTTGCTGGAAATTTATCCGTTATGGAAAAAATTTAGTCTATTATAAATTTAACTAAAAAAAAAAATGTATCACCTCAGAGCTTTGAATTTTAAAACAGCAGTTAACGTTGCCACTGGAAATATAAATTTAGACTTATAAAAGAAAAGTATTTTAATATTGCACTATAAAATTACTTTTATAAGATAATTTGGTCGAATTTATTCAATTTAAAAATGTATGGACACATTCTGTACCATAGATGTTGTAAACAATGCCAGAATTGTGTATTTAGGTAAAGCAAAGAAGGATTAATACATTTCTGTCTTCACTTATGAGAGCTGCTAACATTGAATGAATGGTTCACAAATTTTTAGAGTTAACTAGAGTTCCGTGAAATGTCTAAAAACATGAAAATGACCATCATTGAATTGCATGCGCAAACTAGAATTGGGTAATTGATTTGGGTCACAGCTCGGTAAGGACTGGTAGATGGAGCAATGATAGTGATATTTATTTCTACTGCTTTTGCCGAGCATATAGACTATGTGCTTTCTCTGTCATCTACTTTCATCCAAATCTTTTCCCATTTTTAAACGCCATTGGTTTATAAATATTGTATAATATTTTTATCCATCGTGACTTTAAAGACAGGGTGGCCCTAATTAAAGAGGAGGTGTTTAGAGCCCGATAATCGAAACTCTGTGGGACTAAACACAACCAAATTTGGTGTAAATACTATGTAGGTCATGAGTTTTTTAACAATGAAACAGTTCTGGATATTGTCACCAGAGAAAAAATGTCGCTGAGGTCGTGTGACTATGCAGATTTTTAAGGAAAAAAACAGACACATTATGTAAATCTCAGTAAGCTGACGTTATAGAAGACAGTTTCGTGTTATATCTGAAAATATGACTACAAGCGAAATCACAGGTTTGGAGCAAAAAGAGGAAGCTAATTAAGCGAATTGATGATGTCCCATGGCATACACATTCTCGTGGTCAACGAAATTTGATGGAAAGAATCGGAAAGCAAGAAATTTACCTATCTTTTTTTTGCCTTATGATTGAGGATCATTTCAAACTTGCCCATGCTACTGACTGTGGATGTTTTATCAGTTGACATTGAAAAGACGTCACTTTCACAAACCTATATCTGTAAAAAAAAATTTATTTTTCGGGATTATAAAAAATATGTTGATTCCAAGTGTTGCCCAAAATGTACCCGTATACAAAATATCATTCGATTGAAAGATGATGAGGTTTCCCGTCTTGTCTGAATTTGTATGGATTCACCTAGAAGTATTTTTTACTGTGAAAACTACAATCACACATTGTAGAAGCACATTTTGGATTAATTATATTTATATTATTGTTTTAGGCAAACTTTCTGCACATACTTTTTAACTATTGGTTTTTAAAAATTTAGCAAATTATTTTATATTTATGATGTATCAAAAATCTCAAATATTTTGGTTTGAAGAAATTAATCTGGTAAAACACCCAAAAATGCGCAATTTCCTCTGGAACTCTTCGGGAATATAAGAGATCGAAGGGTCATTATCACAAATTTGCAAAAATGATTTCTCATTTTTAAATGATGGAACTTTACAAGTGCTAATAGGATGTAAACCTACAACGAAGCAAGAACTTGACACAGAATTTTAGAACAAGAATTTTACAATTGCCGTAGTGAATCTAACAGACGGATCTAGCAGTGCTTAGGTAGCATTTAGGCAACTGGATGGGATTTAGGTTTTATGTCTAAAGGACAGAAAACGGGCAAGCTGGACTAATGCAGCAAATTGAATGTTCTGCAAGCTAGGATAAAGAAAATTATGCGTAAATTGATGAAGTTTTTCCCCTACAAGTCATCTCCCCTTCAAGGAGATGCAAGAACTCATTTGGACTGCTGACTCTGACGTTCCTATCCCGCATGGAAGTCGAGGATGCACGGCCTTGGAACATCCTATGGGGTGATGAAGCACATCTTCACCCGAATGAACTTGTATGTAAAACATACATGTTTCTCATGCGCTTCAGAAAATTCCTTTGAAATGAAAAGTAACAGTTTGGTGTGACTATCGCCTCCTTCATCATCTTTTCGTACTTTTCCCGTCAATTTGCTTGTTATTTTGTTCAACAGCATGGATGTCTCGAACCTACCATATTTAAACAGGATGGAGCAAAAGCTCATATTGGATTACGCGGACAGTTATCCTACGGCAGCATTTTACAAAAGATCGAATAATTTGTCTACCGTTTCCTATGAAGAGATCAACCCCTGTGACTTTTAATTATATATTTATTAAAACTCTTGGTGCACCAAGGAAATGGGGATAACTTAACCACTTTGAAAGATCGGATAACGCTGCATGTCAGGCAAATCAATGGAGATCTGCAGCGTTTTCTACAGCAGGAAATGCTGTTCAGAGAATGTAGTTTTGGGTTGAATTTACTTCGTACTGGAACAGCACAATGGGCTATTTGCGACGATCTAGGATATATCCCGAAAGGAAAGATCCTAGGACACCTCCTAATTTTGAGCCACGATGACGAGGCCACTTGAGCTGGCACCCCATCGGCACGGCCACCATGACGGGTGGAGCTCGCACACTCCAGCGACGGGTGAAATTCGCCAACGGCGGGCACACACCAGCGATGGGGTAGTTCGACATCAGCGGGTATACCCCACAGCAAGGATGCCAGGACGAATAGAATTCGCCATCAGGGGGCACAGTCTTTTCATTGCAAGGTTACATTTCTTCTTGAGAAACGCACTTCATGAGTTTAGCTCGTGAATAGAATTCATATTTTCGATTTCACAGAACTATGTTTTTTTATTTAGAGTGTTTCACTTATAAACAGACTGGTGTTAAAAATATGTTCGGATCGTATAGTGGATCACAATTTACTTCAAACAATGAATTGCCTCCATAGGAACAATAAAGTACCCGAACACAGTTCTTTTAAAATTAAATAAGAAAATTTATTACATAAAAATTAAAGGATAAATGAATGCAGATTAATAATTAAATAAAAGGGCCTCCGACAAGACGCATAATTTTTTTTTACAAATAATGATTCGAAACACAAAAAAGGAGATGGGACCGATGTCAAAACCCGAAGAACATATAGACTCACCCTCGGGAAAATACTGCACCCCGAGTGTCAGACATGGGATCCAGTTGGTAAGGCACCATCCATGGAGGAGCGTGGTTCCCGGATTTCTCGAGATATTCTATCCCAGGTAACCCGCGAGGTCGTTGGGAAATTCTGTAGGGCAATCTGTTCTTCGCCCGCTTCCCCTTCTTCCGATCATCTCCGCAGGAAACAAAAGTGCCGTGATTGTTGGTGTGTACGACTATTTGTATCTGTTGGTTCTTAGAATTTGTGTTCTTATTCAAAACTGTTCGTATCGAGAATTTTTTTTTTCAATGATATAGAATTATTCCGGTATTTGCCATATACGAACACGAACAGTATCTTACTTCGATTTTTGAAGAACCTCCAAATCAATCAACCCTCATAAAAAAAGGTAAACCCCGTAAAATATAAGCCCATCTGTTCCGTGGTTAGCCATTAGAATCCCCCTTTCACGAGTGGACAATACACTCCGACGAAATACCGCCAAATGGTCAGACATCAAAGACTGTCAAATACACCAGTGCACAACACAATATATACATACAAATAAATATTACAGACAATATACAATTAATACTTAAAAATTAACCCAACACGACGATGTGTCTTATGTTTCGGTGAACATTTTCTTTTATCCCTTTTCAATGGAGAGACATTAATATAAATCTCAAATTCCCACAAATAACATAGATACAATACCTGCAACATATAAAATAATATATAACAACAAAACAATGTAAAATAATATGGTACTTCCTTATTTTATCGGCTCCCGAGAATGAATCACCAGGCGACCGAGATTTATCGCCAAGGTAGGTTGTAAAATCTCGACAAACGTTTTGCAGTTGTAACACTTCCCATTTAACCCTCTCTAATAAGGCGGCTTTTCTGATCAAAACGTCATATTCAGTAATTATCTAAATTGGAGATCATAAAATTCTTCGCAAGTAACCATCTGTCCATAATTTACCCGGGAAGTACTCTTATAGCACTTCATCTGACATTACATCCGTTATAAAGTTCCAAGCACTCAAATAAAGCATCTTCATCTGACGTTATACTGACATTCATGATCTCATAAATATCAAGCCTCTTGACTACACTCAAAATTCCACTTCAAGTGGATATTTCCTTAGATGTTGCTGAAGAAACTGGGAAAATCAGAGAGTTGCGATCTAGACTGAGAAGCGAGCGGACGTTCGTTCTAACCTCAGCCGAACCCTTCTGTCACAAAATATCTGTAAATTTGTATATAATAGCTGTAGGATGTAGGAATAAATGTTGTAATGGTGAATATAAGTTTCCAGTTATCTTACGCTACCATTTGTAACTTTCATCACAGCATCTCATCCGGTTCACAGTCCTAAAGAAACAGCACGTGTTTATACTATCGTCATATTGCTATTCGTTAACGTTTCCGATTTAGTATTGGTTTTTTAAAATCTTGTTTTTTAAAAAATATGTTAACAATCTTTAATTTACCAAACACAATGAGATGGATTGGATGTTAGGGTTTTAAGGAGCAAGGTCCAAAAGCGGACAATCTACGCCAAACACGAGACAATAATAACCCAATAAAAGTACAAGGTATTTTAAAACCAAGTCCAAGACAACTATAAAAGATAGATTTAAAACATGCAAATTTTTTGATGAGAATAAAAATATACAAATAGTCAGATGATAAAAACATGACCATTGACTGCAGCACAACTGATAAATTTTATTTACATAAGCATAAAATTTGAAAGTGAAATTTAAAAGATTGAATTATAAAAGAATTAGATGAAATAGATTGAGAGAGATGAGTCATTTTGAATTTACAAAAAAATTAGATGAGGCGTAAAAATCCAATTGAACATAAAAATGCGGAAAGGTTTGGTTGGGGATTTTCCCCAACCAAATCTTGTAAGTTTAAAATTGTATTTTTTAAAAAATTTTGGCGATGACGAGTAAAAGCAGGACATATAATTCCAATATGATGAATAGTAAAATCTGAAGAACAAAAAGGGGGAGCTTTCGTCCAACAAAAGATGACGATGGGTGTGTACAATGGAAAGGCGGGTCAGTTTGACATCCGTCCTCCGCATTGGAAACACTAGCCACTGTTGAATGATAGGTTTTAAAGAATGCAATTTGTTGGTAACTTACAGATTCCATAACTCCTGCTACAACGAGTCGACGAACTCCTTTGTGGACACCTTGATGTCGCTTAGAGGAACGGCTTACTGCAATGGAACGGATGCTGCCTTCGCAGTCAGCAAGCTCGTTACCCTTGATACCAAGTGACCAGGGACCCAACAAAACAGAATATCGAAAACCTTGCTCAGCAAAGTACGCAAGATGGTAAAAATATCTGACACGACAGGATGTCAAGTGATGGTATATTGCTCCATCTGTCGTAATACACTCATGCTGTCAGTGTAAATGCAGTACTTACGGTGGGTACTAGAGGATATCTGCTGAAGGGCGCAATAAATTGTCACTGCTTCAGCAGTGTAGACGGAGCAGGAAGTGTAAATTCCGTAACTATAAATAGTGTTAGGAAACCGCAACTCTCATAATCTTCTTTAGACCCATCCGTGAAAACTGGTAAATAGGTGTCAAATTGACAGCGGTGTAAATTATATAGTTGTTGGTATATCGCTGGAGCAGTGGACAGACTATGGAGTGAAAGGGTTGATAAAATTCAGTGATGGAATGTCCCCCATGATGGGAAACGAAAATTTTCATTTTGTTGGGTCACAATATCACTAAGGTAAGAATCGTTAATGATGGAATTGGTCCTCGGCAAAAAAGGTTTAATGCAAGAGGAACGAGCGTCGTAAAGGCGATTCAAACCTGGATCAAGAGTCATATGCTTCAAGGGATGGGATGACACTGATTTGATCTTATAAAAATAATTGATGGGCAACGTCTTCCGATGCATGTAAAGTGGTAGCTGGTGACATTCCACTTAGAGGCTGTTAACTGGAGACGTGCGAAATGCACCAGAGCATATCCTCAGAGCAGAGTAATGGACAGTGTCCAATTCCGCAAATTGGTCGCATTTGCTGTGTCATATGCAATACATCCGTAGTCAATGCGAGACAAGATGACAGATTGATACACTCGGAGTAATGCTTTGCTATCAGCTCCCCAGGATGTATTGAGAGCACTCTCAATATGTTTAGTGTTTTCTCACACTTCTTCCTCAAGTGTGAAATGTGAGGCAGGAAGGTGAGGTTTTTATCAAAGATTAGTTCGAGGAATTTCATCTCGTTGACTGCGGGAATTTCCGAGTTCCTGATGTTGATATTGTATGATTAGGATGTAGGCCTCGTTTCCTCCCAAAATGAACACAGCAGCTTTTGCTTGAGGACAGCGTATGACCATTTTGGTTACACTACCTGACCAAGTTGTTAACAGCGGTCTGAAGTTGTCGTTCAATCAAGCGTATAACCGATCCCTGGTAGGATATCTGCAAGTCATCAACGTTTAACATTCCTTGAATTGATGGCTGCAGAGTATGAATAGTGCTACTGAAATGAAAGATGAAAAGGGTGACACTTAAAATGCTCTCCTGAGGTGTTATGAGCCCTGGATAGCGCCGTCTTTAACTCCAACATCGTGAGCTCGCAGTTATAAGGAAGGGCGCGTGTGCTTTTAAAATTAATTTGTGTTCTTTCAGCTCGACTCTTTGTCGCCTGAAAAGCTGAATTGTTAGAGTCGGAGCTCGACACACTAGGAAAAGCCTCTCCGATGACGTTGGTGATGTCAAGTGGAGTAGAATAGACAGCAGCACCGATTTCGAGTATAGGGATGCAAAAGTCCCGATACAGATCGTTGGCTGCTTTCACTTTCCTCCACAACTGCTTGTTCGATGTTGACGATGTGATAGAAGAGACGTATCTAGTCCAAGAATCCTTCTGGCTCTGACATCTCACCTTACGAGCGAATGCCTTGGCCTTTTTAAAAGTGACGACGTTGTTATTAGTTGGGTATCTCCGAAATATGTTCCAAAACTTCCTTTGCTTTTTGTAAGCAGATTGGCAATTTTGATTCCACCATGGTTTATAAAGTCTGTGTGGCTTAGGGGAACTCTTTGGAATGGTCACGTTGGCAATTTCAATAATTATAACGGTGACATTTTTACTGCCTCATTTATATCATCACAGTTGACCATTGTTGCCGCAATCTCCGCAAGTTGTGAGAATGCAACCCAATTCACTTGATGGTACAAGTAGGTAGGTGGACGTTGTCTCAATCTATTGCTACTGGCATGTGAGACGAAAAGGGGAAGTCATCACTATGTAAATCACTTTCAATTGCAAAACTTAACAACGTCATAAGAGAAAGAGAACAAATGGCCAAGTTTAGTGAATAGAATATCCGAGTGGGTTCATGAAAGTACGCCTTCTCCTCTGTATTCAGTAAAGAGAGATTATGATCAGAAATAAACAGTTTGATCTGTTGACCTCGATGGTTCATACTTTCATTTATCCACAAGGTACTGTGACCATTAAAGTCACTGAGTAGTATGAAAGGGGCTGGAAGTTGGTTGGCCAGCCTGTTTAGTTCCTCTTGTTGGATGACGTCATGCGGTGGTAGGTATAGACAGCATACTGTAACTAAGGAATGCAGATGGTTTCGCACAGCCATAACCTGTAAAGATGTGTTTAGTGAAACTACAGTGCTGGGGTAATCATGTGAAATGAAAATACACACGCCTCCCGACACTGTAGTACTAGAATCAACATCATTACGAACGCAATTATATCTTCTGATTTCAAGAATGTCTCTTGAAGGGCTACGCATGCTGGGGATATTAGTTCCTTCGCGTCATCTTTTTTAGACTGGAAACCACGACAGTTCCAAGAAATAAAGTAATTTTTTAGAAAGTTTGTTAGATTTACCTTGTCCTGGAGGTTCCTCTTGGACAAGTATCTCCATATCTGCGTCTTCCTCAGAGAGATCCGACGTATGAAGACTTAATTCAAGCGCCTCAGCTGCATGCCGAAGGAGATGTTTTGGGTTTTTTTGCAAGTTGTCAAGATATTTAGAATTTCTGTATTTAAATAGTTAATCTCAGATTTTTTTAAATTTTTTGTTTGTTAGTGTGGGCTTTTGGAATTTGCGAATTGGCGTCGGTTCTCTGAGGATGAGCTAGATGTCGATGTTGAGGCAGTTTGTTCCTGGATTGCTAAGGGAGATTCTGTTTGGGTGGCTATAGTGTGATAAATTTTTTTGACTATTGTCGCGTATGAAATTCCTGCTTTGGGGGTCCGTGAGTCAACTCAGTGAGTGGTTTTTCGGGCCTCGGGATAGGAAAGTTTCTGTTCAACCTTCACAGATTGAACTTCCTTCTCGAGAACCCACTTCGGACATGTCCTGGAAAATGAGGGATGTTCTCCTCCACAGTTCACGCACTGAGCCGGCACGGCTCAGCTGTCGCTGTTGTGACCGACCTCATCTCAATGGGCACATCTGATAGGACTGCGATAGATCTTTGAATGTCCCAAGCTCTGACAGCCGAAACAGCGCTGAGGATTCGAGACATAGACACGGACTGGCTAATATGCAGCTGTGATTCGTGTCGGTAGGGCTGGTGTGTCGAACGTCAGTATGAGATGATTGATGGGAAGGGTCTTCCCACATCGACGTATTGTAATACGACGAACACCAACTACGTGCTGATCACGAATATTTTCCAGGATTTCTTCTGGTGAAAAAAAGATGACTCCAAGTGAAGTATTGAGGGAGAAATGGGAAGTAATTGTAACTGTAAATGAACCATGATTTTTTGAATGGCTAATAAATGTGCCTGTGTTTCATTTGTGACTTCGACCAGGAGATCATCAGAACGAATTTTTTTAGAGACTTTATGGTGCCTAGAAAAGATTGAAATGCTTCATGGATCAAGAAACATGAAACAGTAGAAAACAAATTTTGAATTGGGTTTGTACTAAGAGAGTTGTTCAAGAGTTTTACGAAAAAACGAGCGTTTGGAAGATTTATGTTCATTTGTTGCTCCCCACGAGGGGGAGGAGAAGTATTGTTATTTTCCATAAAGAAAAAAAAGAGTATTCGGTCACCGACAGCACAACCCACCACAGAGTCCTGGGATGCAGACACCTGCACCGGTGCTTATCGGTGACTATACGCGCACTCCTGAATAGCGAGGTGTCCAGTAAGTGGCCGATTGCTTAGTCCTAGCCGACGACGAAGTCCAATCGACCAGCCGATTGATGCACACGAGACCAATATACAACTCCCGTTTACCTGAAGCCGGGGGTAAAGCAATGTGTTAGGTCAATATATCGCTCCTCAACTGCAAGGATCCCCTTTTCCATGGACACGGGTCTCCACACACGACAAATACGTGGGTGATATAATCTCCAAGAGGAGCTAACAGCGACAGAGTAGCGAAAAGCTTCTCAGTGGGAGCCCTCGCCTCCGAAGAGGCAACCAAAGCAAGAAGCAGAAGGGTAGGGGAGAGGAAGAATGAGGAGGGAAGATCACTTAGGTACCCCGAGGTTGTGAATCCCGTACAAACATATAGAAGGTATACCCCTCTGGGCAAATAATGAGATGGATGCCATATCATCTTTTCAAGAACGAGGTCTTTTACCTGACAAACGAGTATGCGAAAATGGCAACGACATGAAGCTGTATGTTACACGTTCGAGCTTCACAAGCTTGGCGACGACCTTGGCGATGACCTTAGCGAAATCGTAACTGCGACCTTAGCGTAATCGTAATTGCGGGGGCCGCTATAGTAAGGAAGTACCAATAATATAAATATTAAAATAATATAAAATGATTAAATATAAAAAATATAAATTAAAATACAGATAAAAACAATATAAATAACAAAAATTTTCAAAATCGGCATGTTTTCAAACTTCATTACTTTTTAATGCATTGAAAACAATAGTTAGAAGGTTGAGCAGTGATATTTTTTGTCTTTGAATGTAATATAGCAAGGTTGACAGAAACGTTTGAATAAAGCCAAAAATAAACTCCAAATAAAATTAAAACAATATACTACATAATAACCATGCTTATACGATGTAAAAGGCTTGCTACATGACACAATACTGTTGTGGCGTCATGGTTCCCCTTTTCCAGGGGAATTCTGAAATTTCTTCTTAACATGAACTGACCGTCGATGAATAAATCCTTCCGAGCGGAACTGTATAGGGAATTTATGACCGGATAGAATTAAGGGGTGTCCAGCAGCCAACTTTTTTTAGGTAATTGTCCCCCGTTCCTTAATGAGCAACTGGAGGGGCGGTGACCTTCATTCCTGACTCTTCGACAGAGATCCGTTGAAGTTATGAAAGTAAACGTACACAGAACTTGTCTGCTCCAATGGAACTGCGGGATTGAAACCATTTTGTCTTAATTTTCATTTAGCCTCGAAATCTACCTTATTGTTTGACTATTGTAAACGTAATCTAAATGTGCTTTTTGTTTCAAAGCCGTTTTCTATGCCTAAACCCACTCGTCACAACTTAAAATTCATTTCATTCTTTACACTGTCTTCTTAACTCTTGAGACGGACTGCAGAATCAAGACCTGTTGTAGTGAGGCAAAAGACTGATATTAAAGTAATTTTCAGTTCACAGATAACACTTCTGTATTATTCTTAAAAATCATCGCAGTCCTAAGTGGACTTACAGGATAAACATATTCACACCATGACAGGAGTTTGAATCTGGGTCATTGCTGCCACTACGCAATATACTAACCACTATACGATCACGTGTTTATGGCTGTGTTCATGTTCAAAATTCTAACTATCTAGCTGAGTATAACTAAACAGTCGCGTTTAAAATAGATACTTGCTCCAAAATTTGCGAAGAACCAAACACTTGAATGCAATAGCTCAGTGATGTTCATTTCTTTATAAAAATTTATGATTAAAAAATGTTATGGAATGACAAAAAATTATGTCCTATTTAAAAGCAAAGGTTTTCTCCCTAATTCTTTGGTAACTCTTCTTTTAGAATGTGTTAAATTTTAAAAATAAAATTTAGAACAAGTACCACATGGCAATTTGACTCATGTATGAAGTGATGAATGCTTTTTTGATGTTTGTGATACGTTGTTCTGATGCACTTTCTCTCTTGTGATGTCTTCCTTAGGTGTGTTCGGGCTACACGGACCCGAGGTACTCTCTTTCTTTTCACATGGGCTTTACTGTTTTTAGTAAACACGGTGGTTGCGCTCCCTTGATACCAAGCGATCTTTTTCTGCTTTCATTCCACTACTCTGTTCCCCAATGCCTCTTTTTTCCCATTTCACGACATTTCTTACTTCACGTTGTTTGACGGAGCTTGACCAAAGGTGGTTATTGAGCCATAAAACGCCAAATCAACCAACTCTTTTGTGATGCCTTAGTGTCGAAAGTGAACGAGCTTTTGTATCTTGAATCTCGATAAACGTGCGAATCTTCTTAATTCCATCTTTCGATTCTGACATTTTTCATATTGCCTCCAAGTTTCGGAATCTAATTTTTCTTTTATGTGTAAATCTCTGTTGGAGCGTGCGAGTTCGAACGCGCGATTTGTTTCAATTCAATTTAATTTATTTCGTTAATATTTATTGCGCGTGCAACTTTTCATCGTGATCGAAAATGATCATCGGGAATCGTGAATGAAGTAAATATTGTGAAAATTGGTAAATTCGTGGTTAATAAGGATATAATCAGGAGAGATCCGTAAATTTAAAAAAGTTCATTAAAATTTAAAAATGAGATAAAATTGTACAAAAACACACATTAAAATTTCAAATAAAATTATTTTTAATAAAATTATAAAACCCTATATCTGATGTAAATAAAAACATATTTGCATAAGAAAGATTATTCAATATAAAATAGTATTTATAGGATTAATAGCACCGAAGTGGCTTAATCAAAAAGTATTAAAATCAGGGCATTCGTTTAAAATGTGTCTGCCATATAAGACTGTATCACACATCGAATACGTCAGAGCTTGTTCTGAAACGAAGTTAATGTCTGTCGGGTTAATTATGGTGACCTGTACGAAGTCACGCCAGATTCACATTAAGTCTTCTGTTCTTCCATATAGTCTGCCCTGGATTTTCGATAGGTAGTTTAATAGCACGATCCATGTCTTGGAAGGAAACGAATTGTCTTGTCATGGTACAAGCCGTTTGCTCTACTAGGAATAGATTGTGTTTTCTCAATCAGCACGTATTTGATTACAATAAATTAGTAAGTTATGTATTCTCACCTTTATTAATATCTTTTCTCTTAGATGTTATATCTATTATGCTGACAATTTCACTGTAGCATCAGATGGACCATTATGTAAAGGGAGGATAAATTTTCTTCAAGTGCACCAATTTGAGAAAACCATTGACTCAAACACAGAAAACACATTTCATTTGAATTTTTGAATAATTTTCAAGTAATCTACTCACGTAACTGAAACATACTGAAAGTTTTACACAAAAGATGGGGTTTATAAACACCCTTTAACCTTTTATTAAAAACCTTTAAACCTTTGATATTGTTATTTATTGATGTATGGTTATATATGGGTAGGAATTTACGAAGTAATGTTGTTATTTATAAGTCTTTCGCATTTAACTTTTATATTGTAATACTGAACTATGAATGTAATACACACGTAACTGAAACATACGGAAATGGTTCTACACACAAGACATGGTTCATAACTATTGTTTTTAATTCAATGTATATTTAAATTATTAATAATTATACACGAGTAGAAATTTCCAAGTAATGTTAAGTATCAAGTTTCCCGAAGATACTCATTGTTAAAATGCTATATTATGTCCTGAAGTATAAATATCACAGTTTAAGTATTTTTATCATCTAACTCCTTGTGTATAAATGTAAAATTATTGATATTTTATTTATAAATCGAATAAACCTTAGCGTTTTACTAATTTTAAGATTTTTGTATGAAAACCGTTATCCTCATATTTTAAAACAATGGTACCTTTCAACATTGTTACAAAGGAATTCGTAACAAAGATGATCATTATTACAAAAAAATGAAGTTTTCAAACAATGCTGTTAACAATGGTTGGTTGGTTTTGGGGTTTTATGTCGCAAGGGCCATATTTGGCCATGCAGCGCCAGGCACAATACAATATCAAGTAATTGGCACAAGACATACAATATCAAGTAAGTGACACACACAGTGAAAGCTTCAGAAAGTGACACAGAAGAGAGAAATACACCCAGTAAGGAATGCACCTTGGTAGGAATCGAACCTGCTCCTCCTACAACTCGAAGGTTGCTAAAGGGTATACCCACTGAGCCATGACAGCCTCATTGTTAACAATGAATTTGTATTTTTGAAAAGCTCTGGAACTGTGGTTTGGTCATAAGAAATTTGGAAATTGTGCGAATAGCATACCGTGCAACTTTGTCCGAGAAAAGAGTATCCTATATCGTAAACTTTGATAGTTTTAAGCCTGGTTTTATGTTCCTATAGCCCATTATAAAAGAATCAATGAATAAACAACTAGCGGTGGCCGCAAAGCTTTCCAGTGGATGATATTTTGTAAGTATTTGTTTGACATTATAACGATTCATTTAAAATTAAATGCAAATTTATGTGTGTGCGCACATTTTTATTGCTTCTTTATGACAGTTTTAAATAACTAAACTCTACCAACGTTTAGCATATATTTGTTGTAATTTCTTCACTCGTTTTTAATTACTTTTGTTTAATTACTCTTTCGCATGTTATTAAGCTTAACGTTGTTTTTATATTATATCTGGGCAATTCCATGTGACTCACGTTACAATCAGACGTCAATTTTCAATATTAAATTTAAAGTAAATAGTTTAAATAAAGAATGGATGAAGATTACTAAAAAGAATTGATTTATGAACTCATTGATATGTTCCTATAACATCTATGTCATAATTTAGAACTTAAGTGTAAATTTAGTTCCTCAATGGGAACATTTCGAACTGTGACTCACGTTACAAAAAAGACATAAATTTTTTAGACTTTAAGAAATGACAGATTTTCTCTTTTTCTAACAGAAGTTAATCGGAAAAAATAATTGGATCCTTCACTAAGAGCAGTAGGTCATGTTGAACCTAAGAAAAATGAAATTTAAAATAAATTGACATTTTTATGTGACTCACGTTACATTTGTGAATTCTGAATGCTTAATAATAACGTTTTTGAAATTTTAATCGGTGCTGAATAATTGCTTATTGATGAAAGGAATTGCAATTTTTAAAAATTAAATGTCTTATAAACTTACTTATGTGCAGTAAAAATGAAAAGCATATTATTATTTTAATTTAAAACTGTGTTTAGATCTGAATTTTGCTATTTTTTTGTATCAAAAACATTAATCTTCACTACTTTTTAGTAGCTTCTACGAATTCGTGCACATTATTTACTAAACATTTCCTTTTTCCACTTGATCGAAAACATGTCGTTTCACACTGCATCAAATTCCGTCTACTGGACCTTTACCATGTGATGTTGCAAAATAATTGCACGTAATGGATACTTTGTACCTTTGTTCCAGTGTGTTAAGAGAGGCTGCTATGTGTGTTTTTAAACTGCCCCCATATGGACTGTCAGACCAAATTTCAACATTTTCAGGAAAATTGAAATACACTGCTGGCCACCCAAATTGCAACACCAAGAAAGACAAGATATCACAACAAAATTTATTTTGTAGATAACATGTTGACCAAGTATCAAATGATTAAATTTATAGACTTCTGTGAAGTGTGGTTCCTGCCAAAATCAGTAGCCAGAGTAGCCGCCATTGTTGGAGATCACCGCTGCCACACGCCTCGGCATTGATTCAAAGAGACTTTGGTTGTGTTCTTGGGGTACAGCAGACCAAGCAGCTTCCACACATGGCCAAAGTTGATCTGGTGTGGCAGCTGGGGATGTATTCTGGGTCAATCGTTGAGCAACCATGGACCACATGTTTTCTATCGGCGAAAGATCCGGAGAGCGAGCTGGCCAGGGAAGCAATTCAATCTGGCGATTGACGAAGAACCCTTGGACAATGCGTGCCACGTGTGGTCGCGCATTATCCTGTTGAAATATGGCTGTGGGCAAGCCCTGAAGGTAAGGAAGGACAACTGGCTCCAACACCTCGGAGATGTAGCGCTGGCTGTTTAAAGTACCGGCAATGCGTACTAGAGGAGTGCGAGAGTGATATCCAATACCGCCCCATACCATAATACCCGGTGCAGGACCAGTGTGGCGGTGCATAACGCAGCTGTTCAGCAACCTCTCTCCACGGTGTCTCCAGACTCGAATCCGACCATCGTGGTGTTGCAGACAGAAGCGTGACTCGTCAGTAAAGACAATTTCATTCCATTCTGCAGTCCACATCCTTCTTTCATCGCACCATTGGCGGCGGAAACGTCTGTGGTTCTGCGTCAAGGGTAGACGAAGCAATGGACGTCTTGCGGACAGACCACTCTGCTGTAAACGGCGTCGAATGGTACGCGCAGACACTGGATGATGCGGTACAGACTGAATGTGCTGTGCTATGGTTCGTGATGTGGCTGAGCGATCCGTCACTGCCATACGCACAATATGCCTGTCATCACGTGAAGTGGTGCACTGAGGTGGATGCGATCGAACACGTCGGTCCGTCGTACCCTCCTGCATCCAACGATCACATATCCGCATTACAGTTGTTTGGTTTCGTCCAACACGACTACCGATTTCCCTGAAAGATAATCCACAATCTCGGTAGGCCACTATCCTTCCTCTGTCGAACTCGGATACTTGATCAAAAGATGATCGCTGTTTTCTACGAGGCATAATTGATCGTTTTTTTGAAAAAACCACAAGAAAAACACAATTGCCGTACTTGAAATCGTCGAAATCTCCAAGCCTTAAATAGCGCTTTGAAGTGGCGCCACAGGCGCGCGTGATGTGCGTCTGCGCTGAAATTCTAATCATTTGCATATCTCACCTCCGCTAATGCATGTTGTAAATTTCATATTATTTGCATGCGTCCTTCAGGGTGTTGCATTTACGGTGGCCAGCAGTGTACTTTATAATAAAAAAGATATATTCAATAATGACCTCTTTGAATGATTCCGGTAATCTGATGCTGTTACTACAAGATGGATGGAACCCAAGTAATAAATAACAGCTGTAAATAAGCTCACTTGTTTCTGTTTCCAATGTGTGCCTTAGATCTCATCCTCAAAGGTAAAATTGTAGTTTTCAGAAAAGTCTACTTGCATCACGCATTGATATGCCTTAGCTTGATGGCCCTCAAAGTAACAATGCTCCAGAAATTGCGGAATGAGACCCGAAATAAGTCGATACCAATCCAAATATGACCCAGAAACTTCTAACTTTTGATAATTGTTTTCTTCATGTCGTTTCCAAAAATACCATGTAAGGAAAAATTCTTCTGTTCCAGGCAATGGATAAAAATTTTTAAAACCTTGTGCATCTTTGAAAATGTTGTATTGGCTTAGTCAACAATTTCTAGGACTGCACAATATTTTTTCTTGGAATGAATAGAAGTAAGCGGGAATACTAAATATATAAGGGTAATGTATTTACAGCACCTATATGAAATTCTCATGGTATACACATAAGCATTATTATATAGAATCTTATTTCTCAGATCTCAATCAAAAGAACATGCTTTGGGCGCAATTCAAAAATCTTGCTCTTACCAAGCTCTGATGGATTTTCCAGTTTGAACATTTCAAACACTTCTTTCAGTGACCACATAAGATGATGAGCTTGCTTTTTATTTTAAGGCCATTTTCCTAAATTGTAACATCTTTACGCCCAGGAGCCATTCGGCTAATATCTCGTTCATAAAATAATATAATTTTGTCTATTTTATCTCTACTCAAAGCTGATGACTTCGAATGATTACTAATTGAATCAAAACATGCATTTAAAGTCACATTACAAATGCTGCTAAACAATTTTCTCACCACAACTTCATTATGATGTGTGCTAGGTAGGTGCTCGTTTTGCTTGGGTCATATTTGCCAAAAGTGCTCGCATTTTTGTGCAATTGAGGTATATTTTTCTTTGAATTCTCTTTGTTCCTTAAAACGCGATACTTTTTAACTCTATTTCTAACTTTTTTCCTTTCTGAATCAGTATTTCATAATAGGAGGGTACTTTTCTTTATATTCGTCATAATTTCTTTAATTTCTCTCTGTGCTTTCTTCTTTCTTGGAGTCTGCAGCTGCAGTAGGTGCCATAATAGAATTTTTATATTATAAAAGAAAAAGAACAAATTTTAAAGAAATCTATCACAAAGTCGTATGCATTTCAAACTTTAATAGAAAAATTCAAGCCAATTATTTGTTCACGTTACATATTAAGTTGTAAGGCCAAGTAATTAAAATTATATTAAGTAATTAAATGTGTGACTCACGTTACAAAATTAAATGTGGTCTGTCTTTTAAGAAAAAACCTGAATTAAAATAAAATTTGTCATTTACTTTTACTCTTCATACTAAGTAAGAGGAAAAGTGAAAATTTTAATTTTAAACATAGAATATTTTAAAAGAATTAAAAAATAAGTTTTTATGACTCACGTTACATTATAGTAAGTACTTTTTCGGAAATTATTCCATAAATATAGTAATGGATATCTGTTACAAAATTAGACATAATTTACTCTACTGAAAGCGCTCTTTCTGCTATGCATAAAATTAAACAAAAATACTCAATATATTAGAATATATAGGCCTGTAAAGACAGCCTAGTTCACTAAAAAAATCTTCACATCTAAGGTTTTAGAACAGCTGACTATGTACTGATAAAATAAATGCGTAATCTGTTGCCAAATTCAAGTTTAAAAACTTTAAACTATCTAGAAAAGAATTAAAGAAAATGTGAATGAGTTACTTTATAGATTTTTTACGGATACAACGAATTGTATTTATCCGTAAAACATATTTTTTGATTGATGTGATACATGCGAGGCATATTTTTTGCAAAAATAATTCTATTTTAAATGATTATTACTAATTTAAATTAAAAGTTCGTATTCTGAAGATTGTAAATTGAAACAAATTGTATTAATTTGCCAATGTTAAGGGTCTCTCGATTGCACCTTCTTACGCATCCACAACAATCAAGAGATTGTGTAGGATTCTTCAAAAGGTGTTTCAAGAGGATTTTTACATTGTAAACGAAGTGTCTCGAATGTGAAGCAGTTCTCACCTTTACTAGTGAATCGATGAAACTCTTCCTGTTCTTGTAACTTCAGTTGACATTGAATGAACACGTGGTCACAAGAGAAGAGGGGCAACAACGATGAGGAAGTCTGCCAAAGGTAAAGGTCTCTCAATTTGCCTTTATTCGGACCCCCGGCTATCAAGAAATTGTGTGGGTTTGTTTAAATTCGACCTTTCGAGAGATTTCTTTAACATAGTAAGCGAAATGTCTAAAATGTGAAATCATTCTTACTTTTACCTGCACTTTTAGTGTATTGGAGAAGCATTTCTTATTCTCCTTGTTTTATGTGACATTGAACGAACACTAGGCCACAGGAGAAAAGGCGGACGACGAGAAAGTTTGCTCACATTGAGGGTCTCTCGATTGCACATATATAGAGATTTCTGTTTCATTGTAAAGGAATATCTGGAATGAGAATTCCTTTTCACCTGCACTTGTGTATCAGTAAAGCGTTTCTCATTCTCGTTACTTTAGTTGACATTGAATAAACAAACGTCAACAAGAGAGGAGGCGGTAACAACGATGAGGAATTCTGCCAACGATAAGGGTCTCTTGATTGCGCCTTCTGCATTATCGGTCGTCAAGAGGTTGAGTGGGATTCTTCAAAAGCTGATTTCGACCAGCTTAAGATGGTTTGTACATAGTAAACGAAGCGTCTCGAATGTGAAATCATTCTCCACTTTTTCTGCACTTTTGTAAATCCTAATCCAAGTTTCTATCTTCTGAATGGTTAAAGGTAGAATCAAAATTTCAACGCATTTCAGATCAGCGTAAAATTTTAAGACAGATTCATACCAAAAACATGATTTTCTTTGAAAAAATTATTCTTTTCTCAATTGTCGAACTGATCTTTTCGAAGATATTCCTTTTATACTAAGCGGAAGTATTGCCTTGTTTTTAAAGGGAATGACACTTTAATAAGATATTTTGTTGCCCCTTATCAACTGTTTTAATTTTACAGCCATTAAAAATAGGATAAAAATCTTTCTTTCCCAACTAAAATTGATTTCTCTGTTCACAAGAGCCTGGATTTGGTTAACTTAGAAGTGTATAAAATTGACCAATAAAATGCCTAAAATAATCTAAAAATATTCAAAATGACGTAAAATTTTGATATTTCCATTTGTTAAATATCCGTTCCATAATTGCCTGTGAATAAAGTGTTCTTGAACTTCAATCTTTATTCATAAATAAATGCAATATAATCTTATAATTGCATTTATTGCTGCTGCTGCTGACTTGCTGACCAGAAGTGACAACCTAAACAGATAAATCTTTCGTAACGTATAGTATACGATGCGTTCCAGTGCAATGCCAATGCCATCAACCTCGATTGTAAATTTTTGCACGTTAACTTTCCACTTTTCAAAAATTTTCGAATGACGGGATATTTTGAACATAGGAACACGTAAGAGCCAGCGGATCACAGGGAAACAATGTTTTATGTAGTTCAAATTGTGGCATTATTAATCATTTTCATTAACTCTAAAAAACCTAAAGTATTCGCTTTTTACTGTCAAGACTAGAGGAAAAAACCCTATAACCTTCACTCTCTAGTGTCGATGATTCACCCACCAATAAAAAAAGTAAGAATTTGTTTTGTGTTAAGGGGTGATCACGGATATTTGGGCTCAAGAAGCTAGCAAATGAGTCATTGTAATGCGTTTTATCGCAAAAGCGAAACTGCGTATGAAAAATATTGGAATATTTCTGTAAAACTTTGATTAAAAACGAAACTAACTAGAAAATGACAAACAATTTCCTTAAAATTTTAAAATTGAGTGTAAAATAAAAATATATGCCACAAAAATCTACATTTCTAGAACCAGGAAATTGGAAGCGAAATTTCTGTTTATATGGCATTGTCTACGAAGTACTATCAAAAGAAGACACGCAAACAAAATCCGGTACTGGTGATAACCTTTCTTTTTTAATGTTATTTTTGCAGGTTTTATCGTGTTTCCTACGATCTATGGCTAATTTTTATTTAATTTTCCTGCAAATAAATCTCTATATTTTTTAAATCCTATCTCTAAACATTTTAATGTATCAGCACAAATTACACATACATAACAATAATTAGTTTTTTAATTTTTAAACACAATTTTCCCTGAATTCCGACTATCTGAAACGAAAACTAACCCTCCAACCTACCTTCTTTCAGGGGTTTTGTAGCACAAATGGAATAACGAGTGGGGAATATTTCAACTAAAATTTGATTAAACCCACGATGAAACGAGAAAATCATGTTAAAACTAAAAAATTCTCAAAGGAAACCCAAAAAACAGACATATCGAAAAACCAGGAGATCGCTAATAGAATTTGCGTATATATAATATAAAAATTTTGATTCAAGTAGTAATAACACTAACTGCAAGATTAAAATATAAATTCTATGAAAAATAAGCTCACAGTAAATTAAGTTCAGTAAATCAAAAATTCATTTTCAAGTGATATCGAGTTCAATGTAGCACGAGGATGTGAAAAATGAATGAAAATTGAAACTTCATTTCACCCGTTGAGGACAAATAAAAAAAAGAATTAAAGTTTAGCTTTTAATTTGAATATTTAATTTTAGCTTTATTTTAAAGACGTTTGCCGCACATGAAAGCTAAAATGGACAATTGTCGGTATACGTTGTTCTCAGAAATAAAATTACCCACTATCCCCTTTAGTTATAAACTATCACATTTCTACAAGTTTTGTGAGAAAGCAGGGTAAATTTCTTCAATAAATCGAATACGATTAAATTTTCTCATCCTATTTTTAATGGCCTTAAATATAAATCAGTAGATCAAGACAAAATAATCCAATCAAGTTATATCTTTTCTATAAAAACGAGATTAATAATCCCTTTTGTGTTCGTAATAGATATATTCGTCAAATGAGTATCGCGAAAATATTAAAGTTACAGTTGCAAAATTATTTATTTAAAGAAAATCACATTTCAGGTATCGATGTGGTGTAAAATTTTCCGCAGATTTCAAATCCGCTGAAATTTTAACTCTATCTTTAACGATCGCGAAGATAGAAACTGGACTAGAGGAATAAAAAAGCCGTAACGCGCGTCAAAACGCGTGTCATGTGAACGGTGCAGTAGAAACCTATGCTTCTCCAAACGCTTTCTAATCGCGAGAACGACCGGAGATTGTTGAAGCGCCGAAGCTATCTAGCGCTTGGATTCTCGCGATTTCTGCATTTGAACACTCTAGTAGAACTCTATGTATGCTACCCGAGTTTTGTTTTGACGTAAAACGCGCGTTGTAAAACGCCTAATGTGAACGGGGCCTTACGTAGTAAACGAAGTGTCTCGAATGTGAAATCATTCTCACCTTCACCGGCATTTGTGTATCGGTAAAGCGTTTCTTTTTCCCTTTGTTTTATGAATTATTGAATGAACACGTGACCACAAGAGAAGAGGCGGGTATAAAGATGAGGAAGCCGGCCAACGTTAATGGTCTCTGGATTGCACCTTCCTCCACATCCCCGGCTATCAAATGGTTTTGTGGGATTCTTCAAATAGTGATTTTGACACGTTGGAGAAATTTCTTTTTTAATGTAAAGGAAGTGTCTCGAATTTGAGTTCGTTGTCACCTTCACTTGCTTTGTTGGGTATTGGTGAAGCGTTTCGTCTTCTCGTTACTTCAGGTGATATTGAATTGACACGTGGCCAAAAGAGAAGACTAGGGAAAATGATGAGGGAATCTGCCAATCGTAAAGGTCTCTCAATTGGACCTTCTTCCGCATGGACGAGAATCAAGAAATTATAAGGATTCTTCATAAGACGATTTCGACCCGTTCGAGAGATTTCGGTTCCATTGTAAACGAAGTGTCTCAAATGCGTCGTTCTCACCTTCACCTGCTCTTGTTGTGTATCGGTGAAGTGCTTGTTATTCTTATTGTTTTATGTGACATTGAAGGAACGCTCGGCCACAAGAGAAGAGGTGGGAATAACGACGATGAAGTTTGACAACATTGAGGGTCTCTCGATTGCATGTAGTACTTCCTTATCCCCGTCTATCGAGGTTGTGTGCGATTTTTCAAAAGTGATTTCTACCCGTTCGAGAGATTTTTTGCATTCTAAACGAAGAGTGTCGAATGTAAAGTCGTTCTCACCTCCATCTTCACTTGTTGTATATGGTTGAAGCGTTTATTATCCGTTTAAATTGACATTGAATGAACACGTGGCCACAAGAGAGGAGGCGGGAACAAAGATGAGGAAATCTGCCTAAGTTAAAGGTCTCAATTTGTCCTTGTTTCGCATCCCCGGCTATCAAGAAGTTGTGTGGGATTCTTCAAAAGATGATTTTGACCCGTTCGAGAGATTTCCTTTATATTGTAAGCAAAGTGTCTAGAATGTGAAATCATATTCCCTTTCACCTGTACTTGTGTATCCATCGATGAAGCGTTTCTTATTTTTATTATTTTATGTGACATTGAATGCCCAACGCTAAGGGTTTCTAGATTGCACTTTCCACCGCATCCCCAGATATCTAGAGAATCTGATAGCTGGGGATGATTTTGTGTATCGGTGAAGCGTTTCCTATTATATTTGATTGAATTGGCATTGAATGAACACGTGGCCACAAGAGAAGAGGCGGGAACAAGTTTGCCTACGCGAAAGGACTCGATTGAAACCTCTTCCGCATCCCCGGCTATCAAGATGCTATGTGCTTCAAATGGTGATTGAATACTACGTAATTCTACACTACTCAGAAATCTCACGACGCTCAGTTAAACCCTCAACGAAACACACGGGCTCAGCAATCATGCACGTCATCGTACTCAACAGAGAGAGGTATGAGTCCGTATCTACCAGAAACCGTGCATTAGGGCGCCGTCTGGGCATACGAATTGAAGACGGATATGGATGTGAACAACAAAAAGTACTGCAATTTGTATTCAAATATTTACGCGAATAACTTAAAATGTTTGAAAAACAAACTTTGCTTTGTAAAATTCGCTGTTTAGCTTTTATTTTGAGTGCAATTTGTTACTTAATATTTAGGAAAAATCATTGATTGTATTGATTTTTTTTTCATTTTACTATGTCTGAGAGAAATTAAATTTCATCTCTTATTTACATACCCTTTTGAAGATTTGTATACAATAAGCAAGTTCTAGTGAAGCAACGATATTATATTGTATCAACCTTTTACTCTTGTAAATCTACTAGTATTATTATGAAGTTCCTTTCATCCGTTAATGATTGATTGATTGAATTTTTATGGCACAAGGGCCAGGTTTGTCCGAGCTGCGCCAAACTATCGGTAATTTCAAATAAATTTTTAATCGTTTCATGTGTTAAACTGAAACACAAAGAAATAGAAATGCTAACCTTTAAAGTAAAAGTTTTACTCATGTATTTTGGATGGACCATGATGGAAACCATTTGAATTATTAAAAGTATTAAAATTCTTTTGATTCTAGTGAATAAATACTTTCAATTCAACCAGAGGCCGAATATAACAAGAATATGAGGATCTGTTAAAATGTTTTATTTGGCTGCTGGGGATTCTTTCACTGCTTCCTTCATGAGATGTCCATCGAATGTTCTCGCATCCGTGATTTTCTGAACGCTCTGTTTTTCTGAGAAGTTAATGTGTTTTGTATAAATGATGAGATTAATCAAAAGTTCAATTCACCTGAGGTAGTACTTTAGATGTTCTGTTTGCCCGAGGTGGCACTTCAAATGTTCCGTTCATCTCACGTAGTACTCAAAATGTCCTATTGATTCGAGGTGGTACTTCAACTGTTCTGTTCATCCGAGGAGGTACATCAAAAGTTCTGTTAAACTGAGGTGGTTCTCTTTGAATCGTCTGAGGTGGTTCTGTAGATGTTCCTGGACGTCCAGGACTGTATCTTCCCCAGAGAGGGTTTACTGCATAACGGTCTTTCCGGGAAACGCCTCTAGGAGTTTGTAGGTCTGGTATTTTCTTACTTTCCATGATTGGAGGTGATCTGTGTGAAAGTGGTCTCTTGCCTGGTTCTATCATGTCCAAAGATATGTCACACACGACGTGTTCACCACTCGCAGTTTCAATAATTGGTCGAGTTTGCACATCAATATCTAAGAATAGCGGCGTTTCTCTACTTGGACTTTGAAGCATGACTGTTTTTTGGAAAGAGGCATTATGAGGACTCCTAGGAGATATGCCTGGTGATTGAGGTGAAATATTTACCGCATTATTCAAATTCATAGGTGGTTCTGTCAGAAGAAGGTCTTCATCACCATAACTGAAATTTGAGTCATAGGTGCTATCCAACCTTCCAATGGAACGACCATAAAGATAATCCTCCCCTATTTTAGGTCGCAATCTCGGAGGATAAGTGCGACGATTTGCTCGCCGATATTCCTCTTGTAACTGATGTTGTAAATGAGCTTGTAAGACATCACCCTCTAACGGTTCATCTGGCAAAATGAAAACATCGCTTATTAAAGACGCGTCGATGTCCAAAGAACTAAGTCCACTTAAGTAATAGTCAGGATATGTGCCCTCATAAGAAGTTTCGTATGAATCATCACGCTCTGCACCAGAGTATGTTCTGTCCATTCCGGGTGAATACAGACTATCGTGTCTACTCTGTATGCTGTCTTCCATAGAGCTGACAGTCGACTTCCTGATTCGCGGAGAAGCTTGATTTCTTGAAGGCGATAAATATGTCGCATCCTTTGTTTCCTTAGAAGAGGGTGGAGAAGACATTCTTCTTGGTGATCTTGTGCCTGGTCTGGGCAACCGATTCTGGCCAACAGGAGATATTTGAGGTAAAGGTAGCTGCGGTATTTGATTCTGACCTACAGGACTACTGGCTGCTAAATGTGGCTGAAGTGGTCCTTCAAATGTTCTGTTCACAGGTGCCGGGGAACCAGGTTGGGAGAAAGTAGCTCCGAATCTTGGAGCTTCGCCTTCCACCTGCTGTCTAAGTTGATCAGCGTAGACGTGTATTCCTCCAATTTCCTCTTTCAATCGCTCTACCTCTACATCCTGTGTTTGAATATATTCTCTCGCTCCCTGGATCTATATGAAATTGAAATATCTTAATGTTAGACTGAGGTATTTCTTCAGTTTCATTCGAATGATTCGAGACAAATGAATTTAATTTGATTATCATAAATTAATGGGTAATTATAGTCTTCACCTGACAGGTGGAATGAAAATTTATAATAAAAATGCCAATTATATGAGTAAGAATTTTAAATATTATCAAAATTAAAAAAATTAAGTAGCAGTAAGTAGAATTGTTTTCCTTTTTGGTCACATGTACTGCAATATTGTACGTTTCAGCATCGTGCAACGGTATATACAAAAAGCTGGCATTTATAAACCTAGTTTTAAAACTTCTGTTACATAACTATTATTTTACCGATAAAATAGATTTCAATCTTTTAAATTTACTGTAAAAAATTATATTTTGGATTAACTTTCGGGTTACATAAACCTCCAAGTGGTTTCGACGAGATATCTCGTCCGTCAAGATATTGGCAATTATTTTATGATGATGTTATCAAGATCTGGTATGTTTATTTCGAATGACAAGATACTTCTTTCTTCCACCAAGATCTGGTCAGTTTGGCTAATAACGAGATACCAGGACTATCACCAGGAGGTTTTAGAGTTAAGTTTGTTATTAATATTCAGTTACTGAAATGCAACATGTTAACCGTTCCTGCATTATCGTTGCATCACAAAGGAAAAAATTCTCTGATATCATACTTTCATGTTCGACAGAACTGTATACAAAAGTAGAGCTTAGAAAACAACATATATAAATGGAATTCTATTAATGTATTAAAGTTTACTGTGTGAGTTGAATACTTATATAAACTAATGTTCATAAGTAAAGGAATTATATTGCCACTTTTGTATTGGAACAGAAAACAACATTTTGCAAAGGTTGATAAGGGTATCTCATTAATGTTAACTTGTAAATTCGGGTGGTTGGGGTTTGGAGAAATCACTAGGGTTTTGCATCTGAAAGCCCTTTAACCCCAAAGACGATTTTTGGACAACATATGTGGCACAAGGAAGCCATATCAATGATGGGTGTGGAAAAATCATGGGGAGAAAGAAGCGCTAGCAATACTCAGGTAAACGTTTCCCAGAAAAATTATATTCCGCCAAACGGTCATGCGTAGGCTTTGGAGACGGTTCCAAACTGGACAATATGTTCGAAATATGGTTAGTCTCACCCACCCGTCAACTGCATAACAGGGTAGGAATGTGGCCATAAGAGCCCGACGCCATCCAAACAGCACAGTAAATGCCACTGGTCGACATTCCTCTTCTAGGTTGATCTGTCGATAGCATCGGGAATCAGCACATTCCAACAAACGATTTATCGACGGCGACGTGAGTTCAGCTTGTATTCAGGCACTCCCTTAACTATAGAGCCTATGCAGACCATATATTTCAGAACATGGTGTACTGAACAACACAACAATGGGATAGTGTGCCATATCGTAAGAGTCGGGATTTATAGGAATGTCCTCCTGTATAAGCATGTGAGGCGGCTTTATAGGGGTGGTTGGTTAAATTTTTGGTTTTTATGGCGCAAGGGCCATATTTGGCCATGCTGCGCCAAACACAAGGCATACGCACAAACTTTTTAGGGGTGAACTTGGTCCTGGGTTCCACTTAATGTACGACGATGCACTTCCTCAAAGTGCTAGTTAGTTCAAGGACACCTGGATTCCGAGGATTTGACGCGTCTGAGCTGGCCATCCTGCTCACTGGACACATTAAACACCATTGAATATGTATTGGACACCCTTGACAGCCGGATCGCAACACCAAGGCTGTCGCAGCCGAAGCATTTGTGAAATAGTAGACATCATTAACATAAAATCTTTAAAAAAATTAGTAGGAAATATATTCTCCTTTTAAACCTTATTTTAGTTGCTCAGATACACAATGAATCGGTTGTAACGCAAAATGTGCTTTTTAAGTATGAAGCAAAAGATAAAAAATCTTTAAACGTTAAAGAAATTTAATTTTTGATACAAAAAATAAATAATTTCTTATTATGAAATTTGAATTTCCAACTCTCGGAATTAGCAAAAGCATTTCTAGCAATTGCATATTAGTACATTATTGACAAACAACAGTATTCAGATTTAAAAAGATTTTAATTTTAACAATTTTAATTTTCCCCCAAAACTGCTCTTTGTTGCTGTCCCATGAATTTTTTAACGTTTCAATAATTTCACGCATGCACTGAACAAGACAGAAGGGAGAAGCTGGAATGTATATTAAGCATTGCGATAGTTTGGATTGTTTTATGAATACTGCTGAAAAAGTAATTATGTCTTGGTTCTTTTCATACTTCCGAAGGAAACTTGGTACTTTAGAAATCTGACGATCAATTTGAAATTAAAGAATTAACGCATAGATCAAAAAGGACCAATATCAAAAATTTCTCAAGAATAAACACGCCTTACCGATCTATTAATTATTCAATAATATTTGATAATTTTATCTTAATTTTAGTGAACAGGATGTTCCATAAATTTGTAGACTTCAAAAAATCATATAAAAACAACAAATAGGCGTATTATAGTATGGTATGCCCTAAATGGTTTGTCGAGGAGTCAGATTTTATTGGCATAGGAAAAAAATTAATACAAATTTTAACCGATAGATGGTGCTGTACGTTTGCATGATTAATATGCAAACTTAATTCATTTAAAAAAGGTAGGTAGTTGAATTCTTCGCTCAGGCTCTTCAAAAAAGTATTTGGAACAGAAGCAGGAAAAAACATTTGGTGTTATTTATAATAAATCGCGTGAATTTACATGCGTATGCATCGTGGAAGCAATGAGAATGTTTACATTTTAACAAATGTTTTTGATACCATTGGCAATGCAGGTCAAAGTCACACACAAAACCATTTTTCCCTTGATGATGCAGAAAAATAAATTACATCGACCTTCTTACGAAAGTGGGGCCGAGTTGCTGTTGTAAGATCCGAAGGTTAAGTCACATGGGCTTATGATTGGATGTGGAATTTTATGGCTCAAGGTCCTAAGCAAGACAAGCCCCGCCACACATGAGCTTATGAATTGACTTAGCTTGATGGGCTATCGAAGAGTAGACTAGTGTTTTTAATCACACTGCATAATTACTTTGACTAAACAATTATTTCTGACATTAGGATTCATGCTTTTTCCTACAACTACGTGATCTTCAACCGGAAGAAAATGAAGCTGCACGTATATGAACTGTCTTTCTCATTAGAAGGTCCATGATAAATTCATGACTGACAAGATTCATGCTATTCGTTAAAAAAAGGGGGTTATATTTCACCATAGACCTTGGATAAATTAACAGAAAAGTGGCTTAAATTTCGAAATTTGTAGCTTTTAAAACGATTTTTCTTAAAGTTGTATCCCTTGTCGCTAATGTTAAAAAATAGTAGAAAAAAGTTGCTTTTTATTTCTGTGGGTCAAATTAAACCAAACACTTTTCGCTTTACTTTCTCTTTACATGTTGTTTTTATTTCTTTTGTTCAACGACTGATTTCTTCGACGTTCGACATTACACGGGACAAACTGATAACTCTTTGTGAAAAAGTTCCCCGAGTGAGCGTGCCACAGTAACTCCTAACAGAGACAATTACCAACATCCATGTGCTTACGAATCAAGATCCGAACCCGGACTTACTGGGTGGCAGACAAACGCTATGACCACTATACATGTTATATTCATTCTTTTAGACTGCTTCCTTCACAAGAATAAGGAAAAATTATCCTAGATAGCAGATTACATAACTTAGAAACATGAGTGAATACGATTAAAAATATACACGTAGTAAAAAGATGTAAACTACCTTCAAACACTTTAACTTGGAGAACGCTTGGACGAAGTTGAATTAAAATTGTTTAGTTCATAAAAAGCATAAGTATCACACTTAAAATTACGTCATAATAATTACTAAAAGAATTGATTCTTGACAATGGGCGCAAAACTCCTGCAGCATGCCAAAAGTGCCTATAGTCTCAAATTCAATAAAATGTATAGAAAGATAGCTTACGTATTCATTTAATTCATCTAATTGTGCTTGCAGATATTCATGCTCATCTGTGAGTCTGCTGATTGCAGCCTTTTTCGATTCCAAGTTTTGTTGCAAATCGTGTAAGTTTTGCTCTTGTTCATCCTGGAAGAGAGATTAAATTACATAAACAATTTTAAACTTTTATCGATTCTGTGATCTTATAGAATTTCTCTTGGGCCCTTCCAATTTTTCGTTTCTAATTTTTACCAAATGAAGCGAAGATATGTGTTAGGTCTCCATCGTCACATTCAGAAGTGTTATAACCACTCCCTAAAGAATAAATTACTGACGATGTGCTCAAAACTCCTAGTAGCGTGCCAAAAACGCCCCATCATCTTTAAATAAAACTAGCACACCCGTATGTCCAAATGAATTCTGCAGATCTGAACCTGAATCTGTAAAAACCTGTGCCAAATGTCTCAGATTTTCTTTTCTGCGCTAATTTCTATCTTCCAGATTTCTCATTATTTTCTGTAATCAGACTGCTGAAGAATTTCATTAGAGCAATAAGATCTCTTCCGTGCAGTTCTAGCAACGTTATGCAGTTCCATAGCTCAAATTAAGCATAAAATTTGCGGTAAAATTGGCAAATTAATCTTGTAGCGGTTGATTTTATATTGTTTATATCCGTTTGTTGCCATTCGCCAATATACAAGTAAAGTTTATTTCTGGGCCACATATGTTAGTGAAAAGTTATACATATATATGCATAAAAAGGTAGGTAGGATTTGAATTTGCGTTGCACTGGAGCAACGAGCTCTTTAGATACATGGAAAGATAGTTCAAGCTTTCATCTAGTTCCTTTAATCGTATTTGCAGATCCTCATGCTTTGTCTAGGTGATTACATTATTTTTCGATGATACGTTTTTTTGCAGCCCGTTTATTTCCTACTCCTTTGGTTCGGTGGTTTGCGTGCTGCTGCTTTTCCCTTCTTCAACGACCCTCCCAGACTGCTGTTCGGAAAGAGACTGTGTACATAAGGTATAAATTATTTTATTTTAAATAAAGAAAACTAATTTAATAAATATAAGCATAAGTAAGTGCGGCAGAAACTAACGAAAGGCATAGTTTAATTTTGCACTGATGATTGTTAGACACATTATACTGGTGAAACTTTTCAAAGAATCATTTTACCACTAAAGAAACTTTTCTAAAGACAAATAGCACATTAAAAATAGTAAAATATAAGTTCATTATGATTATGTTACATTTAACCCAAAGAAGGAAATACTTTTTATTTTACTGAAATTGATGTTAAACTGTAGGACTTAAATTTCCTGTCATGTTTAGTGATGGCTCTCCACAACTATAACGGAGTGCCTCTCGACAGTAAATTGAGAGTTCTAGAGCTGACCAGGTTTCCTCCACACTCAGATGCGATTATCGTCTTTCCCGAGATAGAAGCGGGATTCATCGCTAAACACGATACTCTGCCATTCTATACCTGTCGACGACTCTCGGCCGCTCGGCACCACTTCAGATGTAGGCGACGATGTTCGATAGTCAAAGGGAGACGTCTAAACTAGCGACGTGTCTGCAGTCCTGTCTCCACCAGTTGTTTATCAATGGTTCGTAATGTTACAAGGAGGCTGCGGCTGTAAAACGGACGATATGCATCGATGGTCGATAAGGTCGAGTTTCTACCTATTAATCCTCCTGTTGCTAATCTGCCACTCTTCTATCCGGGTAACAGATGCCCGGACATTCGTTAGAAAAGTGTAGTGACACAAAAGATAAATATACACTCCAAGGCCAATTTGCAGGAATAAAACCGTCACCTATGAGAGATTTTCTGTCTACCTAAATGTAGGTGGTGATGGTGTTCCTTCGGTGGAAAGCGTTTAATGTACATAATTCGGAAGTGACGTCACTTCGATTGCTTTTCATATACGATTTCAGCATTCCAACGGTAAATAATCCAAATTCACATATGGTAGTTCTTTGATCAAAGTCAATTAGGTTAAACGACGATCAAGTACATTTTAAAGCAACCTCGATACGTATCATGCAAAACTATTTAGACGAAGTAGAATCTTCGTTTTCGGCCTGGATTGTTTGCACTGAAGATTTCTCATAAAGAGTCGATTGATGGGGGGTAGTGATTCGCCTATCACCAGTTAACGAAAAAAGCAATATTAAGTGCTTTAAAAGCATGTACATACGAATTAAGTCAATCTGCTCATCAGGTACAACGACCAAAAGGCAGTTTCACTCAAAAGCCTAAGAAATAAGCCAAATGACGTCATGTTGGGAAACACGTTCCGTCGTAGAAACACTACCCCCATTTAACTTGACACAAAATTCTTGTCACAAGTATCATTCTCGAAACTACACACTAAACATACAAAATTTATTTATGATTGATTTTTCACTTTACCATTTGTCTAGGTGCACTTGTAGAAGGTCCAGGAAGGCCACCTTGAATGTTTCTAAGGGGGAAAAATCCATGTTTTACCAGTTTGCAACTTACTTATGGTCCCGAATTACTGAATAAGTTGTTTCAAAAAGAAAAATATCTAGAAAATCAAACTTTTCTGGGACCACAGCCTATTTTTTAAAGCAAATATTTACTTGTAGGATTGATTTTATTTCAGTGGAAAACAAGAAACAACTATTACACCAATTTATTTATATTTAAAGTATAGAATTAAAAGAAATTATGTCGAAATCATAATCGAGGATCATGAAAGGCAATCGTTTGAAGAAGTAAAACCGATTCTTAAATAAAGATCATTAAAACAATTATATTTTAAATTGAGGATCGCTTAGATTTGTAAAGCTTTCCAATCATAAACGCGGATTGATAAACGTTTTACCCCATATTTAGCTTTTTCATATTTGAATCTTTTATGAATGTTATAATGGCTTCAGCGCAATGTTAATTAATTCTATTGCAGAGAAGTAATTCAACAGGTCAAAGTATTTGAAAAAATTTTCGGCTCAAAGATCAAAGAAAGTAAATGCACTTTAGTTGGGATGAAATAATCGTTTTGTCACATAATTGTGATAGGAAATTACGTGACAAAATACGTACTCACGTAATTGTGAGAAGCGAATAAAGTTTGACTGGCCACCTGAATAGAATAAGTGTTATAGCATTCTCCCAGAACATGTCAATTGAGTAAAAATTTGAGCTTGCAATAAAAAAAATCATCATAATCAGTAAAATAACTTTCCACTTCAATCCATAACCTATTTTGTCAACATACTCAATCATCAGATGGGTGAATTAATTTTAACATTCCAAATTTCAATTCCATACAGAATATTTATGCTAGCAGTGTAAAGAATTCCTATGGATCGATACATGAAATTTCTCAATTTAATTTAAATAAAAATTAACCAACCAATTAATTTGCACAAAGCAAAATAAAAATATTAAAATCCCCAATTATAAAGATTTATGTGCAAAATTGGAACGCTTTTGTGATACTGCAGAAAACGTTTTCATTGAGAGTAAGTGTCTATTTTTTTCATAAACGGAAATTACTTAACTTTTTTTATATAGTTCTTAAAGTATTTGAATAAAATAATATGGATCTTGTTTATAGTTATTTCATTTCAATTTTTCTAAACTTGATACAGAAAGGAAAGTTAAAATTTTGATTTAACTCAAATATTTTTTATAAGAGTCACTTGATTTAAATCAAGATTTCAATAAGCATACCCTGCTACTAATGCATTTTAAATGCTTACTAATTAGTGGCAAAAAGCAGCGAGATATAGATTTGTTAAATAAAAATGAATAGCATAACCTAGAGTTGTCAGTTGCTCGTAGTTTTAATTTAGAACAAAAAGACTTACATAGCATTCGTCAGCTCCTCATCCAGATGAGCAATGTGATCTCTCAATTGATGTATTTCATCGTTAGCCTTCCTGAGCTGTTTTTTCTGTTGTTCAATAACGAAGAAGGCTCTTAAACAAAAGTCCAAAATAAAAATTACGTTGGAGTACTAGTGAACAATTAGTGTTATTAATTAAATTATCTATATTCTCAATACTGGTAAATTACCGATGGAAATTCTAATTAATTGTTTTTAGTTCTAGTTTATTGACTAACAAGAGTTATGTAGTTGTAGGACTTACATTAGGTACAAGTTTCCATACTATACTTCCAAGTGCAGTTAGTAAATTATTCCAATGAACTCAACAGTGAGATGAAAGAAGGGCAACGATAAATTGTAAAAATGGTGAAAGTAGAGATCGACGAAGAAGAGAAAATTGAACTGAATACGAATTCGCTGAATTTCAAGACATTGAAATGCAGATAATGGTATTCAACAACTTAATGGGATGCAAGTACTATGGACATTCAGGAGCATAATTATAAAAACATGACTGAGTTAGGCCCATTTTGTTATACTTCATAAAAAGCATGTATTTAACACGAGTAAACGTACATAAATTTTTTATCATTTTCTTTCCATTAGGAAATATGATGCAAAATAAAACGAAGAATGCTCAAAGAAATTACGCCAACAAACAAATCTTGCATCCAATAAAAAAATCCGTATGGACATGTCTGACCAAAAAAGACTGAGTGGCTTATAATTGACATGCTATACATAACATTCACACATAACAGTACATAAAATCCTTACAATTGCTTTTCATTAGGAAATAGAAATGCAAAATAAAAACTTATTATTATAATCCATTATAAATGGTATGGTTAGGCAAATAGAAAATAGGTTTTGATCAACTGTCTTTATGGATAATTTAATTTTTCCTGAATGCTTATTTTATATACTACTTTGACTTGGTGCATCGTAGTCATTCAACATGACTTAAAACAATGTATCCACAATTTATATAAGATATGAAATATGTTCAGTGTTATCAATAAATACTATCAATGATCTTCTATACAGATAACGCGGGTCGACTATAACATACTACTAGTACTAATCCAACAAGTATTTGACTAGTATTAATCCGATATGATTTTTATTTCATTTCACGTACTAGTATATGAAATTTGTCACCAGAAGCATGTGTTTTTTCGTAATACCATGAATATTGTATCAAATTATCTCCCTATCCGTCTGTTATAACTTTTTATCCTAATGCCCGGCCAGTTTTGAACTTCAATCACTATGTGTTTGCAATGGCATATTTGCGAACTTATAACTTTATTTGAAAGAGGAAAAGTTTTTCTGATAACTTTCAGTTAGTAAATTATTCCAATGATCTCAAAAGTTAGGTGAAAGAAGGGCAACAATAAATTTTAAAAATATATTTTATTAATCAACCCTATTATATTGTTATATTTTATTGTTATATTGCTATAGTGTCTATATTTTATTAATAAACCCGACCCACACCGGGTTATTCTGATAGTGTAAAATAGTATCAATAGTTCATTTATTGTTTTACAACTTCAAAACAAAATATTAGTATAATCCAAGAAATCAACTTTAAATAAAATGGTTTTTTATGTATTGCCCAAACAAAAAGTTTCATTTCGTAAAATTTAATGTTCAAATTTGCAGAGTTTGCAGAGCACTTTCTTCAAAAGTTAGGAAAATATGTAATGAATTCAAATGGCAATTGACATTTGGAAAAAAAAATGTAATGTGAAGGGTTTCTTGTACTATAATGCGCAGCTTTTTGGTACTGAAATGTGCAGCTTTTTTTTGTACTGTAATGTTAAGCTAAAATGTTACAAATATTTTAATTTTATATTATTTATAAAAAGTTGCATACGTTTCAAAGAAGAGAAAATGTTTTTCACTTATTCAAACTAAACAGAGTGTGTGGAATACAAATTTTATTTCCTGAGGCGGCCAGTCATGTAACTTAATATATAATATAAGGCGTAAGGGCGGCCCGTAATCCATCATGGTGCTAGGATATGGAGAGTGAATGTGAGGATTCTGCTCAAATCATGAATCAATTTTTTCTATCAATCGTAACCAATTAATGCGTAGTTTTAATTACAAGTCGGTAGTATAATCCATTTATCAACGATCAGTTTGCAAAAAGGCATTTTCTGAGTTTGGAGTAAAAATGGATGGCTGATATAAAAATAGTTGTGAAATCAACGGTGTTGCCAACTATTTATTAAAAATTTGTTAACAAAGTACTTCACAAAAAATAAAAATTCATTGTAACTAGGATTTCTTTTTAATAGTAACTGGCTTCAAATGTAAAATTGTCAATTTATAAAGGTGACTAATAATATGATTACCCATTGTATAAAAACTGGTAGTCTTTTCACGACAAACTTGAATAATTAAAAAATTTTATACTATAATAAAAAATTTAACTATCAAACTTCCATAAATTAGCCAATACGTACCTCTTTCTCCCAGATGGTGTGCTTCCTGGTACTCCACTACTTGGAGGTTCTTCAACATCGACGTCAAGCTAAGAGAAAAAGTGTAAAAAAGTTTTTCTAACAATAAGTCACATCGTTCAGAAGTAGAAAATGTTCAAATCAGACATCGCGATCATTAAAGTAATGCAAGAATAATATTTCTAATAGTACTCTTCTACTGTTTGTTCATTAATTTGGAATTTTTATATGAAATAAAACGTTTTCACTCGTATTTCATTTGGGAGGACTAGTGTTCTTTTTGAAATATTCTACTAAGCTTTGTTAAAGGTGCTATGTAAATTGCTTACCTTTGTTTGAATGTGGATGTTATCTATAGAAATGTAATCGTAGACTGTAGCTATAGAAATTCTTAAACACAAAGGACATTCTTTTGTTTATTCTTTTAGGGAATACAAGAAATGACCCTTCCATTGACCTTTCATTTGCAAGTGCTAGACTAAGCATTAAAAACAAGAACATTTTAAATGTGGAATACCAAAAATGGTGCATGAACGCCAAATAATGAAACTAGTCACCTAAGTTACATAATTATATTTATCCTAAACTGCTACTTTTTAAATCATTGAAATATCAAATTATGTCTCCTTATTTTCAGTAATTATCATTTTCTGACGCATATGAATACTTTATTTGTCCGATGATTTCCCATCTTGTTCTATAGTAGTTAGTGTTCCAAAACTTTTTGTCGGATTAGAAAACTAGTGATAGAGTAAACTGATAAAAATAAATTTAGGACAGATATCCTATAATGCATTGTTCCCAAAGTGTGAGATAACACCTCTGCAGGCGCTGAAGGAAACTTGGGAGGCAATGTTGGCCCCAGGAGAAATAAGGTTAAGATGAGCTAGACAAGGCAATAAAAAGATGCTAAAAATTTGTCGCTTAAAAATGTTTTAAGAAAAACACTTATCATCTTGAGGACAGACACACTCACTACAGTGATGCATTGCCGCAAGAATTATACAATATAAAATGGAAGTTGCAACTGATCGGTCTAAAATCAAGACGACAGGTCGTAAAAAGCTAGAGCTGATATCGTTATTACCACGCTAAAAGCACGAATCTGCATTTTGGCGATTTTCAACTAACTGTATTTTTCGAATAAACCATTCCAAGTTTTATACTACGACAAAGCAACGAATCATCTTGATTCTTAGTGGAAATACGGATTTTCATGAGAAAACAACCTTTGAGTCGTAACTCGATTTTTCCCGAACCATCAAAACTTTGTACGCGTTTTTGTAGAAACGTCAATTTTGCAGATTCGTGCCTTTGGCGTGGTGCTAATGATATGTATTTGTATTTGCTCTCATTTCCAACTGGAATTTTTGATTGCATTTCTGTTATCCTGTCTAATTGAACGTAGATTTAATGTGCAGCAAGTTTTAACTAAAAAGAGGAACCGACTGCGAATAGTTGACCGCGGAGATTTAAGGAGGCTGCAGACAACAATAAAGCTTAATATACAAATTGATAGCACACCAGGTTCATTTTTCGTATTAGTGACTATTTTTAATTTACTGAATTTATTGATATTAATTGCTAATAATAGTGAGCAATATTATATTTTTAATTTACTCACTATCATCAGTAATAAGAAAAATTGTTATTTCTTTTTAATAGTTTATTAAAAATAAATATTTTTTGTTATTTCTTTTTAATAATTTATTAAAAATAAATCATTTTTGTAATTTCTTTTTAATAAATTAGTTTATAACTTCAGTTCCAAGTTGTATAATTTACAAACTATCTTTTCGAAACTAAAATTACACACAACATAAGTGTTCTGATGAAATTCAAAAATTATAGTCATAGCTACTCTTACAGTTTATTATCAGATGAGATAGTTTCCAGAGGGGGCGACTAGAAAAGTTATCTTTGGAAAAGGGACGTTAAGTCAAATAAGTTAAGTAACCCAGGATGTAATGTAAAAAGAATTAAATTGTTGTAGAAAGGATATGAAGCATGTACTTCATTTAGTCTTGCGTTCTGCTCCTCAATATAGGCATCCAATACGGATATGAGAGTTTCTAAGGGGAGTACTTCATCCGCTCGGTAACCATGTACATATTTTGCTACCAATTCTTGCAGTTGGATTTGTGCTCTGTCATGTGCATCCGCTTTAAAATAATTCTCTTGATACCAAATAGCCTGAAAAACAAATCAAAAATTAATAACTGATGCCAAATTTATTGAAATGAACGAAAACTTTTGTGTGGACCCTCTGACCTTCACCAGAATGTAGAATTGATTTTTCCCCACGACACATTTATTGACTAAATAACTGCATCTATTGGTTGAAAGAATCCATGAATTTTTTCAACCCTTAGAAATGTTCTATTGTTCCTATAGAATAGAATCCTTTGGAAAGATTCATCTTTTGGAAAATTAATTTCCTTAGAATAGAATCCTTTGAAGAGGTACTACTGTTCCTTTTCTTGTAATAGGACCTCTGGAAATGTTCTATTGTTCTTTTCCTTGGAATAGAATCCTCTGTACATAATTCTATCGCTCAATTACGAAAATGAATTCTCTGGAAAGATTCCGTTGTACGCATTTCCTTACAATATGATCCCCGTTTAAAACTGTTATTTTAACTTGTGGCACTCTTGCATCAGGGATTTTCGAATTTCATCATCATTAAGGGGAGGATGACGCATTAATTTGATAAGATATTCGTGACTAAGTTTTTAATAGCAAATACATTTTTTCATGAAAATTCAATTTAATTTTCTTGAAAATTACATTAATATTATTAATCATCTGAATAGGTGGTTTCCATTTAGAAAACCGAATCTCTGAATTGAATGAAACGTGCCCCAAGATTCGATTTTAAATTGCATGGTGATTGCAGTAAATCGAATTTTAAATAAAACTTTGCTGATCCTGGAATAATATCACGGTTAGAAAATATTCAAACTATGACTTTAGAGAAATTAAAAATGTATTGGCTTAAGCGACAGAAAGTCGAGGTTCCTTACTTTTAGAGTTGAAGCTATTTGTATGCAAATTAGCGACCTATGAAGCATACATTGAAAACGATTCTTTTCTTAGGCTGAAATCGGTCGTATTCCGTTTTTTAAATATTGTAATTGATTACCTTTGCTTTGTCTGTACGAAATACATTTAATTTTCAAGTAAGCTCTGCAATTTAATGTGAAGTTAGATGGAATTTTCAAGAAAACAAATGTGTTTATATCAAAAGAAACTAATCACGAAACTCGTATCAATTTTCATCAAAATTTTACCATATCATGGTGAAATTTGGGAATATCTTGGTGCAAGAGTGACATAAGTAAAAAATATTGATAGGAAAACTGAGTACAAAACTGTTTCGTCGTACTTCATTTTTACAGGAAATGAACTCAATAGGCATTCATTATTAATCCAAAAGTCAAAATCTATTTCTGTCGTAGTCACATTAGATTCACCTTTTGTATTTTTCTCTTTCACAAGGGGTCCGAAGTATGTGAAATGAATGATATGGATGAATATAGCATATGTGTGTATTTGCATCCAAAGTAAATAGTAGGAGCTATAAAAATGCGAAAATAGTGTTTAAAATATTATTTTCTTTACACTTAAATGATATCTTCATTTTCTATGAAAGAGGATGGGTTATTCTGATCACTTTTTGAATCAATACTTAACTACTTTAACCCGAGCAACGCCGAATAATTCTGCTAGTATTATATAAAGAAACTAAGATCTTACTTGCTCTACCCATAATTTTCCAATTTCGCTCAAAGCCAAAGGTCTATCCAGTGTTTCAGAATGCTTACCAAAAATTCAGGATCGATTTCGGGCGGCTCTGGATAATCCTCCTCTGGAGACAAGGGGATCACGTCGGTGCTTCTCCGATATCGTCGAGGTGGTGTCGAGGGATCTACTGGAACAGGAGGCCCAGCTACACTAGAACTAGAGAATCTAGAACTCTGAAAAACAAAGTAAGAATTGAGGCCTAATATATCTTTTTGTTAAGAATTATGAAGCTAATTGGTATCTAAAAAAATAGATTTCACAGCATTGGAATCTGGACAATCCAAAAAACATCCGAGTTCTGCACATCTTTGCAATAAGCAAAATTATTCAGTTCATTCTGGGCCCTTTCCTCTCTAACTTGGGAATAAAAATAGATCGCAATATACAGATGGCAATCACACAATGTCACTCAATATCGCTCTTTAGGTCGTATCCCCGTTGTATCAGGGGACAGGATTGCAGAAAAATACTTCTCACTTGCCGGATCAAATACGAGGGAGAACTGAGCCGGTTTTAAGTATTGGAATTGGGTTTTCTAGCTGGTCCTATATGTATCTGAACCTTAATTATGCCTCTAAAAATACGGCAGTCATACAAGTACGTATCTGAGTTTGACAGAGAAAGAATTGGAGCTTATCGAGACTGCGGATTATCCTCCTGAGAAATCGGTGCTCGTGATGGACAAAATCAAACAATGATGCGAATATGGAATCATTGGATCACTAATTGACTAATTTGCGGGCTCCATGTGAGCCCATTATCTATTATCAGTTCTAAATATTTTAGATCGCAAGATCATGAGCAAAAGCCTGTAAATGAAAGTTTCATTAATTTTTAATCCATCATTGAAGTAGATAAGTCCACAGCATCGAAGCTAAGACCAAACTCTATGGCGAACCTCTTGCAATATTCTTGGTTATTGCGGTTAGTCTAGCATTGAATGATACTGTTCTGTTATATAATTTCCAATGAAAGAAATTAATGTTTGGGGTATATTATGGTTTTTAAGCATTTCAAATTAAAACAAACCAGTCTATGTTGTCAAAGGCTGTTGTTATATGCATAGCAACAAGGTAATTGTGTTTGTCTCCCCTGTTGGTGATTTTATGTACTATGTTGTGTATCGCGCTTTCACAACGCAAATCTCGGAAGTCCCATTGGTAAGAATATATTGGATCATAACAGATGTCAAACAAGCTTATTGACAAAAACTCAAGCAAAAGATTTTTCCTAGAGTTGGGAGGAGACATATAAGATGGGCAGGATGGAGGATCTCGCCTAGTCTTAAGCAAGAAGGAGACGTTTACTTTCTAAGCCTAATGCCTTCTAAGGAAGAGAGAACTTTCCATATTATTGAGTAGATTGGTCATTCAGAGCCCTAGAAGGTTAAATCAAGGCAACCCGTGCCAGAATGTGAGACGATAGTGCGTCCCAAATCCATGTTATTTGCAAGGTCAGTCGGTAGTTGAATTAACGTCGTACTGATGCAACACAACGGGCTATAGGCGACGGTCCGGGATCAACCCCCAAGAATTATTTGCAACAGCAAATGTTTTATAATAGAAAATCTATCATTCTCCTGCTCCTCGTGTCCTAAAACTTGTACTGGTGGATCCTGTTTGACATATGAAACTACTGATTTTCGATATATGGAACACTTTTGGATCTTTGTTTAATGTGTCTTAATTTTCCGATTTTGTTCAAAGAATATTTTGTTCTGTGATTTAATAATGGCGTTGTTTAGGGTTCGCTTCCGAGACCGGGACCTAAATCAAGGTCTGCAAGCCTGTGGTTTCAGAGGCAGATTTGCGGGTTTGTATGCCGGTGGTTGCTGGTTGAAGTATTCACTGTTTTTCGTCCAGGAGGTCAATAGATTCAGTATTCTTGATGTTGGATTCCTGAAGGGTTTCATATATCTTAGTGATAGGATCTTCTCTCTCGTGAAGTCGACACTTGACGTAAGAATTTTCTTGTAGTTCTTGAAATCGTATCCTTTTCAAGAGTTGTGTCCTAGGGGATGATATTGTTGTGTTCACGGGATAGATATCCTCCCTTGCAAAACAGCTTTTTCGGTAAGGCAGTTAATTAACGTCGAACTGGAGCAACACACAACGAGCTATTAGCAACGGTCCGGGATCAATCCCCAAGGGAAAGATCTGAGGACAATACCACGCAATTTTGAACCACTGTCAGATGACGATGACAACATCTGAGCTGGCATCCCACTCTCCAAACTTCCATACCATGCCAACGTAAGGACATTTGAGGCCATGACAGATTTAATGTGCGCCAGCCCCCATATACAGGAGGTCTTTGGTTGGACTTAGTTTCGAATTCGCAACCCCCGATTGTTAATCTATTACTCTTCTAATTGGGCCAGCTCCTTCAGTTCCTCATAACTGTTATTATGTATAAGTGTACGAATAGACCATGTTAGAATTCTTGGTTTTATATTTTGCTAATTGATTTTTCTTCATAAGATTTGCAATTTCCTTTAATGTATTGCTGGCTTGGTGTGAAAGTTTGCAGAGTAAGGTCAGGTGTTGATCTCTTCATCTGACCGTGGCTCAAAATTACAAGTTGTCCTCGGATCTTTACCTCCGGCGTTGTTACCGGACCCTCACCAATAACCCGTTGTGTTGCTATAATGCGACGTAAATTCAACTTCCTACCTACCATTAATGAGTCGAGATTGTATTTTATATTTTGGTGTGAGGTTCTTTCAAAGGAGGATACCAAATCATACAGTTCAGAACAGATTGTCTGTCTCATCCTTTCCTATCAATGTTGGCTTAGTGGGTACGAAGTGGTTATTGATCTTGTTAGTGAGGCGCCGGCAATATTATAAGCAGACCCACGTTTAAGCGATAATGGTAATGGTAATTAATAAAAATCGCACTGGAGCGAAGGGGTATTGACGACGGTTCGGGATCAACCCCCAAGAGAAAGATCCGAGGTTAAGACCACGTAATTTTGAACCACGGTCAGATGAGAGGTCAACACCTGAGCTGGAATCCCACTCTTCAAACTTCCACATCACGCCAACATGAGGAGATTTGAGGTCACGACAGATTTAACGCCCATCAACCCCGGTGTACACAACGGTCTTTGCTTGGACCGAGTTTCGAACTCGCAACCCTCCGATTGCTAATCCTTTACCCTTCCAACTGGGTTACAGTGACCCCCAAACGTTTTGAAATAATTTATGCCTTGTTACTAAATGCTAGTCATTAGTACTAAAAGAATAAAGCCAATGGCAGCAAAACACGGCCCTTCTGAATGTCTCGTTTTAAATGGTTCTACTGATTCTCAAAACATTTGAAAATGGGCTATTTTGGCTAAAATATAAATTCTTTAAAACATTTTACCTTTTCAAGATGATGTCTATGGGTTGTCCGGATTTTCCGGTGTTATTGTTGGATATTGTTGAGGCGGGGAATCTTTGAGGGAAATCAACATGTCTTCTATTTCGCAGTAAAACTTGAAATGGGTGTTGATATATTTTTAACTCTTGAATTTTCCAGAGAATTATAATTAGAAATGCAAAAAGCACTTATATTTGAATTGGTCCTCAATATTTAGCTGGTCAGAAAATGCCTCTGGAAAAGTACATAGTAATTAGGATCTTGCTGATTCGGGATCGCTGTGGCTGCCGCGAAAAATTTCATTTTAAGAATCATTATGGTTATTGGCACATTAAACAAAGACTACACTACGTTTAGAAGACGTTCAGAAGTTAAATCTAAAAATATCAGACATTAAATACCATCCTTGTAACTTACTTTAAGCAAAATTATTTGGGATTATTTCACCAAAAAGAGCGAAAGACGCCCACTCTTAGGAACTGGACTACCTTTCCTCCTCTTAATATTTTTATTGTTTGTAACTGGCCCTCCTCAAGATGAGCAATAAAATTATATAATGTTTGGGTACAGCTGTATCTAGCGCCCCGTCTGATGGCAACAATCTTGGCGCACATTTAGTAGCGAGTTATGGCAGGTGAATGTAACCCATCTTTATTATTTTTTTCCCGTTTTTATGACAACCTCGGCAAGCAGAAAGTATAAATTTTCATTTTGAATATTTCAGAAAGTTCTTTTCATTTCGGTCAAATTGTTCTTTTTGATTTCAGTGGTTCTTTAAAGAAATTTCCAATTCTTTTCCTTTAATGTATGGAAGAATTCAAACGTTCAGTTTGATTTTAGTCACAGTCCAGTGCAGTCGCATCAGGTTGTATTGTTTTTTGCTATTTTATTTTAAAAATCGTAAACTTTCTGTTTTTCAACATGCCTTCTGTATTTAGTGTTGTTGATAAGTTGGTGTTGAGAAAATTATTATTTTCCACCACAGCTTATTACTTTCCGTTTAAAAAATATTTTTTTCTAAAATTTATTTCCTTGGCGACATAAAAAGTGCGCCAAAATGCGCCAAGAGCGTTGCCACCAGACGAGGCGCTAAATACAGCTGTACTAATATTTGTGAAATGAAACACACAAAACAAACCGTTCCGAAAGCCCTGCATACATAGTATATAAAGAAACTGGGATCTTACCACCCACCCCAATAATTTCCCCAACTTCGTGGCACTGCCAAAGGCATATATAGTATCTCTGAAAACTATATTTACCGATTCCGAACTATCACTCCTGGATCCTGATCCTGAACTGTCTCCCCAGGACGTTGACCCGGGTTCTGATCCTGAACTTCCTCCAACGTTGTACACGCGTCCCGATCCTGATGAACTTGATCCTGAAGAATACTCCGATGAACCAGACCTAGAGTACATCACTCAAGAGGTGTATTATTGCTCCCACGTGGAATATGATCTACGGGAGAGAAAATTAGGATTATGTTTACATGTCAGAACCATCCAGGGCATGTGAGCAAGCTCGATAGCTAATTGATTTCATGTAGCTACCTTGAGTGAATCTTTCATTTCTGTATCAGTATAACTTTCTTTTTGAATATCCATTTTCTTGACGGGAAAAAAACATTACTTGGCCAGATCTGGCAATTGAATCATTAAAACGTTCCCGTGTTTTATTTGGGTAGAAGAAAAATCTCGAATTATAATGAGTGTACAGTTTACGCAATCGTAGACTGTGAAAGTATAAAAAATGCAAATTTGAACGATTTTCAAATAAAAGAACTGTTTACAAGGAGAAATGTGCTAAAAGATATTCAAGAAAAGAGTTTTATATTGCGTACTCATGGCTTTTAAACAAATAAGTTGCTAGATATCATGTAATTTTTATATTGAATTTCATGATCAAAACATTCTTGATAAAGGGCACTTGGCTTTAAGATAAAATAGTGTAATAGTCGAAAATTACAGTAGGAAGACAGGGTAGAATAATGTTAAGGGTAGTAAGTAGGATTTGAAAATCGACATTCTTAATACCAGTAATATGCTGACAAAATTTCTCAATACCGGTTTTTATCCGTTTTTTTTTCTTAGCTGGAGGCATTGACCGGGCAGAGTTGTTGGACGTACTACTTCCTCACTACAAAACATTCAATAGAAAAGATATTGAGATATTTAGTGCTGTTCATACTGGAGCACCAAACGCGACTTTCTTTGATGAGACATTACCTTTTTCCCGAAAGTATAAGCCTCAATCGTAAAAGGAAAACTGAAATTATTTTTAACTTGGAATAGTCTATCTCGCAAATCAAGAAAATAATTAAAAGAAAGATAATCGCATTTTGTGATGTGGTATTTTCTTACTGGTGTTTATTTTAATCTTTAAACCAGAAAAACTGCTGTTTAAATTAATCTAGATGAATTACCGGGCATTTCTCGGGTTGAATTGTTTGTAATTCATCGTAATTTTACTCAATATTATTCCTATGGAAATTTCAAATTGTTTTTAGCCCCCTGCAGATCCAGGATAAATCGAACGGGGTTAATATATAGTCTGTGTCCCGTAGAATTAATTCTACGGGATGACTCTTCCAAATTTAGTGTGAATTGGTCTGACATTGATCGTATAAATATGCAATGTTATTCCTATGAACATTTCGAATTGTCTTTTGCCCCTTTACATAAGGACGATAAAAAAGACCACTTTCTATAAAAATAATCTTACATTATCATAAAAATTTACATTCCAATAACAAAGCTGTAGTTTAAGAATTTACAGACGGGATACATAAACGATATGATACTGAGCGATTTTCAGTTCAACCGCACCCATCTGCGATTGCATCATACTCTAAAATTCTACTCCAAGGTCATCTTGAGAGGCAACTCCTGTAGATGTTCTGATGTCATCTGCATGGGCAGACGGGGAGAGAGCGCCCCCTAGCAAGTGCTTTGTCCAGAATGATGGGACGTTACACCCCTCTGCACACCCAAGACAAATAGAACGGAGTTAATATGTAGCCTAGGTTACCCGCAGGCTATTACCCTATTCTGACGACGTTTAGTGTTTGCTGCGGTCGTAAAAATAGGTTTCCGAAATATGATCTTTTGGACACAAAGAAAAAAGCTAAATAATAAAATATCACAATTAAAAATCCGTTAATGATGTATTTATAAAGCCATTTTTCACTACAGCTAACCCCCTACTCGGTGACAGACAAGCATTATGACCAGCTATAATACAGTTTTCGCTATATTCTTTATTTAAACATATTTTTACTTTCCCCCTATCTATACATATAAAGCAGACTTGGCTTCTGTCTGTCTGTTCTCTATACAAATCTACACCATTTGACCAATCCACACCAAATTTGCACACTTATTCTTTGGAATCCTGCGGGTAACGGAGACTACACATTAACCCCGTTCGATTTGTCTTGGGTGTGCAGAGTTAACATCTACAGGAGTCGTCTCTCAAGATGACCTTGGAGGGTTTTTTAGAATCTTAAAGTATGGTTCAATTTCAGATGGGTGCGGTTGCGCTGAAGATCGTTCAGTATCATATCGTTTATGTATCCCGTTTGTAAATTCTTAAACTGTAGCTTTATTATTGGAATGCAAATTTTTATATAAGATTATTTTTTATAGAAAGTTGTTCTTTTTTTATCGTCGATATGGTACAGGGGGGTAAAAACAATTCGAAATCCTTATAGGAGTAACATTGCGTATTTATACGATCTATTTCAGACCAATTCACACTAAATTTGGTACATTCATCCAACTGGAATTCTGGGGGACACATAGGCTATATATTAACCCAGTTTGATTTTTCCTGGTCTTCAGGGGGGCTAAACACAATTCGAAATCTTAATAGGATTAATATTGAGTAATATTACCATGAATTATAAAAATGTTTGCTAACATTTTTTGTCTATTTTCAGTTGAAGATTCTTTTTTTCGGTGAGTTTCATTTATTCGTTAAAAATATTTCATTTGAACAAATATTTTGTCAACAAAAACTTTAAAAATTTAAATGAACAAAAAATCGTTAAAGCGATAAATTATTTATTCATTAAGATTAAATTTGTACATTAGGAAAAGAGCCGATGTAAACAATTCGCTGATTTTGAGTATCACTTCAAGATAAAGAAAGTTATAATTCAAAAGTGTCAATGTGCTATCAATACATTATGATTGAATCGAAACATTAGAAAGAATCTTTTGTACCATGTATTAAAAATTAAAGAAATAAAAATTCTCGATCAGCTGCTACCAAAACTTTACAAAATGGATGTTAACCCCTTTTCTCCCAAGGTACAGAAATATGGTGGTTGGTTGTTGCCTGATGGATCAGTATACTTAAAATATACATTTTTTTCAAATTTCAGTTTCTATTTTTAATTTTGATATATTATCTCTTCGATGATCCAACATAACTGTAATTTTAAATTCTCTACGTAGTTAGACTTAACTCGACAATCTAAAGTACTAATTTGAAAAATAATCAAAACATGATTTATAAATTTAAAAAATACTTACAATGACTGTTCTAGATATTGCTGAATGAAAATTGAGAATGATTTTACTACTGCTTATGAAAAATTTAGACTGTATAATCTTAATGATTCTGCTTGGAATTTGTTAATTTGAAAAGTAAAAGATATGTTGTTAATTTAAGATTATATTACATTTAAAAATATTTTCTTGTAACTATCGCGTGCGTAACATAAAAGTGTCTTTGCTTTCTTACTACACACGTGATTGTTACACAAAAGTAAAGAAGTAATAAAATTTTGTCCTTTTTCATACTTATATTTCTATGTAAAAACTATATAGGGGATTATGAATTTTGCAAATGGATAATATTATAACCGATAATAATTAACAATTCCATATTACAGTAATCAATGATAATTAAGCGGGTGGACCACAAATAATATTTTAATAAAATCTATTTGAAACGATTGTGAAAAGAAAGTATACATCTTTATTGAATTGGTATCAATACTCATTTGGCAGTGAGTTTTTGTGCAGAATTTATCTTATAAGATTGGTGGAAAGAGTAAAACACTGGCATCCTCTTAATATTTCTAATTCAGATGCCTATGATTTCTCTGTTTTCCTCCTAGAAATGAAGGTGAAATGGGACCAACTGTTAACGAAAATTTCCATTTGATTTGTGCAAAAATTCATTTATGTTGTATCCAATACCTCAAAATAAATTCGCAATCCTTTCATAATCTTAATTATTGTTTATCTTTCTCATAGGAGGTAATGTATAATTACTGAAGGGGCAGCCGTAACCGAGTTTGCAGAATCACAGATTAACAACAGGAGGGTCGCTAGTTCTAAACTCGATCCATCCAAACACTATGATTAATATGGAGGCGGGTGCACGTTAAATATGCCGTGGCCTCAAAAGTCCACACGTTGGCGTGGTGTGGAAGTTTAGAGAGTGGGATTCAACTTAGGTCTTGACCTCGTCATCTGACCGGGATCGAAAATTACGAGTATTTATCTTACGGGATCGATTCCTGACCATCGCCAGTAACCCATTCCGTTGCTCTGGTTCGACGTAAATTTAACTACCTACCTACCATACAAAATGTGCAAATCAAATGTGGCTGACATATCACTGACTTTTGCGATCAGTTCTTTAGTAGGTCATACAGACTAACGAGCAACTGTGCCACTTTGAGTTTTAGAAATTCGCACTTTTTTATTTATTGACATTAAAAGTTGGTCACACAAATTTAGATTTCCTTAGCACTGAAGGGAGTATGTTTGGAACATTCCGTACACATATATCCATACAACATATTATATTTCAATACATTATTGACACAATTTAAAATTTTTAATATCATTATAGTCTTCTATTTTTGTTGCAAAAATTCAGTAATGGCAAAATTTAATTGCCCATTGCCATTGGGAGATAGACAAAAATTATAATTTTCTCAATTTGCTCCAAATGTCAAATTGCTTTGGTATCGCTAGAAATGAAATGGCACTATTGAAAATTCACAATTTCGTAAATGTCTGTAAAATTTAGAGATTTTGCTTTCATTTCCCAGTAAATAAAACAACATTTGAAAAGCAAAGTTCGGGAAAACTTCGATTTTTCTGTTTTTTAACACTACATGCACGTTTAGATGTAAAGGAGAACTAGGAAAATATTTTAATTTTTCAGCATAAAATATCACAGATTCAAGATGTCGTATAAGTCTAGAAATTTTCATTATGGTCTCAGTTTATTTTGTTTGTAGAATACAGGAAGGATAAGAGAGAAAATAAATTCTCAATAGTTCCAATGTGTGTCATTAATGACCATATTAGATATGATAAATATCCAGCATTTGCATTTCAGACTTTCAATTCCTTTCATAAAAGAGAGTTTTCCTCATGTGAGGAAACTCTCCTTACATATCTCCTTCCAGCGATGGCTATTGTGAAAGCAGTATAAAAACTAGAAAAATGTTTCCAACTTTTGCCGCTATGAATCTTATTTCAAATGGAATGCAGAATGGCAAATTTTCAATCCTATTTCATTCCCAGTATAAGTCATGCATGATAAAGGTTCGTGTAATGGTATAGAACGAACTATCATGCGTTTAGCCACAAGGACAGGTTTACACTGACAGAATGATAATCAGATTTTAAAAGCAAAGTAACTCCTGCACTTCAACCATTTCGAACATCATAGGTTTTTAGTGTCTTCAGCTGATATTTTTCAAATTGTGTCTGAACTTCAACATAAATTTAAATGCCTGCAGTCATTGAAGGAACACATATATGTCTTGTTCAATCCTGATTCCCAACTTGAAGTATCATTGTTCATTATTTATCACAATCGCTAATGAAAGAAGAGAAAATTTTATGGAGAGTTCTGCATTACCTAAGCCGCATTTTAAGTTCGGAAGATGCACCCAAAGTAGAAAACGAGACCTTTATCAGATTGACAAAGATAATCAAATAAAAGTTGTTGCAATGTTGATGTTAGAATAATGCCAATGATATGTGAGTAAAAAATTTTAAACTTTCTCTAAAGAATGTTATTTGATGTTCTTCTATAATACTGAATTAATTTACTTTTAAGGTTAAAATTAATTCAGTATTTCTTTGAGGTTGGTGTTTTTTCTGCCTTTGTGCTAGACCCGTTTATGTCAATTGTGATTCATTATTTCGGACTAAAGACACTCAAGAGATTGAATAGAGAAACCTATCCCCTAAAGCGAATTTGGACTATCCTAAAGTAATGTAATCGAATCATCTGGTATCACGTGACGTAGGAGAGGCTGTCTCTTCTCGTATTGATCGTACTATATCATGTGGAATTGTTATAAGCTTAGAATATGAAGCAAATGCTACTATTTTAATTTTGTTGCCTTAGGATTAAAAAGGCAATCATAAAGTTTTTTCTTACAAGTAATAGACAATTTAAACGACATTTCTGTTAAATGTAATTTTTGGTCAGGGTTTCTTTCCTTCATTTAATTTTTCAAGCTTATTTAAAAGGGAAAATTTTCATTCCGTAATTTTCCTAAGCTATTTTAAAGGTGAGGAAAATAAAAATCAACCTCCAAACTTCTTTGAGCAATCATTTTACCATACCTAACATTGTAACTGGTATGAACTTCTACGATACCTTCAAATTCTTTAACATATAAAATTGTTTTAATTTTATCAAAAATTAACATTTCATTTTTACAATTTATTTTGAGATAAAAATATTACGTTAAAATTTATTATCAAATAGATTGAAAAGAAAAAATTTTGAGGATTACAAAACTATAAAATATTTTTGTCTACATCAAGTAATTTTTGAGTAACAACTTTTCAAACAAGCAATATTAATTGATTTAACGACTGTTCTTCAAAGTTGTAAGTCTCTTAATGCCTGCAACTAACTTATTATTTTATTTTGAACTAAAATATTTGAATATTATTTAGGCATAAGTTGAACCCCTGTACCAAATTTCATTAAAGTCCACCATAATGTTACCACAGGTTTTTATTATTTTGCTCATTTCATACAGAATCACAATAGATTTTCCGTAGGCAGAGCAAATTTAACTGCAAACTCCAGTGCAAATTTCTTGCCTGTGAAGATCTGTTCGCTTGGGGAGATGCTCCTGATATTCTGTTCACAGGGAAAGTTGATACGAATTTAATGATACAAAAATAATTATAATAGATCAATTCATCGTTGAGTTATCCCCGTTTGAACATTTCAAAAACACAGTTCTTCAGAAATTGAATTTAAAATTTTAGAAACATGTTTGTACACAGTAACAGTACCTAACGACAAACCCTTGTAACTAGAAAAATATTCCGAATACTTAAAGGTCTTGGTATCGTTTGAAGCAATAAAAAAATTAACATTTTTGTCGATTTTCCTGATTGCTAATGTATATATATATTTAAAAATAAAATCAGTTTTAAATTTAATTATGTGAATTTCACACCCCGTGAGCGAATTCATTCTCCTCTTCTAAGATTAAACACAGATGACTCTAGATTATTTATAAGCGTTATAGACACACAGCAGTACAGATGTTCTTTCAGTTGTAAAATCTAAATAACGTCGCAGTCAAAGAGAGTTTATCGATCGTCATAGAATAGATACCTATATGTTTGTGCTCTGTATAATCTTGAAGTCTCTGAGGGAAGTAGAGGTTTTTGTGTGCAGCATGTAACAAATACAGTGAGTTAAAGTGAAAACCGGACACCGTAAATGGAAAGTGAAATTGATTAAAGCAGCTGCAAACTCAGAGTAACTAAAATTATTTTTAAAAAATTTACACTAAATTAAATGTCATTTACTGCATTTTTTATATTAGTATTTACAATTTAATGAGAATTTATATTTATGAGGAATGAAGAGAAAAACTACACATTTTTGTGACAAAATGAAATGAAACCAGTGAAATTCTTGCATTTTTGAGAACAGAGATAAACTTCCTCTTTAGTACTTTACATTCCGTTATGTTTTGAAAAATGAGTCGTTTGGGCATGAAGCATTGATTTATAAATTTTTACTGTATAAGCTGACACGATTTCATCCCACACTTCCATTAAAGCTAGTTGTAAGTAGATTTTGCTAGAAGTATGATGCTCTCGAACTTTTGTTCCAAATGGGGATTCCATAAATTTTCAATAATGTTGAATTTTACAGGTATTGGGGAGATATTTCTGACAAGGAGGGTTGTTATATACAAAAAGCTCCTCGCAATACTAACTTTATGCTTTGGTTCGTTGTCATGTTTAAATTACATGTCGCCTTCAATATAGATTTTTTTCCAATTTTCAGTAACATTTCTTTGCCAAAATACATGTAGTGGTATTCTTTCTCCTAATTATTACCTTAAAATTTAGTTTGTTGAATCACCTTGGTACTATACGTTATAGCCAATGTTATATTTACCCAAACTATTAAGGATATTTTTCGTTTTCACGGTCTATTTAGCCCTGTGTAGCAAAAAGTGACTGTAGAGTGCAAACGAAACCAAATCAATCATCGTGGTATCTCAGTGAATTCCAAGTACTGAGAACCTAGTAGAGATTTCTTCAGCCAGTAAACTTTTCCGTCCGATCCAAAAGATAAATTTAATCTCATCAGTAAAAGAAAACTATTACAAATAAAAACCGCTTTTTAATGCAATTTTACTAATTTTAAACTTTCTTGAAATTGCCAGTAGCGTACTTTAATATTTACAACTGGAAATGCCTATATTGAATTTGCTCTACTATGAACTATGCGTAAATAAGATGATGTCCACGCAGCTTTACACCTATTCAATCAAGAAAACCTCTCATGCCATCATTTGTACGTGACTTTCGACCGCTACTTTAAAGAATTTTGAAGGGAGCATTTAAAAGGGTCTTTTAGAACACGATGTGGTAAATATCTACTTGTTGATTCATTATAAAAAGCAGTAATGCATTTGATACCTGAGGATGAAAAATAAATTATCTGAGAAATAAATATTTAGAATATTAACATTTATTGTCAAAGTGATAAGGGACACCTAGAAAAGTGAGAAAATAAGATAACCGTTGATTACATTCGAATTTTGTTTCACGCATTATAACCTGATAGTGTTAATTTTTCAAAAAGCTTCATGGATATTGATTTTAAAAGCATAAAATTTGTTTGATCTGGCATTTTTAACGTAGCAAAGTATTTTTCCAACAGGATATTTCAAGGTAAAATTTCGAGTAAAAAGTAAAATTTCGTACTATTACAGAGGCTGTTCGGACATTTTTGAACGATTTTAATGGACTGAAACTCAATTTTTTACATGAAATGTTTGTGTTTTAAATGTTCCATTTGATAGCCCTTATTGTTAACTATCTACACCTTAATTTCCATGATAATAATGACTTTTTCTAGTATCGACAGTGGTATTTTGTCCCATTCTTGCTCCAGTTTTCCAGTCTTTGAATGGTTTTCGGTCGACGTTTCGATAATGCCCTTTTTAAAAGTCCAAAAGAACAAAAATTCATGGGTGAAACATCTGGAGATTTAGCAGGAATATCAGTAAAGGGTATTTATTGACATGATACCCGTTTCTTTTTCCTCTTTTTCCAAGAATTTAATAATCGATTTAGATGTGTGGCTGCTTGCTTTAGCCTGATGCAGTTCTACTGAATGTTGGCATTGTGGGTAAAGATATGGTATTTCTTTTTTAAATATTGGGGATAAAATGTGGTCTTGATTTTTTACATTTTTTCCCCTCTTTTTACTTTTAATTTTCCATTATATGCAAAACCGGCGACAATCATAAATCTCTTAGAGAAAGTTCTCACGTTCACTTTGCTGTAGTCCTTTGACATGGCGGAATTTCTTTTAAAATTAAGCATCTTACCTTACAATATTCTCAAGAATTTTTTTCTTTTTTGGATACTTTTTGGAAGTATTTTTCCACTTTTACGTTTTTTTCCTTTCTCATTAATATTACTTATCGTACCTTTAGATATCGAAAAACCATGACTTTTACAGCGTTTTTGAATAATTGTATAAGCATAATTCTCTTCGGAAAGAGAGGAAACATAGCCTTCCATCCATTTCTTATTTAAAAGCGCCATTTTGAAAGTAAACAAAACTCTGACTTAGCAGACGATAAGTTATACTTTAACTATTTAACTGCTGTAAAAATAAAATTCTTCCGTAGCATACAGTTTTTTTTACAGCTCATCAAAATCGTTCAAAAAATGTCCGAACAGCCTCTGTATACATTCACGATCCTTTTGTAAAATAAAGGGTACATTCAACACTATCTGGTTTGAACACTTTGTTTTCGGAAATAAGTTTTAACGACATATGGTTGAAAAGATAATCACCATACATCCATTCTGAACAAACTTGCAAAGTTATTTTACATAGTTTTCTATTTCATTTTCCAAAGATCGAAGGCAATACAAATGCTCTATCAATTTAAGACCTGCGTGAATAACATAAATCTTTGAAACACATGCCAAGCTTTGAAAAACATGCTTTCCAAAGGCAATAAAAGCTAAATCAATAGCTGTATTTAGCTTTTATTATTTCATGCGTGCAATCTGTAACTTAACATTTAGGGGAAATCATTAATTGTAATGATTTATTTTTAATTGTTTTTCCATGAGTGTGTGAGAGAAATTGGTCGATTTCACCTGTTATGTACATACCCTTTTCGAGATTTGTACAGAATAAGCAATTTCTGGTTAATCATCGATATTATATTTTTCCTTTACTCTTGTAAGGAAAAGATCCTTCAATCTATTATACTATTATTAGTAAGCTCTTTTCATCTGTAACATAAAGAAAATAGAAATATTAACCTTTAAAGTAAATGTTTTGTACTTATGCGTATTTTAGACGGACCACGACGGAAATCATTTTAATTGAAAATATTAAAATGACTTTGATTCTAGTGAATAAATACTTTCAATTCAACCAGAGGCCGAATATAATACGAATCTGAGGTGTTAAAATGTTTTTTTTTTGGCTGCTGGGGATTCTTTCGCTGCTTTATTCATATGTGGTGTCCATCGAATGTGTTCAAATTCGTGGTGATCTAAACGCTCTGTTTATCTGAGAAGTTAATGTGTTTTATCTAAATGAGGAGATTTATCAAAAGTTCAGTTCACCGAGGCAGTACTTCAAATGTTCTGTTCATTTCACGTAACACTTAAAATGTTCTACTCATCCGAGGTAGTACTTCAAATGTTCTGTTCATCCGAAGCGGTACATCAAAAGTTCTGTTCATCTGAGGTGATGCTGTTTGAATCATCTGAATTGGTTCTGAAGATGTGCCTGGACGTCCAGGACTGTCATGTGCCGTGAGTTGCAGGTGAGGGTGATTTGTTAAAAAGTTCCATTTGTATCCCCGGAACGACTCCTGTCTGTTGAGCGAGGTGAAATCTTTACCGTAGTGTTCAACTTCATAGGTGCGTCTGACATACGAGAGACTCCTGCACCCGGTGCTAAGCTGTCCACAGTCGTGTGTTGAGTGAGGTTCCGTGGAGAACCAGTGACGGAAGCAATCATATTAAAACCCTTTCCTATGTTATATCTATTGCTTAACCTTCCAATGGAACGACCAAATATCTCATCATTCCGTATTTTATTAGGTCGCGATCTTTGAGGATATGAGTGCCGATTTGGTCGCCGATGCATTGGTGACTGGGGCATTTGATTCTGACCTACAGAACCAGCGGCTGCTAAAGCTGGTTGAGGAGGTGCTGTAAACGTTCTGTTCAAAGGAGGTTGGTCAAATGTACGACCCAGTCTAGAATCACGATCTGACAGGACAAAAGGTATGGAGTAAGAACGTGAGGTGCTGGAATCTACGCCTTCCATCTGCTGTTTAAGTTGAGAAGTGTAGAAGTGTATTCCTATAATTTCGTCTTTCAATCTCTCCACCTCTACTTCCTGTATTTGAACATATTCTCTCGCTTCCCGAACCTATATGAAATTGAAATTCTTTATGTTAGACTGAGGTATATGGTCAATTGTATTGTATTGATTCGAGAAAAATGAATTTAATTTGATTTCATTAATGGGTAATTAGTCTTCACCTGACAGTGGATTACAAATTTATAATAGAAAAACCAGCTCCGATGAGTAAATATTTTAAATATTATCAGAATTTAAAAAAGAATTGTAACATAGTATGCAGAATAGTTTCCTTTTTAGTCACATGCACTACAATATTGGAAAGTCGCTTGAAAAGAAAACGAACCATCTCTCTTCATTCAAACAATTTTAACCGTAGGGCAAATTCAAAGATGGCATTCGACAGGGAATAACGTCTTCTATCAATTCATATGCATATCATTCAAATAGGGCAACGTCTTCATATTAAATTGAGCACCATCTTCATAATTTTCAACAACAACCCCCTATTTTGACACAAAATTTTCCAATCTTTATCATAATTTAACTTCAGATACCAAGTTCATGTCATTCGGTAAAACAGTTTCGGAATTATGAGTTCAGAAAGTTTGGTAGGTATGTCGGTAGGTATTTTAATTAACGTCACACTGGAACACCTCGACGGGCTATATATATATATATTTTTCTATAATATATATATATATATATATATATATATATATATATATATATATATATATATATAGGTACTTTAATATATTTTGACAGAAATTGGCCTAGAAAGACTTTCAGCTCTTTCCTCTGAATAATTCTTGCGCTACACTTGCATTCATTTTTGTCATTACGGTGGTTTTGGGGCATCCTAAACTTGAAAAAATTAATTATGACAAACCAGAGGAATGTATAAATTTGTGAAAAATGTTTGGAAATATCACTTATGTTATCTAACGGACATTGCCTTCTTTCTGTCCTGTGTGGTACAGTTGAACAATGGTCAATCTAATAGTAGAGATGGGCAAAACTATGTTTTTACGATAACAGTCTTAACAGCTATTGCTAATTTACGATAGAAGCTATTATTAACTGTTATTATGAAAATCTTATTTAATAGTTACTAAAATTAGCAGTTAGTGAATAAGTTTAACAGTTATCATTAACCGGTAAAATTTGTAGACGGTACAATTAAAAAGTAAATATTGATTATCATTCTTTCCAAATTTCTCATCCGTCAAGATCTGGTCAATTTTACTAATGACGAGATATCTCGTCGAGACAATCACCAGGAGGGTTAATGTTTTATTATCTTCTTTTAGTCAAGTAACAAATGAACAGTTCCTGATTAACTACAAATAATCTCGATTTACGAATACCTGCTTTTAATGTGGAGATGATCCCTGAAATAAACAACGAATTTAATATTGAATATCTCCGGATATAGCAATAGTAAATTCATAAAATTTCACATTTAGACTAATTTGATAATGTAAAATCTGATTAAAGCATCAAAACATGGTATTGCCATTGCAAATTTTGTTGTTTATGCAAAATGTGACATGAAGACGGCCCCTTATACAATGGTTTTGCATTTGAATTTGTAGAGAACGATATCTTTCAATTTGCACTACTATGAATAGTGCTCGAAATAAAGGGAAGTGGTTCGTCTTTTTTCCGTGACTGTACATTTCAGCAATAGCATTAAAAAAACCTAGTTTGAAAAATTCTGCTATGTAACTATTATTTTACCGATAAATAGCTTTTAAACTTTTAATTTTATAGTAAAAAAATTATATTTTGGATTATTAACTTACGTGTTATTTGAGAGTTTTTATTATTCATATTCATTAACTGAAATGCAACATGATAACAGTTTCTCCATTATAATTTCAACACAAAGCTAAAAAAATTACAATTTGACTTCATACGTTCATGTTCAAAGGAAATGCATACGAAAATTAAACTTAGAAAACAACATATAAATGGAATTTTATTAATGTATTAAAGTTGATGCACTGTGTAAAATATTTATGTAAAATCAAGTCCATAAGAATTCGCCAGTACGCACATTTGCCACTTTTGTATTTGAACAGAAAGCAACATTATGCAAAGTTAGCGATAAAGGTATTTTTACAATGTAGGTTTAAGTCAGTTCGGGTAGTTGGGGTTTGGAGAACTCATTAAGGTTTTGCATCAGAAAGCATTATTATTGCCATTTGACCCCAAAAGACGATTTTTGGACAAGATATGGCACAAAGAAGCCGTATTAATGACGACTGGTAACATCATGGGAAGAAAGAAGCTGGCCATACTCAGGCAAAAGTTTAAAAGGAAATTAATATTCCGCCAAGCGTCATACGTAAGCTTTGATGACGGTTCCAAGCTGATCAAGAAGCTCTAAATATTGTCAATCTCACGTGTCAACTAAATGACAAGGCCAGAATGTTGCCATAAGAGTCCGACACCATACAATCAATCAGTACAGCAAATGCACTGGTCGATATTCCTCTTCTTAATCGACCTCTCTATAGCATCAGGAATCAGCACATTAAAAAAAAAGAGTTATCTACGGCTATTTGAGATCAGCCTGTATTCAGGCAAGTTGTATGGACTTCCCTAACTAAAGAGTCCATGCAGACCTGTTGAACATGAACATGGTGTACTGAACACCTGTTTGGACTCCGCAACAATGGGACAGTGTGTTGTTTACTGACAAATCCCGTTCCAGGCAAGAGAGTGATTTTCGACGCATGTGCATGTGACGAGCCCAAGGGACACGTTACAACTTTGACCATATCGTCGAAATTTATTGTTCTGGAAGTGGAGGAGTCCTTGTTTGAAAGATATCTCAAGGTCATGTACACCTCTCCTTGTGTTCTAAGTGCCGAGATTTATAATCATGTCCTCCTGCAACAGTATGTGAGGCTTTTATAAGACTGAATTTGGTTCTGGTCTTCCACTTAATGAACTACAATGCACGTCCTCAAAATGTCTAGTTAGTTCAAGGACACTTGGAATCCTAGGATATGACGCATCTGAGCTGACCATCCTGCTTACCGGACTCAAATATTATTGAACATGTTTTGGACGCCTTTAATAGCCAGATCAGATCAAAAGGGTTATCACAGCCGAAGCATATATATATATATATATATACTAAATAGTAACATTAGTACCATAAATTCTTAAAAATAGTAGCAAAAATAGTCTCTTAAACCTTATTTTAGTTGTGATATAAAATGAATCGGTTACAACACAAAATGTGCTAATTCAGCATGAAACAGTAGCTAAAATATTCGCCAGGAAATTGATGTATGTAAATTAAAATGATGTATTTAAGCATGAATATAGATCGAGCTCCCCTCCAGCATCTGTCGGACTAGTCTGGTACGATATTTCGAGGAAACTGGAAGTTTGTCAGATCACCTCTTGCACTATCAGCCTAATTTTTTCAGGCGCCTGAACCAATGCTGCGGCATCGCAAATTAACGACTATTCCAAGTTTCCTTGCCCAATCATTGTATTTCCCCCAAGATTCTTCATGCCTATTCCAAGTTTTCAATACCATTTTGATTGTCATAACTCCTGTCTCCCTCTATCGGTAAAATTTCGAAATACATTCTCCCTTGCCAAAACAAAATCTCCATACTAGTGATTCCTTTTCGCGCAAACCGCACTTCAATTTTCCAATTTTTACGATTTTTATAAATTATTGAAATATAAACAAATTTATGGGACACCCTGTTTGATGAATGGCTGTAGTGTTCAGTTGGCGATAACAATTTGGAAATATTTTAATGGCAAAGTACTGCCAAATGTAGTACGTAAATTATTACTAATTGCCTTTTCTCGTTCTTGGCATTAGTTTGTGATATCCTAAAAGTAATGTTTTGAACACAATTTTCAAGCAATAAAGGATGGAAGCTTGAAAAAATGATACTCTTGATATTTCCGAAGGAAACTTTAAAACAACTTTGTACCAATAAAAATTTGAGTCCCAATTTAAAATGATAGAATTCAAAAAGGACCCAAATCGAGGAATTTCTTAGGAAATAAACTCGCGCTTCACGATCTATGATCCTTGGTAATTTATCTCACAAGATGTCCCATAAATTTGTAGACTTTTCAAACAAATTGGCGTATTAGAGTGCGCTTTTCTCCAAAAGAAGTCAGATTTTTTGGCATAACATTTTAATTCAAATTTTCACTGATAGAATGAATGCGTTGCACGGTTTGCACGACTAAATTATGAAAAGTAAATTCCTTGAGAAAGGAAGCTGTCAGTTTTTATTATCTACAGCTGCATTTTCAGTAGTTTGTGCGAATTATGCTATTGTGTTTATTAAACTAAATGTTGCAGTTGGTGGATAAAGCACTTCTGGTGAAATTGTTTTACGACTACAGAAGCCTTACGAATTTCGAACTAAAAAAAATGTAAAGGAAACCTCCAATGACTGTTACCGGGATTTTAGAAACCTAGTACAGAGTTTCGAGGAAACTGTTAACTTAGCAAATTGTCTTCGCAGAGGCAGACCGAAGTTATCAGAGGATCGTGCATATGGCATGGCATCGCAAATGAGGCTCTCGCAGCAGAGTCTATGAGCGGTGTATGCAGTGCCCGCGAAATCGCCAGATAAACGGACATACCATACACAAATGATTTTCTGCCTCGTGTATGGCTTTTTAAATTTGTTCTTATACAAACTGGAATCTTTTCATTAGCTGAAACCAAATGAGGTTGCAGTGAGCTCTAGGAAAGATTGAGGAAGACCGTAATGGCTTCTTTTCCCATCTTTTGAACATATGAAGGTCATTTTTCGTTATACGGGACAGTTAATACGCATAACTGTGTAATCAGGGTGAAGGAAAATCCACACGCTTATACAGTAGAGCCGTTAAATGCACCGCGACTCACTGTATGGTGAGGTTTCACTGCAAGAATCCGTTATTGGACCTTTTTTCTTTGAAGAGCAATGTGAAACAAGGGATGGAGGACCGGAACAGTACGTGGAAATAGTTACTTGAAAATGCTTAAAGATGCGTTGGCCATCCCTGCGTGAATAGAATCTTCTAAACATAAGCACATTCATGCAAGATGCCCTCCCAATATCTCATGTGAAATAATTTTTTATCACTATGTTTGGTCAAGAACGACTAAGGCGATTTTGTGACAATGTATGTCCCCCGCGGTCTCCCGATTTGACATCTAGGGCATTCCATATGAAATGGACAAAAATAAGAAAATACCTATAATTAATGTATCCTAATTATAGCTATATACAAACTATAACTATATTCAAAATATTGGTTGTTCGAAGTTAAATATTTTGGAAGTTTCAGGTAGTTTAAGGATGTTTTTCGAAGAGAATTCTGAAATCGCTTAATGCTGCATGTCATCGAAAACTACTTAATGTAGACAATAATATTTTTATACTTTTGTAATCCGTGGTAAATTTTCTTTTTATCTATTTAGAAATAACAATTTTAAATATCATATTTAATCTAAAAATTAGTTGCGAAAAATGGAAAATTGTAGATTTGATAGAATTAAAAGTTTCGCTGAGCTAAAGTAATATAAAGGCATCGTTGAAATTTATTCCAGTTACAGTACTAGTTATGATAAAAACCATTGTTGAAGCTGTATATTTATGGTTTTAATAAATAATATTAGTTATTTCAATCAATCCCCCAAACGGAAGAACTTATGATATTTGGGTTGCCCCCTCAAAATACAATCCTGGGTGCGCCCCTGTGCTTCACGCATCTGTGGGTGGCGTTATGACACGCTTGCACAATGTTTCTTTGGTTCGGTAGTGAACATATTGAACAATTGCTTTTATAAGATGTTCTAAAATGTAAATTAATAAATATTGCACCATCTTAACTGCTTATTTCCATGTTCTAGTTGTGATCGTAATAAAGCCATCTATCAGTGAAAATTTAAAATAATTTTTTCTTGTACCAAATAAGGATCCGATTTCACGACAAGCCTTTTGTTGCAAACCTCACTCCAATTTATTGATTTTATAATTTTGTCTACAAAGTTATGGGACACCCTGCACCTTGATATTACAAACTCTTCAGAAGTTCTGAAGTTGTCTTAAAGCACTAACAGAAAAGGAAACAAAATACCACTACATTCTTCGCTCAGGTTCTTCAAAAAACTGTTTGGAGCAGAGGCGGGGGAAAGTTTGGCTTTATTTATCGCGTGAGTTAATATGCACATGCTTCGTTGAAGCGATGTGAATGTTTACATTTTCCAAAAAAATTTTATACCATTGCCTAATTACCCAGGTTAAATTCACACACACACACACAAATCATTCCCTCCTGATAACGTAGAAAGATATATTCCATCGACCTTCTAATGAAACAGACAATATGTGGGGCGGAATTGCCGTCGTAAGATCTGAAGGTTAATTTACATATCCCATGTGACTTAACCTTCGGAGTTATGAATTGACTTGGCCCTTGTGACTATCGAAATGTAGACAAGTGTTTTTTATCACGCTGCATAATCACTTGGACTAAACAATTATTTGTCCCACATTAGAATTCATGCTTTTCTCGACAACTACGTGACAGATCTTCAACCGAGCAACCGGAAGAAGCATGAAGATGCACGTACAGTCGCGGAAAAACGAACCACCCCTTTATTTTGAGGACTATGCATAGCAGAGCAAATTCAAAGATATCATTCAAAGGGAAATAACGTCCTCTACAAATAAATGCAAAAAAATTGCATAAGGGGACGTCTTCATATCACATTCTGCACAAATAACAAAATTTCTCATGGAAACACCATGTTTTGATGCCTTAATCATATGCGGCATCGTTAAATTAGTCCAAATATGAAATTTCACGACTCTACTATATTTATATCCCGAGATATTCAATATTAAATTTGCTATCAATTTCAGGGATCATCTTCACATTGAAAGCTATTCGTAGATCTAGACTAATTGTAGTTATAGCAACTCGAATTTCAAATTTGAATACTATTTCAGCATCGACCTTCTACTGATATAAACGGAGCATGTGGGCGGAGTCGCTGTCGTAAGATCTCTAAGGAGAGTAGACTTATAAATCGCCTTAGCCGATTGGCTGTCGAAGCGCACAACCATGTGACATTTTCAAACCGAGCAACGAAGAAATAACATGAAGCTGCGGGTACATGCTCCGTCTATTTTATTTAAAGGTCGATGTATTTCAAAAGTAGTATTTGTCAGCTCGTGCAAACGATCCGAGAATTATTATATTTATCATGGAAGTGAAAACGATTGGAGAATTACATTATTATATTTATTATGCAAGTGCAAAAGATCCGAGAATTATTATCCGAGGTTCTCCAGATGTTTTTAAACTTTTGGTTTCCCCCTAAAATCGCAATAATGAGGAAAATTTAATGTAACTCAAAACCTAACGATTGGAATGAGCTGAAATTTTGCATGGTCATATTAGAAGTCCTTCTGAATCGATTCCCATCAAAATATAGTAAGGTTCCAATTCACAAATTTTTCAAACACTAATTTAATAATTATTATTGCATACTAAAAACTATTTATAAAATAAAATATTATGTGGATTTTGTTTGGGTTGTTTAACAGTAACATGGGACAAAATATCAGCGCTATAGAAATAATATTTAGGAAGATATCCATAAAAGTCTAAGAAACTGATTTAACATTAGGAGCTCCAATCTTTCTATAGTACTCATAATTTCGAAACGGTAAGACCTAATGACGAAATTTGGTATCTGGTGTTAAATTTTTATATAAATTCGAAATTGTGTGTCAAAATAGGGGGTTTCCATTGGAAATTATGAAGTTGGTGCTCAATTGAAGACGGCCCCTTATGCAAACTTTACGCATTTGACTTTATAAAAGACATTAATTCCTGTCAAACGACAACTTTGAATTTTTTCTACTGTTAAAATTGCTCGAATGAGGAGGATTGGTTCGCTTTTCTTCCACGACTGCACATGTATGGTCTTTTTTCATTAGAAAGTAAATTGGGTACATTTGTGACAGGTGACACGGACTCATGCTATTCGTTAAAAAAGATATTTATTTTTCGGAGACCTGTAAAACCTTCAAAAAACAAATTGTATAAATTTCGAAATTAGTAGCTTTTGAGACGAGTTTGCTTAAAATTTTACCCCTAATCGACAAGATTGTAGCATAAAGTTGATTTTTATTTTCTGTGGGTCAGATGAACCCAGAACAGTTTTTTCTTTATTTTCACTTTTTTGTGCTTTATCTTCTCTCTTTGGATTTTTATATCTATTCTTCTACCACTGATATCTTCGACCTTCAGCATTATAAAGGCAAACTGACAACTGTTTGTGAAAAAGCATCCAGTGGGTGTATGCCGCAGTAGCTCCTAACAAGGACAATCACCAATATCCATGCGCTTGCAATTAGGGATTCGTACCCGGACTTACTGGGCAGCAGGCAAACGCGCTATGACCACTATACCAGTTAGGCGGGTTCAAAACATTTTATATTTATCCTTTTGGCCTATGTTTCCTACAGCTGTATGTGGAAAAACCATCAAAGATAGCAGATTCCTTAACTTATGAACATGAGTGAATACGATTAAAAATATAATTGTAGTAAAAAGATGTAAACTACTTTTAAACACTTATAACTTGGAGATAATTTGATAAAGACGAATTAAAAATTTTTTAGTTGCTTGTTTGTGTAGTTAGAGATTATATTTATGCTGTTTTCTATTCGGTAAAATTAGCAAGAGTAGTAATTGTAAAGATCTTATACTCCAAAAATTGATACGGTGTACCAGCAGAGAAAAAGTTTTCTATTGAATTGTAAAGGTAAAAATAATTTGTCTAAAATTTGAGAGTATGCTGTGAAGGAAATGTTCCTTGCTGAGGGTCACTTTTGCATGGGTATTATGAATATTAGTGCTTGAATATATTACGAACGTGTGAACCTTCATAACATACCCAAGCTTTGTTGTCATCTCAATAATATGTATTTAGTATTGGCGGCATTTTAGTTGGAACATTTAAATGTCAACTATATAATGCTTTGTAATTAACCTTAGGCACCTAAAATTAAGTATCTTGAGATTTAGTCACAGGCGCTTGGAAACTTTCAGTACCACAATTCCTTTACAAAATGAACGAATGGGAATAGCAAGTATTAATCACCTCAAAGAAATTACAAATTAAATATATAAAAGAGATAAAAATGTTTACAACAGGGAATTTATAACTCAAATAAACGAGGAAATAAAATAAGTTTGTTTCAATAAAACGTACAAAATAACATGAAAAATTCCGAACTAATGATTTGGAAGAGAAATTAAATTAAAACAACGTTTTAAGTTTTAATAAATTCTGTGATTTCATGGAATTTCGCATGGACTGTTTCTGTTCGTTCTCGATTTTGACCAAATGAAGTTAGTATACGAGTGTTCGGTCTCCTTTGTCACACTTAAAATTATGTTACAATCATTAATAAAAGAATTAATTATTGACAATGGGCGTAAAACGCCTCGTAGCATGCGAAAAGTGCCTATAGTTTCAAATTCAATAAAAATGTATGGAAAGATAGCTTACTAATGTATTTAATTCGTTTAATTGTGCTTGCAGACCATCATGTTCTTCTGTTAGTCTGTCGATTGCAACCCTTTTCGATTCCACGCTTAGTTGCAACACGTTTTCATCCTGGAATAGAGATTAAATTACATCGACAATTTTAAGTTGCTTTTTTCGATTCTGTGATCTTATAAAATTTCTCATGGACTCTTCCAATTTTTCTTTCCGAATTTTTACCAAATGAAGCGAGCATATGTGTTGTTAAGTCTCCATCGTCACATTTAAAATTGTTATAACCCTTCACTAAAGAATTAATTCGTGAAATTTGTGAACACAAACACCTAGTAGCATGTCAAAAACACCTATCATCTTAAATTAAATAAAACTAGCACACCCGTATGTCCAAATGAAATCAAATTAGTCAAAAATATTAAACGACATTCTGTTACATTTTTCAAACGTACTCATACTGGAGTAAATTCCTATTTCCAATAAAGATTTTCCTATTTCCTAAAGAGTTCCCTCCTCATGTAACTACAATTAGTCTTTGAACGTCCACTTCAATTATACCTCATTCACTTACATTAATCATTGCATTCATATTACATTCAACCCAAAGAAGTAAATACGTTATTTTGCTGAAATCGATGTTAAACTGTAGGACTCATATTTCATGTCATGCGCGAAATAAGCTCTATAAAAACAAACAATAGCATAAAATACTTTTCTATTATCTTATAGTACCTCTCTGCGGTGGAAAATATTTAATGTAAATTTTTCGAACGTGACGTTACTTGACTTGTTTTTCGAATACGATTTAAGCATTCCAATAGTAAATATTCCAAATTGACTTATGGTAGTTGATTGGTCAACGTAAATTAGATTAAACACCAAAACGACGATCAAGTACATTTTAAAGTGACTTCGATACGTTTCATTCGAAAGGATTTGGGTATCGGTAGAAAATTCCTCGTTTTCCTCTTGGTTTGTTTACATTGAAAATCTCTCTCATAAAGACCAGATTGCTAGGGAATAGTGATTCGCCTAAAAAACTAGCCAAATGACGTCACGTTCGGAATATGTAAAGGAAACACGTTCCGCCGCAGTGACAATACCGCCAAACACATTTAACTTGACACAAAATGCTTGTCATAAGTATCATCTCGAAGCTACATACTAAACATGCAAAAATTATTGATGATGGGCATCACTTTACCATTTGTATAGGTGCACTTGTAGGAAATCCAGGAAGGTCTCTTTGACGGTTTCTAAGAAAAGAAAATTTCATATTTTACCAGTGTGCGTTATACTTATGTTCCGAAATTACTGAATCAGTTGTTTCGAAAAGAAACATATCTTGAAAATCAAACTTTTCTTGTATCACAATGCCCTATTTTGAAAGTTACTTTTAGGATTCATTTTTATTTCAGTGGAAAGCAATAAACAACTATTACAACAACTTATTTATAGCTAAAATATTGATTTAAAAGAAATTTATATCAATCATAATTGCGGATCATAAAAGGCAATTGTTTGAAGAAGTAAAACTGGTTCCAAATGAAGATCATTCGAAAAATTTATATTTTAAACTCAACTTGTTCATTGAGAAAGTAATTTGTTTTTGTAAATTGAGGATCGTTTAGATTTGTAAGGCTTTCCAATCATAAAAGCGGATGGGAAAACTTTTGCCTCCACTCACCGTACTTAGCTTTATAAGATTTAAATCATTTATAAACGTGCTTCAGCAAGGTGAACTGTTTTTAAAAGTAGCTTTTATTCAATATTAATGAAATCTATAGCAATCAATAAATTCAGTAGCTCAATTTAAAGTATTTGAAAAAATGTCGGTTTATAAAGATCAAAGGAAGTAAAGCAGTGGTGAAATAGTACACGTAAGGCGCAAAGCGACAAACGCAGACCAATAAGAGCATTGTCACCCCTCGTGCCGGCACCTCTGACTGGTCAGCGCGTGTCGCTTCGCTCTTCCTATTTTGATCATGACTTAAATGCACTTTACGTTGTCTGAAATAATCGTATTACGTCACGAAATTGTGATAGCGAAAAAAAATTTGACTGACTACCTGAGAAGAACGTGTATTTCGTTTCTCAGAATTGAACAATATCACAATGACGAACAAAAGGTTGAAGATCTCCAATTCTGGCGTTTAAGCAGTCCATCTCAACACAGTTCAAAATCGTACCGTCGCCTCAGTCTTTTCATTAAGATATCAAATTTTGAAAAGAGAAATGTTCTCATTCATTCTCTGAGATGATTCGCCAAATAGATTTCGCTATTTGAATTTTGGCCGGCCATTCTCGCTTTTAGCCCCTAACACACCTTAAAACACAGACAGTTCTTGTAGTGCAACAAATGATCTTAAATGCTTGCAAATTAGGGACAAGATATGGATTTGTAAAGCAAAAATAAATAGTAACATAACGGAGAGCTTTCCGTTGTAATTTTAATTTGAAACAAAGTAGACTTACATAACATTCGTCAGCTCCCCGTCCAGATGAGCAAGGTGCTCCCTCAATTGATGTATTTCATCGTTAGCCTTCCTGAGCCGTTTTTTGTTTTGTTCAATAACGAAGAAGGCCCTTAAACAACAAAAAATCCAAAGTAAAAATTACGTTGAAGTACAAGTGGACAATTAGTGTTATTAATTAAATTACCTATATTCTCAATGCTGGTAAATTACCGATAGAAGTTCTTATTACCTGTTTTTAGTTCTAGATTATTGACTCATAAGAGGCATGTAAGTGGGTTGTAGAACTTACATTAGGTTCTGGTTTCCATACTATCATTCCAAGTGCAATTAGCGAATTATTCCAATGAAACTCTTCAACAGTGTGATGAAAGAAGGGCAACATAAATTTTAAAATTAGGTGAAGGTAGAGATCGGCGAAGAACAGAAAATTGAACTGAATACGAATGTCGCTGAATATCAAGACGTGGTATTCAGCGTAATGATAATGGTATTCAACAAGTTAATGGAATGCAATTACTGTGGACATTCAGGAGCATAACTGTAAAATACTGCCAGAGTTATACACATTTTATCATACTTCATTACTTGTTAAATACAAAACATGTATTTAACAAGAGTAGAAGTACATAATTTTTTTATTATTTTCTTTTCATTAGGAAATAAAAAACGAAGAATACTCAAAGAAATTACGCCAACAAATCTTACATCCAATAAAAGATCCTTATGGACATGTCTGACCAAAAAAGACAGTGGCTTGTAACTAATATGCCAAATCAATTGCTGTCTGTTATTGAAGCTAAAGATAAACTATGAAGTACTAAAAAATTATTATTTTCTGAGTTTTGGAAAAAATCTTTGCACGTATCATGAAACATTTTAATATTTTGATATAGATAAAATTGTATTCTATTTTATTTTTCAACTGTCAATTCTTATTTAAATTTGTTTTTATATTTTCAATATGGACTGGACTCAGCGACACTCAGTTGATTCAGCCATTGCTGCAATATTTCTCTTACAATACCAGTATTAATGTTTCGGTTACTAAATTACCCGCCAATCTACTAAACTGGTATTAATCGATGTAATGCGGCTACAACGAGAAAGCAGTTGACCTTGTGTCAGTCGATTTTTGAAAAGATGTGAAAACGCGTTAGATGAATTTCACAAGCAAAAGCATGTATGGCAATCGCAGTGGATGTCCGCCTTCCAAATCGTTATCACCAGCTATCGCTTTCGGCATCGAACGTTAAAGTTAGAACCAAACCAGAAACAGGAATCCACACCAAAGACGCCAATTGTGGAACGATTTTTTCGCGTTAACAACAGTTCCTTAATTTAACTAATAGAGTTGTTCAAAACCACGTGACCCGCGGGAGCCGGACTACATAGTGCGGCTCCCGCGAGAAGGCCACCTACCTCGGATCAGTTGATTTCTGAGTTGGTGTGAAAGGTTGTCTCGTATAAGCGCTGTCATACGCAGAAGCCACTGAAATATGTGCGGTGATCGTAATAGATGACTTATCTCCCCGAACTTTGGAGGGCCACGGTAGCCCTGTTGGAAGAGTAACGGATTTGCAGCCTGTGGGTTGCGAGTTCGAATCCAACAAGACTGTCGTGTACAAAGGGGGCTGGTGCATATTAAATCTGCCTTAGCCTCAAAGGTCCTCACATTGGCGTGGTGTGAAAGCTTGGAGAGTGGGGTCCAACTCAGGTGTGACCTCGTCATCTGACCGTGGTTCAAAATTACGTGGTGTTATCCTCGGATCTTTCCCATCTGGTTCGATCCCGGGCCGTCGCCAATAGCCCGTTGTGTTGCTCCAATGAGACTTTAATTAAAATACCTACCTACCTACTCCAACTTTCAAATCGAACGATAAACTCGGTGCCAGAATCAGCACTTAAGGTACAAATTGAGGAAATGGTTTATTTAATTTTCCACCAGTTCCACCATTCAACTAATAGATTAGTTCAAAATCGCGTGACCCAACTACCTTCTCTCGGGAAATGGATTATACTATAGTTGAATATCTGTTTCCAAACATTATTGAAAAGCCATCCATTGATAACATTTATCTTAAGAGTTTTTATACGTTACTTCTAACAGAGTTAGGGGCCCCCACAGAGGGAGGATCCTCGGTTCCATGGTACCAAGGTTCTAAATGTGGGGTGGGACATATGAAAATAAATAATGAACTCTAATGTTCTGTAAAGTTGTACTCTAATGTTTTCTAAGTTTAACAGGTTATATATCTTTCATTGTGCTATTGGGTGTACAGCAATTGTATAAAGTAAAAGGACATAAAATTAAGACATTTGTACAAGCTTATTATTGTGTACGTGGGATACATTTTCTAATTTCATGAAGGGCCCTCAGCTAATCTCGTAATGTGGTCCCGAGTGCAGATATTGGGGGACTGAACGGTGCTTGTATTAATCTGTAATCTGAAGAAAAACGAAAATATTAACAACTTGTTCACTTCCTTATGAATACTGTTTGCATAAAGATAATTTTGCTGCTAAAACAGGTTGGTTAAGTCGCGGATTAGCAATCGGAGGGTTGCGAGTTCTAAACTCGATCCAATCAAAGAATGTCGAGTGCGTGGAGGCTGGTGCTCGCATTAAATCTGTCCTGGCCACAAGCTGTCCTTGTGTGGAAGCTTGGTAAGTGGGGTGCCAGATCAGGTGTTGAATAGTAAATTGAAACTACCCTCTACAATCTATTAGATGCTAAAATTGTTGGAAAAGTAAGTGTACAGTTACTGATATTTTGCAAAATTAATGTGGTTGTAAAAGAACTCCATAGGAAAAGGTTCATCTCGAAACTAGACGCAGCACAAATTCCGATTGGAAAAACCTCTAGAACATAATGTGGTTTCGAACCAACTAAATACACTGGTTCCCAAAATTAAGAAAATATAAGGAAACTCAGAACGATTAAAAATTTAAATGGTAGAATTTTATGAAAATTGGTGGAAATATTTTAAAAAATAAATTAAACATCATTCTAAAAATGTCATACAAGATTTTTTATTTTTTTAAGAAAACTCGACAATTCAGGAACTTATCGAAAAATAGGTTACCAGAGTTGAATGCGTAATCAGCTTCAAACTTCATTATGGAATTTGCTCATCTTTAAAAAATATGCAGGTCAGACATCCATGATCGATGCTTATTATGACGGTTCAGTTAACTGAGAGGGCGGTAATGATCATTGTTTCTTCAAAATAATGAAAGTCCATCATAGGCTTGAGAGGGCGGGCGCAGCAACACGTCTCCCTATAGAATTCCAGACACACACGATCGGTTTGAGGTCCAGCAATTTAGCTGGCCATTCCATACGTGCATATCATCATAAAGGAACTGTTCCACTGGGTGAGCATTATCATCATACAGGATAAAGGAACTACCTATCGCATGTATAAAGAACGTGCGATTGGATCAAAAATATCGTCGCCTATTTTGTGCATTAAGATTACCACTTGGCAGCACAGAGGTCTGTGTACCCACCTGTAAAGATGCCACCCCAAGCACGCTCACTGCCTCCATCATAATGATCACTTTCGCGAATGTTACTGGGGTGATAACGTGACCCTGATTCTCTCCAAGTGAAAATACATCTGGAGTCACTCTGCAAATTGTATCAGAATTCTTCTGTGAAGAAATACAGACCTGCATTGGCTTTCACTGCAGCTGACATGCATGTGTACCCAACTGTTAATCGTTCTCTCCAGTGGCGTGAGATTACGGGAACACAAATTGCTGGTCGTCTAGCATACAAACCAGTTTCAGGAATCCTTCTGTATACAGTTGAGACTGATATCAGTCTTCCAATACTGGTAGCAAGAGCAGATCTGAGCTGTGTTGATCTGAGTTGAGTTGAGATCATTATTTTTCGTGCACTTAACTGCAGAAATCGCTACAACAATGTTAAAACAGCTGTTAAAGCTCGACTTCCTTGACTGTGCCTTTGAGATTCTGATTTTGTTTTTAGAAATGCATTCCACATTCAATAGATTACGGAAGGTTCCATATTCAACCATCTTGTCACATCTGTTTTACTCTGGCCTCTCTGCAGTCGACCAATGGCTCGTCATCTCAACTCTTACTTTAAATGATGTCTCGAATGCATTCTTTCAAAATATCTAAGAATCTATTTTTATCTTCATTCGAATTCTAAACAAGATATCGCGGAACATTTTTAGTTGTGCTTTTCTATTCTTGTGTTTGTTCATGCCATAAGACGCCAGCACCACAAATTTGCTTAGTAAGTAACATTACTTTTTGTCACTTCTCGTAATTTTATGCAAGTCGATTTATGGTTTGATGAGTAATAGCGATTTCAGTGCTTTTTCATTAATTTATGGAAACCAGTGCATTTACATTATCGTCGGACATCATTTGTTAAAATAATGAATAGAGTAAAAATAAAACACGCAGATAAGTCAATTCAAATGCAACTGTTTTAAAGTTAATCAATTATTAAATTTTAATTTTTAACTCGAAGGATTAAAAAGTAAAAATAAAAGTAACACACACACAAGGAAAGATGCGTCCGAAGCATTCGATATTGTTGGGTTGATGAAATTATGTGGCTCACATTTATCGCAAACCCATGACTCCACATACAGATAGGTGGATCGCCTGTATCATGGTATCGATCCTACAACTATGGTGTGTGGGCAGGAAATGTGAAGCGTTTTTGTACTATTATGTCAAGTTGTACTGCAATGTGAAGCGTTTCTTGTACTGTAATGTGCAGTTAAAATGTTAAAAATACTTTCATTGTATTTATAAAAGTTGTACATGTTTCAAAGGAAAAAAGAAAAAAATATGCACTCATGCAAGCTAAGCAGAGCATTTGGAGTACAAATTTTATTTCAGGAGGGCCTATTATGTAACTTGGTATTAGGGCTCTCCATTATCTATCTTATTAATGGGATCCAGAGTTTAAAAGCGGGGATTCTGTCCAAATCAATTTCTATGAATCAATTTTTTACTGTCCAATCGAAGCAAATTTGTATGGAGTTTTAGCTATAAGTTGGTAGTACAATAATATCAACTAAGCATAAATACTACAGTGGGGGATCAAATTACTAGAGCCACATTACAAAAAAAGTATTTTCTGAGTTTGGTGTAAAAATGGATGGCTGATATAAAAATAGTTGTGAAATCAACAGTGTTTCCAACTATTTATTAAAAATTTGTTAAAAGCATTTCACAAAAAAATAAAAATAATTCACTGTAACCAGGTTTTCTTTTTAATAGTAACTGGCTTCAAATATAAAAATGTCAATTTATAAAGGTGACTAATAATATGATCAACCACTGTTTTAAAACTGGTACTCTTTCCATGACAAATCTTTAATAATTACATTTTTTACACTATATTAAAAAATTTAAATATCAAACTTCAATAAATTAGCCAATACGTACCCCTTTCTCCCAGATGGTATGCTTCCTGGTACTTCACTACTTGAAGGTTCAACATCGACGTTAAACTAAAAGAAAAAGTGTAAAAAGTTTTCTAACAATAAATTCATACCGTTAAGAAATAGAAATGTTCAAATCAGATATCAATAAGTAAAGTAATGCAATAATAGCACTTTTAATAATACTCTTCTAACGTTCGTTGATTTATTTGGAAGTTTTGTATGAAATAAAACATTTTCACTTGTAATTCATTTGGGAGGACGTGTTTCCTTTTTCAAACATTCTACTAAGCTTTCTGAAGGTGCACTGTGTAAATTGTTTACCTTTGTTTGGATGTGGATGCTAATTGTAGAAAGCCCTTCTTTTGCAATTACTAAACTAAGCATTAAAAGCAAGAATGACATTATAAATGTGGAATACCAGAAATGGTACATGAACGCCAGATAATGAAACTAGTCACCTAAGTTACATAATTATATTTATCCTAAACTGCTACTTTTTAAATCATTGAAATATCAAATTATGTCTCCTTATTTTAAGTAATTATCATTTTCTGACGCATATGGATACTTTATTTGTCCGATGATTTCCCGTCTTATTCTATAGTAGTTAGTGTTCCAAAACTTTTTGTCGGATTAGGAAACTAGTGGTAGAGTAAACTGGTAAAAGATAAATTCCAGATATCTACCTTATAATGCACTGTTTCGCAAAGTGGGAGCTACCACTCCATGTTTGCGCTGAAGGAAACTTGGGAGGCAGTGTTGGCCTCAGGGAAAATAGGGGCCGTTGATGAGCAAGACAAAGCAATAAAAAGATGCCAAAAGAATTTGTCGTTTAAAAGTACTTTAAGAAAAACAGTTATTATCTTGACAACACAGACACACTCACTACAGTGATGCATTACCGCAAGAATTAGACATTGTAAAATGCAATTTTACAATGTCTAATTCTGTAATTAGACATTAGGAACCGTATTTAGGAACCATAGGACCGGACATTAGGAACCGTATTTAGACCGATTAGGAATTGTAAAATGCAATTTTACAATTCCACTAATCGGTCTAAAAACAAGACTACCAGTCATAAGAAGCGAGAGTGAGCAGATATGTATTTGGGCTAATTTCCAACTTGAATTTTTGATTGCATTTCCATTATCCTGTCTAATTGAATGTAGATTTAGTGTGTAGCAAATCTTAACTAAAAAGAGGAATCTACTGCAATTAATTGACCGCGGAGATTTAAGGAGGCTGCTTAAGAGAACACAGCTTAATGTAGAAGTTGATAGCACACTAGGTTCATCTTTCTTAGTTGTGACCATTTTTAATTTTACTGATTTTATTTATAGTAATTACTAATAATAGTGATTTAAATATGTTTATGAGCCATTTTTAATTTCTTTTTAATAAATTATTTTATAATTTCAGTTCCAAGTTGTATAATTTACAAACTAGCTTTTCGAAATTAAAATTACACACAACATAAGTGTTCTGATGAAATTCAAAATTATAGGGATAGCTACTCTTACAGTTTATTATTAGATGAGATAGTTTCCAGAGGGGGCGACTAGAAAAGTTATCTTTGGAAAAGGGACGTTAAGTCAAATAAGTTAAGTAACCCATGATGTAATGTAAAAAGAATTAAATTGTTGTAGAAAGGATATGAAGCATGTACTTCATTTAGTCTTGCGTTCTGCTCCTCAATATAGGCATCCAATACGGATATGAGAGTTTCTAAGGGGAGTACTTCATCCGCTCGGTAACCATGTACATATTTTGCTACCAATTCTTGCAGTTGGATTTGTGCTCTGTCATGTGCATCCGCTTTAAAATAATTCTCTTGATACCAAATAGCCTGAAAAACAAATCAAAAATTAATAACTGATGCCAAATTTATTGAAATGAACGAAAACTTTTGTTTGGACCCTCTGATCTTCACCAGAATGTAGAATTGATTTTTCCCCACGACACATTTATTGACTAAATAACTGCATCTATTGGTTGAAAGAATCCATGAATTTTTTCAACCCTTAGAAATGTTCTATTTTTCCTTTAGAATAGAATCCTTTGGAAAGATGCTACTGATCTTTTTTCTCTTATAATAGGATCCTCTGGAAATGTTCTATTGTTCCTTTCCTCGGAATAGAATCCTCTGTAAATAATTTTATTGCTCATTTCCTTATAATATCTCTTTGAAACGATTCTATTGTACAATTCCTCAGAATAGATAGAACCCTTTGAAGACTGACTTTTTTTTTACTTCTGGTAATCTTGCGTCAGGGATGCGGCATTTACGAATTTCATTACGGGAAGGAGGACAATTAATTTTATAAGATATTCGTGATTAATTTTTATAGCAAATACATTTTATCATAAGAATTCCATTTAATCGCATGTGCAATGTTCCATTTAATGGAGCAACTGTCCTTAAAAATTCTTGGCTCAATAGATAATGGTTTGTACAATTCTGTACCATAAAAATAAATAATATATATAAAAAACTTTTAAAATGATACGAAGAAACGTCTAATTTAAAAGTACGGGAAACATTAAAATAAAATCAGCTTCAAATAAGTAAGGTAGTCACCTTAGAATCATCTTTCGTATTTTTCGCTTACACCAGGGACTATGTGAAATGAACTATAGGGATAAATGTAGCAAAGGTATTTCAGAATACTTACCAAAAATTCAGGATCGATTTCGGGTGGCTCTGGATAATCCTCCTCTGGAGAAGCGGGGATCACATCAGTGCTTCTCCGATATCGTCGAGGTGGTGTCGAGGGATCTACTGGAGCAGGTGGCCCAGTTACACTAGAACTAGAGAATCTAGAACTCTGAAATACAAATTACGTGCTAGAATGTGAGACGAAATTGGGAACTCGTGTCCACGAAGATCCTCGTGTCCTCAAAGCCGTACGCCACATAAAATGGGGGGTTAAAACCCCACATAATTAAATAATTATTAGCTTCATTCCATGCGAAAACACCCATTTTGAGAAAAAGTTGTTGCACCAGTTTTTTTTTCAAATTTTTACCATAGATCGACTTGAAACCGTTAGATCTCAATTATTTAAATATTTTGTCCAAAATTAGCTGAGATACGGGAACTTAAAAATTGATCAATTTTACAAAATGGCGGTCATCTTGGATTTGCCACACTGTCTATAAATGACTCTAACTTGAGAACTAATAGTTGAAATTTAGTAATTTTGGTACCAAATGGTAGCCATTTATTTCAGAAGTGTACATAAGCCACAAAAACAATGCACACAATATATGTAAGCACAAAAGCAATTTTATATTTAGTTGAACGTTTTACATGTAAGGTGAAAAAATCACTTTTAAAAACAGTCGACTTTAAAGGGCTATAGAAAAAATGAACCCTCTTATTTTTCTGAAACTGTATAAGCATTAACTAACATATATATTTGAATCTGACAAAATTCAGAGAGGTAAAATTTTTTGTTTCTGTATAAAAGCTATTCTAACGATAGCATGTGTATTTAAAAACGGTTGTCATCTTACAGTGCAAAAATAACCATAGCCTAAAAAATATTATTACATTTCAGTTTTTATGAAGTACTAATTCAAAACATTATCACAGTAAAAACATTATATGTAGAAATATAATAGAACATCAAGTTAAAGTTCTATGTATTTTTTAATTTATTTTATCACATGGTGTCTTCGGTAAAGCATATTAAGTACCATTGAAGAAAAATTGTTTTTCATTTATTTAAATTATTTTTTAAATACTTTACAAAATGTTATGTGTTTTATAATATTTAATTATAATATTTCTGCTAAAAATTTACATTTATGCTTGAGACCCACTTTTATTAGTAAAATCATCACGTTTTCAATAATGCATTTTATCATTGCTAATTGCTTGAAAAACCCTGCTTTATGTGCGCATAACTTTTTTCGCAAAATCTCAATGCTATTATTAATAAAAAAAGGATAAATTGAGTCTGGATATCGCTATCATAGTTGCAGATTTTTCTGAAAATTATACATGCAAGATGCTATTCAAAACATTCATTCAAATAACAAGTAGGCTTAAGGATCTTGTTTGTGTGAAATCTGTTTCTATGTGTGCTATAAGTGACAATTTAGGGCATGACACTTCAACATTTTGAACTTTTCAAAAAATAATTGTCAAATATTTAATCACACAAGTTCCACAAATTAAAATACAAAGTATTTCAGTGATGGGAACTCAGATCAATACAAAAATAAATTTTAAAACTATTAATTTTGCCATAAAAACATCATGGTGTAAAAGTTGTAGTACTTTTTTGCCTCTTGTCATGGAATAGGAGTTTGGGACGATATTGGTGGAACCATAAAGTGTATGGCCACTTTAAGAAGCCTTTAGCGTTAGTGCAAGGATGTAATATTAAATATGCTTTTGGACAACTTTACAAGAGTTCATTAAAGAAATAGATATCTTTTCATAGCAAAATTGTAATTTATAATAATCAATTAGCAGATAGGTACGCAATGGCAAATATAATAACAGGAAAAATAACTAATCACTGTTTTACACCAAAAAAAGTCATAGATTTCCAGCTTCATGTTCCTCAACAACATTTGATGCTACCATGGGATTGAAGAAAATCATCAAATTACCATTTTAAAATGAAAAATATCTTGCATGTTTGTATGGAATTAGTTGGTAGATAAGGAGAGATTTGGGATTATTGTGAAGAATATGATTACAAAAATTATGTTCATCCTATGTATATGGTCAGAGCCTTTACACGCATGTTGGATTCTTTATGAATATAACTTACATATCCTTCCAATACATTATGAAAATCCTATTTTTTCCCCCATCAGTGCAACTGGACGAATATATGTTGCTCCTGGTGAAAATCAATTGAACTATTATTCCAAAACTACAAGACAAATTGAATCATACTATAATAATGATTTTAACTTTAGCATTAATATAATATTAATGTGGTGGCCTTTTTTATTTGGGCTTAAAATCTACAGTTCCTTTCGTTATCAGAGTGCGGGGAAAGTCTTGCAGTTGTGATTAAAGTCATATTTAGTCCCGTACTGTTCATTGCTAATTAGGCAGTTGACGCAGTTTTTAGAATAGGGGCATCACTCGTCCCCATTGGCGACCGAATCACATTCCTTACATATATCTGTATCCTTGAATCATCTGGCTGTGCGTGCAAATTGGGCTAGCATACCACTGCCCTACTCTGACGAACTCGCTCGTTCGGGCTCGCTGGCAACCTATCAAAATTTATAGAAGTCGAATCGAATAGCAGATCGGTACATCTGGGGGACCACTGAGGTGACCCAGTAGAGACCCCTAGTTGATCGTATTAAGAAATCAACTGTAAAATTATGTTCTTCCAGGATGTCGTTCTTCGTAGTAAGGCAGGTTGCGATTTCTTCCTTGAGGATATGAGAGCATACATCATACAGAATTATACAGAATGATACGGGGTAGCGTTTCTTAAGTTTATTTAGTTTATACAAGTACATTGTGTTGCTTTCAGGATCTTTCTGCACTAATATTGCGATATCTGGAAGATTCTGTTTGAATTATGAAACTTCAGTTATTGACTTTCGATATCGTCTCTATATCGAACACTTTTGGATCTTTGTTTCAATTTTCTTAGTTTTCCGATTTTGTTCAAAGGATGTTTTGTTTTGTGGTTTATAATAATGACGTTGTTTTAGGTTCGCTTCCAAGACCGGAACCTAAATCTAATTCAGCAGCCGGTGGTTTCAGTGGCAGATTTAAGGGTTAGGATGCCTGTGGTTGTTGGTTGAGATATTCACTTGTCCGACCAGGAGGTTTAATAGATTCAGTATTCCTGATGTTGGACTCCAGAAAGGTTTCATATATCTTATTGATAGCCTCTTATATTTCGTCAAGTCGATCCTTGAGATAAGAATTTCCCTGTAGGAGTTCTTCAAATTCTATCCTTTTCAGGAGTTCTTTTCATCCTCCCTTGAAAAACAGTTTCTTTGGTTCCTGATATCCATTATTATACGAATAGTCCATTTTAGAATTCTTGGTTTTATATTTTACTGATTGGTTTTTCTTCATAAGATTTGTAATTTCCTTTAATGAGTTGTTGGCGTGGTATGGAAGTTTAGAGATAGGTGCCAGCTCAGATATTAACTTCGTATCTCACCGTGATTCAAAATTATGAGGTTCTGTCTTCGTATCTTTCCCTGCGGGATTGCACGTAGGAGTGGTAGGAAGTTTGGAGAGTGGAGTGCCAGCTCAGGTATTGTTCTCGTCATCTGACCGTGGTTCAAAATTACGAGACGTTGTCCGTGGATCTTTCCCTTCGGGATTGATGCCAGACCGTCACCAATAGCCCATTGTCTTGCCCCAACGCTGCGTAAATTCACCTACCTACCTTTAAAGTGTCAAGATGGTATTTTGGATTTTGGTGAGAGGATCTTTCAAGGGAGGATCCGAGTTTTCCGATTCAGGACAGATTGTCTGTCTTTCATTCTTTCCGGTCATTGTTGGATTAGTGGGTATGAAATGGCATATAGGGGGAAGATCACAGCTAGAAAAGGGTGCGAAAGGACCAGGTAGTCTCCTACCCCATTCTCCGAACTTCCACACTACACAAATGTGAGGACATTTGAGGCCACAACAGATTTAAAGTGCATCAGCCCCCTTTGTAAACGACGGTCTTTCTTTGGATTCTAACTAGCAGACCTCCTGTTATCCAGATCCCCGCTAGAAGTTAGTCATTAGTACTCAAAAAATAAAACAAACGTGACAAAACGCAACCCTTTCTGAACGTCTTGAATTAAATGGATTCTTGATTATCAGGTAGGGATTTTAATTAATGTCGAACTGGAGAAACACAACGGGCTATTGGCGATGGTCCGGAATCAATCCCAAAGGGAAAGATCCGAGGACAACACAACGTAATTTTGAACCACGGTCAGATGACGAGGCAACACCTAACTCGCGCTTCGCTCAAATTAGTCAACTAGCTGAAACTATTAATTTGGAGACCTACTGGTGGTTTCTCACCCTCTTCCTACCTGTTACCTAACCATTACTCGGATCTTTCCCTTCGGGAATGATCCCGGACAGTCGCCAATAGTCCGTTGTGTTGTTCCAGTGCGAGGTTAATTAAAGTACCTACCTACCTAACCATTACTCATACCCACAAAGCCAACACTGCCAGAAAGGATGAGAGACAGACAATCTGTCCTGAACTGGATAATTTGGAATCCTCCCTTAAAGAAACTTCACACCAAAATATAAAATACAATCTCCACTCATTAATGGTAGGTAGGAAGTTGAATTTATTTCGCATTATAGCAAGACAACGATCTATTGACGGCGGTTCGGAATCGATCCCGAAAGAAAAGATCCGAGGACAACACAACGTAATTTTGAACCACGGTCAGATGACGAGGCAACACCTGAGCAGGCACCCCACTCTCCAAACACCCACATCACGCCAACGGGAGGAAGTTTGACGCCACGACAGATTTAACGTACACCGGCCCCTTTGTATACGACGATCTTTGGTTGAATTTGAACTCTCAACCCTCCGGTTGTTAGTCCGTTACTCTTCCAACCGGGCTACCGCGGCCCGTGCTATTGGATATTCTTGAGGCGGGGAATCTTTGAGGGAAATCAATGTCTTCTATTTCGCAGTAAGCTTGAAATGGGCGTTGATATATTTTTAAGTCTTCAATTTTCCAGAGAATTAGCATTACAAATGCAAAAAGCACTTATATTTGAATTGGAACACACCTTTCTCACTAAACACTGCGAAAATTCGTGATATGAGTTTATTTTACGTTTTACATTCAAATTTTCAGGAGACGTCGAAAGAGAGCACAGTTATTGATCAATTAACTAACACAAAAGGAATTTATTTTTTGAATTTTTATTGGCTAAGTGGGGGGGGGCTAAAATTTCGTATTCGAAAAAGAAATCAACTGATGCCAGATTCAAAATACGTATAGGGAACATATATCGCCGCACAAACACTATCGCCCCAATATTTAGTTCGTTAGGAAATGACTCTCGTAAAGTATATAAGTAATAACAGGGATCTTACCGATTCGGGATCGCTGCTACTGCTTCTATACGACATGCTAGATGACGAGTTAGGATCAGATGAATACGAAGGATAGGCTCCCGCGGCTCGTACATATCCCACTGAATCTGATTCAGGGGACCGATTCTATAATACAAATAAATGATAACAATAAGTAACTGACGCCTTATATATTGGACTAGCTGAATTACCCGGCGTTGCTCGGGTTGAAATGGTTAAATGTTGCTTGAAAAGTGAAATAGAATAATCACTTTTCTTTCACAGAAAAATGCAATCATTTAAGTTGTACGGAAAATACGTTTTAACTTTTTCATAGCTTCTACAATATACTTAGGACGCAAATACATTTAATTCCTGAATATATTGCAATATGTAAAAGATTAAGACATAAATACAAACAGAAACGAAATTCCGACGAAAAAATTCTACAAAGTTTTATAAAAAACAGTAAACATTAATTCTGGTGCTGCCAGATACCGAGTAGCAAAATTACGCTTTTATGATCAATAAGTTTTTCGTTTGTGCTTTTCGGAATAATGGTGCTTGGGTTAGAAATAAATGTAATCGGTGTAGACAAATAGATCGGTGTAAACTGAATAGATAAAAAATTTTCAAAAAGCAGAAGGTCGATTTTACAGAATTTTTAAGAAAGAAAATCACTGCTTTCAACGGAGGATTCAGATGTAACTATTCCGGACATTTTAAAATAAGTTACACGCCTTACCAAAAAAGTTTATGAAACATAATTCTACAAATCATTACGTATTCAATAAATTATTTAAGGAAAGTTGGTCGAAATATACACCAACTTTCCTTGAAAATCATCCTCGAACTCCTGAAAACCTTTCTTTGAATTTCCTTGCAAAAATAAATATTTTAAAATATTCTTTCTTCATCAATAAAATATCTATAATTTATTTCTTCATGGGAAGAACTAAAAAGTCAGTTCAAACATAAATATTGTAATTTAATTTGTTTCGGAAAAAATTGTTTTTTGATCAACACTGGTAAAGCAACCATAGCTGCCTAAAGCAATCAATCTATGCTCAATGTTATGGCGATTTCGAATAGTTTTTAGCCCCCTAGGGCCAATAGAACGGGGGTTAAGAGTTATCCTATGCTGACCGCAGTGTTCTAAAGTATAAGTGTACCAAATTTTGTGTGGATTGGTCAAACGGTGTAGATTTGTATAGAAAATATACATATATATATACACACACACATCCTACTTTATATATATAGATTGGCAACTAAGTTCCCGCCGTTTTGAGTCGTTCCATCTGTTGAACATAGAGTTCCGCGTTGACCGTTTGGTTCCGTTCAAGCAATTCGTAATGGATAATTCCTTCTCAGTCCCACCATACGCACAACATCGTTTTACGCGGATGAAGATCTTGTTTCACGCGCGGTGTCGCTTGTTTACCGGGGCTAAGCCATTCCTTGCGCTGCTTCATATTAATGTACAGGCACCATTTTTCGTCGCCAGTAATGATTCGGTAAAGAAATCGTTGCTTGCGTCCATGAGTTGAGCGGTGACGAGCAAGCAAACCAGCGGAGATTGTGGCTCGTTGATTTTTGTTGTTGTCACTTAAAGCATGCGGAACCCATGCTCCACACTTCTGAACCTTTCCCATCGAGTGAAGATGCTTCTCAGCAGTGTGGGAGCATTCCATTTTCTCTGTCAGTTCCCTTGTCGTTTGACGCGAATTTTCGTGCAAAAGTTGGTTTAATCGCTTTTCATCGAACTCAACTGGGCAGCCAGAACGAGGTGCGTCTTTGAGGTCAAAATTTCCATTTTTGAACTTGGCATACCAATCACGAGCGGTTCTTTCAGCTATGGCGCCCTCTCCATACACAGTACAAATGTCGCGAGCAGCTTTTGCGGCCTTAGAACCTTGATTAAAAGCAAAAAGAAGGAGGTGTCGAAAATGCTCATTTTTCTCAACTTGACATTCCATTTTAATGATCTGAAAATTAACATAAATTAACTCGAACAAAAAAAACATAGATTCCGGTAGAACAAAACATCCTCTTTCGAATGATTTAAAACATTATGCCAAAAACATTTAATGACATGCGGAATGTTGAAATTTAAAAAAAACGGCGGGAACTTAATTGCCAACCTTATAGTATTTACAAGAACGAAAAATTTCATTTTAAGAACCATTATGCTTATTGGCACATTAAACAAAGACTTTAGTGTACGTAGAAGACATTCGGTAAGTATTTGTAAGTATATTTATTAGTCACACTGGAGCAACACAACGGGCTATACTGGCAACGGTCCGAGATAAATTCCATACGGAAAGATCGACATTCGGAATTCAAATCTAAAATTACCAGACATCAAAGACGATCCTTGTAACATACGTTAAGCAAATTAATTTGGGATTATTTCACCAAAAGTCGAGGGACGCCAACTCTTAGGAACTGGGCTAGCTTTCCCCTCCTAAAATTTTTATGGCTTGTATCTGGTCCTCTTCAAGATGAGCAATAAAACGATATAATATTTGAGAAATGAAACACAAAATAAATTGTTCCGAAAGCCTTAGTCACATAGTATATAAAGAAACTGGGATCTTACCACTCTCCCAAATTATTTCCCCAAATTGGCGGCACTGCCAAAGGCCTATACAGTATCTCTGAAAACTATACTTACCGATCCTGTACTATCACTCCAGGATCCTGATCCTGAACTGTCTCCCCAGGACGTTGACCCGGGTTCTGATCCTGAACTTCCTCCAACGTTGTATACGCGTCCCGATCCTGATGAACTTGATCCTGAAGAATACTCCGATGAACCAGACCTAGAGTACATCACTCAAGAGGTGTATTATTGCTCCCACGTGGAATATGATCTACGGGAGAGAAAATTAGGATTATGTTTACATGTCGGAACCATCCAGGACCTGTGAGCTAACTGATTTCATGTAGCTACCTTGAGTGAATCTTTCCCTTCTGTATCAGTATAACTTTCTTTTTGAGTATCCATTTTCTTGACGGGAAAAAAACATTACTTGGCCAGATCTGGTAATTGAATCATAAAAACGCTCCCGTGTTTTATTTGGGTGGAAGAAAAATCTCAAATTATAATGAGTATACAGTTTACGCAATCGTAGACTGTAAAAGTATAAAAAGGGCAAATTGGAACAATTTTCAAATAAAAGAACTGTTTACAAGGAGAAATGTGCTAAAAGATATTCAAGAAAAGAGTTTTATATTGCGTACTCATGGCGTTTAAACAAATAAGTTGCTAGATATCATGTAATTATTATATTGAATTTCATGATCAAAACATTCTTGATAAAGGGCACTTGGCTTTAAGATAAAATAGTGTAATAGTCGAAAATTACAGTAGGAAGACAGTGTAGAATAATGGTAAGGGTAGTAAGCAAATTTGAAAATCGACATTCTTAATACCAGTAATATGCTGACAAAATTTCTCAATAGCGGTTTTTATCCGTTTTTTTTTTCTTAGCTGGAGGCATTGACCGGGGATAGTTGTTGGACGTACTACTTCCTCACTACAAAACATTTAATGAAAAAGATATTGAGGTAGTTAGGTGCTGTTCATACTGGAGCACCAAACACGACTTTCTTTGATGAGACATTACCTTTTTCCCGAAAGGGTAAGCCTCAATCGTAAAAAGAAAACTGAAGTTATTTTTAACTTGGAATAGTCTATCTCGCAAATCAAGAAAATAATTAAAAGAAAGATAATCGCATTTTGTGATGTGGTATTTTCTTTCTTACTGGTGTTTATTTTAATCTTCAGACCAGCAAAAACTGCTGTTTAGATTAAACTAGATGAATTACCCGGCTTTTCTCCGGTTGAATTGTTTGTAATTCATCGTAATACTACTCAATATTATTTCTATGGAAATTTCGAATTGCTTTTAGACCCCTGCAGATCCAGGATAAATCGAACGGGGTTAATATATAGTCTGTATCCCGCAGAGTTCTACAGGATGACTCTACCAAATTTAGTGTGAATTGTTCTGACATTGATCGTATAAATACGCAATGTTATTCCTATGAACATTTCGAATTGTCTTTAGCCCCTTTACCATAAGGACGATAAAAAAGACCACTTTCTATTAAAATAATCTTACATTATCATAAAAATTTACATTCCAATAACAAAGCTGTAGTTTAAGAATTTACAGACGGGATACATAAACGATATGATACTGAGCGATTTTCAGTTCAACCGCACCCATCTGCGATTGCATCATACTCTAAAATTCTACTCCAAGGTCATCTTGAGAGGCAACTCCTGTAGATGTTCTGATGTCATCTGCATGGGCAGACGGGGAGAGAGCGCCCCCTAGCAAGTGCTTTGTCCAGAATGATGGGACGTTACACCCCTCTGCACACCCAAGACAAATAGAACGGAGTTAATATGTAGCCTAGGTTACCCGCAGGCTATTACCCTATTCTGACGACGTTTAGCGTTTGCTGCGGTCGTAAAAATAGGTTTCCGAAATATGATCTTTTGGACACAAAGAAAAAAGCTAAATAATAAAATATCACAATTAAAAATCCGTTAATGATGTATTTATAAAGCCATTTTTTACTACAGCTAACCCCCTACTCGGTGACAGACAAGCATTATGACCAGCTATAATACAGTTTTCGCTATATTCTTTATTTAAACATATTTTTACTTTCCCCCTATCTATACATATAAAGCAGACTTGGCTTCTGTCTGTCTGTTCTCTATACAAATCTACACCGTTTGACCAATCCACACCAAATTTGCACACTTATTCTTTGGAATCCTGCGGGTAACGGAGACTACACATTAACCCCGTTCGATTTGTCTTGGGTGTGCAGAGTTAACATCTACAGGAGTCGTCTCTCAAGATGACCTTGGAGGGTTTTTTAGAATCTTAAAGTATGGTTCAATTTCAGATGGGTGCGGTTGCGCTGAAGATCGTTCAGTATCATATCGTTTATGTATCCCGTTTGTAAATTCTTAAACTGTAGCTTTATTATTGGAATGCAAATTTTTATATAAGATTATTTTTTATAGAAAGTTGTTCTTTTTTTATCGTCGATATGGTACAGGGGGGTAAAAACAATTCGAAATCCTTATAGGAGTAACATTGCGTATTTATACGATCTATTTCAGACCAATTCACACTAAATTTGGTACATTCATCCAACTGGAATTCTGGGGGACACATAGGCTATATATTAACCCAGTTTGATTTTTCCTGGTCTTCAGGGGGGCTAAACACAATTCGAAATCTTAATAGGATTAATATTGAGTAATATTACCATGAATTATAAAAATGTTTGCTAACATTTTTTGTCTATTTTCAGTTGAAGATTCTTTTTTTCGGTGAGTTTCATTTATTCGTTAAAAATATTTTATTTGAACAAATATTTTGTCAACAAAAACTTTAAAAATTTAAACGAACAAAAAATCGTTAAAGGGATAAATTATTTATTCATTAAGATTAAATTTGTACATTAGGAAAAGAGCCGATGTAAACAATTCGCTGATTTTGAGTATCACTTCAAGATAAAGAAAGTTATAATTCAAAAGTGTCAATGTGCTATCAATACATTATGATTGAATCGAAACATTGGAAAGAATCTTTTGTACCATGCATTAAAAATTAAAGAAATAAAAATTCTAAATCAGTTGCTACCAAAACTTTACAAAATGGATGTTAACCCCTTTTCTCCCACGGTGTAGAAATATGGTGATTGGTTGTTGCTGATGGATCAGTATACTTAAAATATACATTTTTTTTCAAATTTCAGTTTCTATTTGTCATTTTGATACATTATCTCTTCGATGATTCAATATAACTGTAATTTTAAGTTCTCTACGTAGTTAGACTTAACTCGACAATCTAAAGTACTAATTTGAAAAATAATCAAAACATGGTTTATAAATTTAAAAAATACTTACAGTGAGACTGTTCTAGATATTGCTGAATGAAAATTGAGAATGATTTTACTACTGCTTATGAAAAATTTAGACTATATAATCTTAATGATTCTGCTTGGAATTTGTAAATTTGAAAAGTAAAAAATATGCTGCTAATTTAAGATTACACTACATTTAAAAATATTTTCTTATAACTATCGCGTGCGTAACATAAAAGTGTCTTTGCTTTCTTACTACACACGTGATTGTTACAACTGTGCCACTTTGAGTTTCAGAAATTCACACTTTTTTATTTATTGACATTAAAAGTTGGTCACACAAATGTAGATTTCCTTAGCACTGAAGGGAGCATGTTTGGAACATTCCGTACACATTATACAGGGTGTCCCAAAAAGGTGGCTACTCAATTTATCTTTTTACCATTTGGAGATAGGTAGGCAATGTAAATTTCAAAAGTACACCAAATAAGGTAAGTAATTAAGATATATGAATAAAATTATCACGTGATAACAATTTAAGCTGATTAAGTTTTTAATTTGTATACAACCCCTCTAAATAAAAAATCCGAGATAGCAAAAATGTTCCTTGCCTGCATCCCTATCGTTAGCAGAAAACTGTATTTCTGTAGGTTGAACAGTAAAGGAGGCATAATGACGCAAAGAAGTTGACTTATACCGCTTGTGCACAGCTGTTCAAGCAGTCAGATTAGGGACCATATACACAATGGTAAAAAGTATTTTTTTTCGGTCAGAAAGTGCAACATTGTGCAAAGTAATGTAGTATTGCAACTGCAGAGGAAAATCGCAATGAATAATAGTAGACAATGTAATCTTTAATAAAAATATTGTAGAAAAAATGGTTTTAATAAAAATAAAAGGAAATTTACAACGCATGTTCAAAATGTTTCCCATCTGCAGCAATGCAGAACTTAGCTTTTCATTTTTGGCCTGGGTCAGTTTTAAATTTAGATACGTCCCCCTTAAAATGGAACCTTTTTGTATCTCCGTTACTATTCAACCTACAGAAATGCAGTTTTTTACTAACGATAGGGATGCAGGTAAGGGATGCAACATTTTTGCTATCTCGTATTTTTACCTAGAGGGGTCGTATACAAATTAAAAACTGAATCAGCTTAAATTGTTATCATGTGCTAATTTTATTCACATATCTTAATTACTTACCTTATTTGGTGTACTTTTGCAATTACATAGCTTATCTATCTCGAAATGGTAAAAAGATAAATTGCGTGACAAACTTTTTGTGACATCCTGTATATCCATACAACACATTATATATCAATGCGTTATTGCCATAATTTTAAATTTTAATATCATTATATTCTTTTATTTTTGTTGCAAGAATGCAGTAATGGCAAAATTTAATTGCACATTGCCATTGGGAGATAGACAAAAATTATAATTTTCTCAATTTGCTTCAAATGTCAAATTGCTTTGGTATGGCTAGAAATGAAACGGTACTATTGAAAATTCACAATTTCATAACAAACTATCTGTATGGACCCGCGTTGCGGAGGAAAACGCGTTAGTAAATTTCTCCCTCTTGGATTTTTTACTCTTTTTTTTGCATGCCTTCTTATAGATTCACTGCTATATAATTCTATAAATTTATCATTACTATTATTCGGATTTAATAGTTTTATGGTTTAATGTGTCACGGGATAACTGATTGTTAGTAAACGACATATTAGATTTTTCGCCATCTCATTGCAAGTCATCTTCATGTAAATTTCCCAATTTCACCCTGACGTTCAGCTTCGACCAGTCTTCTATTGGTAGCTTGTTCCTTAGATTCATTCTGACGTCTTTCACGTAGTTTATATTTAGCTTAATTGCTTTTTATTGAACGTTTCCTTTTTGGCATTGTCGTTAAAAAGAGTAATTACAACGCAAAAAACAATCGCTATAAAAAAAGGCAGCAGTATACAATTTGATATTCCAAATTAAGATGGATTTAAGAGGTTGAGGTGTACAAGTTTGTGTATTGGATGTGAAATAATTATAAAAAATAATGCTTATTTAAAGAAGTAAAATATAAGGCTCGAAAAAATAGTGTATTAAATGTTTATTTAAAGCAGGAAATGTAAGACACGAAAAAGTACTGTATATTGAATTTTGAACATTTTCTACGTTTTTTTTCTCAAATTTAACACGAATAATTTAAGTCAAGTCTGACAAAAAAACATAATAAAAAAGTTGGGGCAAAAACCGCTACGGAAGCGTTACGGAATCAGACAGTAACGTCACGGCACTCTGTCCAATCAGGTAATTTTTTGAACATTTTATGTTAAAATTTAAATTTTTGAAAATTTTAAAGGGGCGGAATAAATTTCCCAGTTTATTCTGCGTATTTTGACACCTCTCTCAGATCTCTACGTGCTATGGTTGAGACGAAGATAGATTTCCAGACAAACTATCACACATTAGATGTCTAAAATTTAGAGATTGTGCTTTCATTTCCCAGAAAAGAAAACAACATTTGAAAAGCAAAGTTCGGGAAAACTTCGATTTTTCTATTTTTTAACACTACATGCACATTTAGGTGTAAAGGAGAACTCGTAAAATATTTTAATTTTTCAGCATAAAATATCACAGATTCAAGATCTCCTATAAGTCTTGAAATTTTCATTATGGCCTCAGTTTATTTCGTTTGAAGAATACAGGAAGGATAACAGAGAAAACAAATTCTTAACAGTTCCAATGTGTGTCATTAATGACCATATTAGATATGATAAATCTACAGAATTTGCATTTCAGGCTTTCAATTCCTTTCATAAAAGAAAGTTTTCCTTATGTGAGAAAACTCTCCTTCTTACTTATCTCCTTCCAGCGATGGCTATTGTGAGAGCAGTATAAAAACTAGAAAAATGTTTCCAACTTTTGCCGCTATGAATCCTATTTCAAATTGAATGCAGAATGGCAAATTTTCAATATAAGTCATACATGATAAAGGTTCATGTGATGGTATAGAACGAACTATCATGCAGTTAGCCACAAGGACAGGTTTACACAGACAGAATGATAATCAGATTTTAAAAGCAAAGTAACTCCTGTACTTCAACCCTCATATGTTTTAGTGTCTTCAACTGATATTATTCAAATTGAGTCTGAACTTCAACCTAAATTTAAGTGCCAGCAGTCATTGAAGGAACACATATATGTCTTGTTCGATCCTGATTCCCAACTTGAAGTATCATTGTTCATATTTATCATAATCGCTAATGAAAGAAGAGAAAATTTTATGGAGAGAGTTCTGCATTACCTAGGCCAAATTTCGAATTGCAACCAAAGTGAAAAACGAGACGTTTATCAGATTGACAAAGATAATCAAATAAGAGTTGTTGCAATGTTGATGTTAGAATAATGCTAATGATATGCGAGTAAACAATTTTAAAATTTCTCTAAAGAATGTTATTTGATGTGTTCTTCTATAATTTACTTTTAAGTTAAAAATTAATTCAGTATTTCTTTGAGACTGGTGTTTTTTCTGCCTTTGTACTAGACCCGTTGATATCAACTGTGATTCATTATTTTGGACTAAAAAAGTCACGAAGGAGATTGAATGGAGGAACCTGTCTCCCTAAAGAGAAGTTGGATTATCCTAAAGTAAGGTAATCGAAACGTCCGGTACCACGTGACGTAGGAGGGGCAAAATATCATCTCGTGTTGGTCGTACTATACCATTTGAAATTATGATATAGTTACAATGTGAACAAAAGTTTTGCCTTAATTTTGTTGCTTTAAAACTCGAAAGGCAATCCTGAAGTTTTTTCTTACAAGCAATAGACAAATTAAACGACATTCTTGTTAAATATAATTTTCGTCAGGGTTTCCTTGAATTAATTTTTGATGCCTATTTAAAGAGAAAATTTGTCATTTTGTAATGTTTTAAAGTTATTTTGTAGGTGAAGAAAATAAGAAGTGGCTTACAGACTTCTCTGGGCAATCATTTTACTATACCTAATAATAACTAGTTTGTTTCCGCTTTGCACAGCCGTCAAAATTTCGTCTGCAAAGTTTCTGTTGCTCGTTGTTCAGCTTCTCGTAAGACAACTGACCTTCTGCCTTTTGCTCGTCGACGTTGTACGTATTTTCTCCCTGTTCATCGCAGTGAGTTGGTTTTGGTAATTCAAATTGTTCGCATGTTCTTCCATGTTGCCGAAATATTTGTTCTAGTTGACCCAAAGTTCGGTCAGCACTTGTTTGTGCATCGTGCTGCCTTGAGAAATCTTCGGATAAAGGTTGTCGAAAGGCTTCCCACAGCTGAGCAATGTTTCTTGGTGAGCAAAATAGACACATAACGGCGAAAAGCTGACAGCTGTGAAGGCATTTTGAAGTCGACGGCCTCTTGCAGGCATTGAACCCATTCTTGATCATTTTCTAATATATGTAACTTCTCGGCAGCTTCTTGAAATGATGCACAGAGTGTCCCATCAACGTTTCTGAGATCTTCGTAACTCTGCGATCCTTTGACATGAACAGGAGACCTAGAAAATGTCTCTCATGGTCAGTAGGGCTTACGGTGAACATTCGTCCAATGGTGTCTGAAAATCGTCGTCGCGTATTCCACATGCTGTTGGCCCAAGTGTAGTGCTCTGGTATTTGTGTGTTCAAATATTGCCGAGCAGCCTCATCGTGTTGACACAATCTGAAAAATGTTGTAAGCTGGGTCTCTCTTCCAAAGTTTGCTTGTAGCTCTTGTTCTGGCTGAAAATAAATGGTTTGCTCGTCAGGTAAGTGCACAGGCAGTCGTTGAACAGAATGAGAATGATCGAACAAAGTTCTCTCGGGAAGCCGCCACATCGTCTCAGGGGGACTAACATAACGGCAGTTTAAGAACAGGTCAACCTCGTCTAAAGTCAGTTGCTGTTGACCTTCTGTATGAGTTCGCAAACGCACAGACGCACAGTCATGACCCTTGTATATGTATTTGTACAAATATTTGACTGACGAACATACCTCATTGATATGTGCTTCGTATTTGAGGGATAGATAAGGATTGTAAGGCACAATCCAGCGGTTATCAACTTGATGGGACCCAACAGAGATTGTCAGTCCATTGTCTCTCTTTCTGTACATAGATAAACATTAACGTTCACATTTGTTTCATTGACAAATTTTTTTGGAAACTCTTTGCTACACTGTACGTCTTGCATGCAAGGACTGTTCATGTTTAACGCTCCGCATGGATCATGTACCATGCATTGCTTGATAATGTTAAATAACCGTGGATTTTGTTCAAAATTAGGAATTTCAGCTGAGACAATTGAATCTACATGTTCTTTGTCACGTAACTTATCTGGTTCTCTGAGCATGAAAAGAATATATGCATAAGGCAAACCTCTCTTCTGAAACTCGATTACGTATACAAAAGCTGTTACAACACCAAGTATATCCCCCCTTTGAGAAAAGCATTTAGCAAGGACTTGAGCTTTAAATGAAATACCCTAGTAACCAAATCTGGTCGGTTCTCTACCGTTTCATACTGCTGTGATCTCTGTCCACTTTGGGTTACTTTCGGTTTACCAAACCGAATTACTATAGTCATAGCATCCTGGAAATTTTGCAACATATTTCGTGCACTCCCCAAAAATGTAGACATGGAAGTACCACAGGAATTCCTGCCTGGGCATTAATTCGATGTGCATCATTCTTCATAAAATCAATTAAGCTTTTGTAACTCTCTGCTCGAAATTCCTTTTGATGTTCTCTAATAAAAGCAATGCGTGAACCTTCCACTTTGACATAACTATCCACTACGTATTGTTGGAATAGTTTACCTGACGAATGAATAAGATTAAAACTTCCTCTTACTGTAAGTCGCGATAGCAGTAATACTGTAACTGTGTTGTAACATTTCTTACCGCTGTCCTATGAATATTAACATATTGCGTACCTGGCCTCCATCCACCGTCACTTCATGGAAAAACATTGGATAGCACATTGGATCACAGTGAGGGTTTAGAAACGATATTCTAATCAGTGCTCCAGAAGACTTGGAATACACGACAAAGTCAAATTTTTCTGGTGGGGCTCCATCGATACTTGTAAATACAGCTGCCACTTCCTTACTCTAGGAACATTGTATCGTCTTGGATCAAATGCATTATCAGGTGAAAATACCAACTCTACATTAGACGCAGCAGTACATATGTAAAATCCCGTCGACCATGGCGCAATACCATCCAAACTTACACCAATCATTTTGGCGGCCAAAAATCCCTAATTCCATTCAAGATAGCAACGAATGGGTCCTCTTCATTGTGAATCCGACGCTGGTCCCAAATTTTAATATTTTTTTCCAAAATGTGAGGTGAAAAAACAGAGAAATAGTAGTTAATAATAATATCTGATATAACTCTTATTTTAAAAAATGACTAAACAAGGTTACATAAAAACCAAGTGCGTTTGACATCACGTCGCTATGGCGACAAGCAGAGGATCGCAATAGGAAAAACCGTGTTTAATTTCACGCTTTCCATTATTGGCGGAATATCGTTTGGCGACATTTTTTTGGTTTGGCGAGAATGGTCAACGGGATTTTACATATATACCGACGCAGCCCCACCTGAATCCTTCATAAACTTAAACAGTTGAGCATAAGGATTGCTACATTCTAACATGGATTGCAAGGTTCTCGTTATTTCCATATCAGTCTCGGTTGGCTACATGATCCAAACGGACCTGCAACGCCTCTTCTGCATCCACAATAAATAGGCCTGTATACGATGGTGTTTGTCCTTGAGGAGGTTGTAACTTACCAGTCATGTGATATCTTGACCATGTATTGTAAAACAATGAGGCCCTCTTCTTGTCGGATTTATTGAATCTACTTGAATGGAAGCAAATGCAAGTGCATTATTATATTGACGAATATTGTCTAAGTAATTTTTGGTTTTCTGGTCATTTGCTTGAATTAAATTCTTAAGCTCATCACATTAATGGAGCCAACAGAGTGCGTCTCAACCTCACTGTCATTGCGCATAACCCTTGCACAACTGTAACTTACTGGTAATTTTTGCTGTACCACATTTCCTATATTTATATCCTCTCTTAAACTGTCAATGTCTGCATTTCTTGGTTCATTTGCTAATGGTGGCTGTGTTGATGCGACTGATGTAGGTGGTTGTGGATGTGCCGATTGTTGTTCATAGGTTTGAGTTCTCTTGTTTTTTCGCAAGGTGGTCAGCCTCCTTTGTCTCTGAGATGAATCTTCATTCCTTGCTGCTTGTTGTCTGCGACGCCTCTCAGTAATAGTGCTCAAAGATTTTCTTTTGGGTATGTTGACAAACATGGAATTAAAACATCACGGTTGAATAAGTAAATGAAAGAGCTCCAATCATTTGTGTAAAGCACGTAAGTCTTCCGCCAAAAGGCCTAATAAGGTTATCTTAACTCTAGAATTCACAAAAATTGTTAAGTTGTATACTTTAGATTTTTTTTTCAAATCTTAACCTCGCGTGGAACATGCGTCTTTTAATATCCTTATATAATCAAATCACATATTCATAAATTATTGATATTATGGAAAGAAATGAAAAACCAGTTCAATATATAAATAAATAATTCGTCACGTGTAAGAGGCGTAAAAGGGATCTATATTATAGAAATAATATAGATGATGAAAAAATTGTTTTCCGAGTAATACTGGGTGAAACAATTTTATTGAAGAAGTTGATTTTCCATCACTACTGGTAAAACAAACTGAGTTGCGTACCGCAATCATTTTACACCTAATGTTATTCCTATGAGGATTTTGAATTGTTTTTAGCACTCTTTTTTCACCCCTCTGCACACCTTGGAGAAATAGAACGGATTCATTAGTGCTCCGGGAAATTCTCTTTCTTCTGATACCTCACTTGGTAAGATTCGTCGCGTGTAGGAAGCCTACAAGGGATCTATACCAGAGAAATAATATAAATGATAGAGTGCCCGTGCGAGAATTCTCGCATGAATAATTACGCCCCCCCCCCATCCGTTGTAAAGGTGAAAGATTGAAGGGGTTTTTTTTTATATCCAAAATATCAAAAAAATTATTCAATCGCTTTTTACACTTCCTCCTTGAGATCCCTGTTAGGGTTGTTCCAACCATTTGTGTAAAGCACGTAATTCTTCCACCAAAAGGCCTAATAAGGTTATCTAAACTCTCTAGAATTCACAAAAAATTTTAAGTTGTATGCTTTCTATTTTTTTTCAAATCTTAACCTCTCGTGGAACATGCGCCGTTTAATATCCTTATATCATCAAATCACATCTATATATTAATACGTGAAGAAAAAACTTTGTACCCCTTTTTAAGCGCATTGCGCGCACTGAGGAGTATGAGATTTGGCATAATTAAAGTTCATATGGAGAAGGAGTGCAGAAAGATAAAATTAATGTATAATATGCGTTACAAATATATTAAATTAAACGAAATAAAACATTCATTGTTCACGTTCATATACTGTAAAATATTTAGCTGAGTGGATGATTTGTAATTGATTTAATCCCCACGCAGTGAAATCCACTCCAAGGGGAAGTTTATTTTGATAATTTATTAAAAAAACTCTTCCGAGTAAAATACAAAATTTGGATAATTCAAATCTGTCAATGTCAAATACACATTAGCTTGTGGTCAAACAGTCGCACTGAGTATAGATTATCGCTAAAGAAGCTATATATAATATGTATTACAAGTATATAAATGAAATAAAATATGCATTGTTTAATTTGTACATACATTGTATATTTTGTCTAATAGATATTTGTGCTTTTTATATTAGTGAAATACAGCTTGCTCAATATACATCTGTTGTAAAAAGAAAATTGAGTAGAAGCAATGTGAATTGACTTACTCTCGCCTATTTTATTATTGGTGGTTTCAAAAAAGTGAGTACATTTTATTATTTAAATTAAACATTGTAGGTCGCAGCAAGTAGAGTTCGATCATTCGATGGTTTGAGATTTTATATTTCAGAATATAACGGTCAAGGGCATTTAGCAAACGATGAAAGAATTTTTACAAAAAACATCGTCTACACAGAAGTTTTGAATCATTAAATTCATTGTCGAACTATTTCAAGTTCAATGGACAACATTTACTTTTTTAACCACCCGGTTTTTTTGTTTCAATAAAAAACATATAAAAAATACGAAGCACGTATTCCTTATTTAATTTTTTGGATTTATTATTTATTTAAATTTTATATATTTTGAAAAAGGTAGGCAAATTAACTGTGTAGCCTTGGCGAAACCTGTGGCCAGTATAGCAATAAAAAAACCAAGAAAATGTCAAACAACGCGTTATTGTTTTTTAGATATGGCTTAACCAAGCTATACCGCATTTTTCCTATGACGTATTTGTACATGCTCGCAGCTTACGTAGTAGAACAAAATTCAAAAAATTTATATGCAATGAATATAGAGGTATACTCTTTGACAAAAGAACCTTATTAACATTCAAACTTAAAAATTAAATGAATTATGGTCGAATTTCGACCACTGGGCGACCACTAGTATTCATAAATTATTGATATTATGGAAAGAAATGAAAAACCAGTTCAATACATAAATAAATAATTCGTCGCGTGTAAGAGGCGTAAAAGGGATCTATATTATAGAAATAATATCATCTATATTATAGAAATCATCATCTATATTATAGAAATAATATAGATGATGAAAAAAATTGTTTTCCGAGTAATACTGGGTGAAACAATTTTATTGAAAAAAGTTGTTTTTCCATCAATACTGGTAAAACAAACTGGTTTTCCGAGTAATACTGGTAAAAACAATTTTATCGGAAAAGTGGTTTTTCCATCAATACGGGTAAAACAAACTGAGTTGCGTACCGCAATCGTTTCACACTCAATGTTATTCCTATGGGGATTTCGAATTGTTTTTACCTACCCCCTCTGCACACCTTGGAGAAATAGAACGGATTCGTCAGTGCTCCGGTAAATTCTCTTTCTTTTGATACCTCACTTGTCAAGATTCGTCCCGTGTAAGAGGCGTAAAAGGGATCTATACTATGGAAGTAATATAGATCATGATGAAGACTGATGATGATAAGAAATATAGTCCTTAAAAAACCATATGCAAATTTTACTACATGGATTTAAAACAAAAAAATCTGTTTAAATGTTGGAAATGTTTTAACAGGTTTTACAAAATAATTAAGTTATGTGTAAATTTAATAAAAACCAGTTAGAAAATTTGCAGATAACTTTTAACTAAACCAAGATACGAAGAAGAAATATTTGGTCGCCTCTATTCCTCATATGTTCACAATAAAATGAGCAATGCTCATTATGGTTTTGTTTCAAACCATAATTTTCTGAGACATCATCGTAATGAAGTAATTTTAGTACATTTTAAAAATGGTTTAAATTAATATTAAGAGTTGATTTTCCCCTGTAAACGTTCCCATTTCCCAAAACAATTTGCCACTCTTGGCTGTCGCCTACACAGTCTATTTAGAAATATTACACTTGTAACACATGACATTTTGTTTATAATAAGACGCATATTTAGTATTTCAATTATCGCCCACAACTGTTCTTATTCTATATGCGAATACCACGTCAAGAAATTTAGAAATCTGATTAATGTTCCGCCATTCTTTTGCTCTACTAATTGCACGCATCTTTATCTCAACTTGTAAACTGTAAAACAGAATGTAGAAATCTAGAATGACAAATCTTTTCATGTCAGTGAATAGATGAAAGTGGAGGGATTGTCCATCACTGGATTAAGGATACTTCCCAAAAAGTATATAGAAAAAACATACCCATGAAAATCAGTTACATTTTCCTACTCAAGATCTTTAGATTTACATTTTTCTTCTCTCCATTCGACAAAAATCTTTTCTCTTTCATAAATATACTCTGTGCAAAAAAACATCGAAACAACCCGAATCCAATTCTCGTTCGATCTGAATGAGACGGCATGCGTTATGTACATGGAGAGATAAAGAAATATCATAAATTAGTGAGGTGACCAGCTCTTCCCCTGGCGTCGATTCGTGTTTATATAGTGCGTGGCCTGGGTTTTGATGAAGGCCTTATTCTATACTGTGGAAAATTATGCTAAGCATTCTGCTACTGCTGCTTCAGGTCACATATTCCTTGGGAGTCTTAAATAACAGTGGCATAGCAGATCCCAGACATGTTCAATGGGAGATAGATATAGGGATCTCGCTAGCCAAGGAACGGTTTGAATCTCACGGATTCACTCCTGAGAGAGGCGAGCCATGCATGACCAGGAGTTATCGTGTAAATAGCCCATGAAAGGCGAAGGCTTCAGGATCTGCTGGACGCATCGCTTTACTGTCAAAATATCTCATACCATTACCAGAGGTGACCATGTCTGTAATTAGGGAAGCCTCCCCACACCATTACACAAGGAATTGCAGCTGTGAGCCACTCGACAGGAAATTGAGAATAGTAGCATTGACCTGGTCTCGGCCACACACGAATGGGGGGGGTCATCTCCAAAATAGAAGCGGAATTTGTCTCTAAGCATGACACACTGCATTTCAATGCCTGTTGAAGACTCTCGAACACTCAGACGTAGCCTAAAATGTTTGGTAGTCAAAGACAGACGTATTAACCAGCAACATGCCTAGAGTCCTACCTACACCAGGCATTTGGGAATGGTTCGTAAGGCTACAGGAAGCTGTATGGTAGATGATATGTATCGTTTGCCGATGTGGAAGCTGTTGAAGCAGTCTCAGTCTATTTTTCGTATCTATCACAAGTCACACTATCAACCTATCATTTATCCTTCTGGGCCTTCGTAAAGTACATACTTAGTTTCACTGAACCACTACTACCAGAACCTTGTCACTGCAGTATGTACGTCCCATATGACAGGCGATTTTGCAGCAAAACAAACCTGCTTCTCGCAGTCCCATAATGGAACCCCTTTCAAAGTTGTTCAGAAGAGTAAACTGTGTTCGAGGGCGTGGTCTAGTATTCTAGTTCGCATCTGATGAGAATTCAGTGAAAACACCAAACCAGAATAATCTGTAATCGCCTTTGACACCGTTTTAAATATTCTCAGGATATGTACGTTCATAGGCGCCCTAACTTTAATCACTTGACCGTCTGGTACAGATAATTTAGCATACCTAATTTCATGAATTTTGACGAATGCTTATGAGTGGCTAGATTTTTTTATGCATAGTATTTATGACTGTATAAAGACACGTAAATGAGCATATAAAAGATAGATATAATCATTCTCCTAATTTCGTTAATGGTAACAATCACAATTCGAATAAAATAGGATTAAGTATGTCGTGGAATATTGGTTACTTTAAGTCCCGCCTTATTCCAAGAAGAAAGTGCTCGATTGAAGTGTTTGTGCTGCAAGTTAGTTACTTTTTAGAAAATATCAATTAGTTAAGGTCATAAATTGTTAATTTTAATTGTCTAACCAAATCAATTTGATTTATGATAAATTTCTTCGGTCTTTCAATTTACTATGTTCCATAAATCTGTACGTTGGTAGAAAAGGGGTCAATGACTAATATTATTTTTTAATTTTAATACTACGTACAAAATATATTTTCTAATGTTTTGATTGTTTCATAATCGATTGTCAGCAAGATATTGACACTTTTATAAATTTCATTACCTTGAAGTAATTTGTGGACGTAACTCAAAATCAGCGAATTTGGACCTTTGTCCTTTCCTACCAAGGTACAGAAATAATTTTTATAGTAAATCGAAGAGGTTTTCATGCGCTTTTCTTTATATTTACAAATATATGATGCATTAATTAGCCTTTTATTAATGTCTCTCAGTTCATATTTCTAAATTATACATGTGGGTTGTATTTTAAAGATCAGCATTCCATCTGCCATTCCCTGTGTGTAATACGGGAAATGAAGAAGCGCCGCCAAGTCTAGACAGACTGGCTTAGGACGATTTTCCCAGAGATTCGAGAGACAGTTGCAAAACGATGACGCGAGAAGAGGATTGCGTACGGTCATGTCTAACGATGAAGTGAAATTGTTAACTATTCTTAATCTGTAAATATTCCCCCCCCCCTTTATTTGTAAATAAACTCTTTAATTGTCAATTATGTCGCTTTTATCCCTTTTGCAAAAGTAAAGATTCTGGATGCAAACTCATCCTAAAGTGGTTAGAGCCATCCCATATGAGGGCTCGGCCCGTGCTTTTCCGAGCAGAACCCCTCCCTAGACACACCCGCCGCAAAGAATACCAGAAGTGACAGAAAACAGAAGTGATCACGACGTTCATTAAGCAGACTTCGAGTGATGAATTATCTTACAGAACTAATGTGTGTTTGAAATCGAAAGCAAGTCTTTGATTACATCGTTGTGAAATCGTCTACACTGTGACAAAACCCGATTGGATTACCTAGCTGCGAGATCGTCTAAACAGTGAGTACGAAATTTCTTTTTTGAGAAAATTGTTTTGTTATCCTTGATCATAGCAAAAACTCTTGGTGATATCCCCAGGATGCGCGAAAGCATAAAATCAGCCTCTACCAAAAATATCAAACTTTTTCAATCTTTGGTATTTGAAACAGGCAATGGAAGACTTAACAGATCAGATCTGAGAAAATTTTCTGGCCTTTCATCCGATTGTGATCTAACGTTGAAAAAAGAAAACAGTTCTTGAAAAATTCTCTTTGCCCGATCTTATTTCAATTGCCAATATTCTACGCCTTGAAGTAACAGCTGATATTGACGAACTAACTGATCGAATTTTGTTTGGATTATCTCATTTAGACATAGATCAAAGTGCGCAATCTAATTCTGACGCTGACGAAAGTGAAGACGAAACAAATTCTCGTCCCAACCCACCGGTGAAATACACTGCTGGCCACCGTAAATGCAACACCCTGAAGGGAGCATGCAAATAATATGAAATTTACAACATGCATTAGCGGAGGTGAGATATGCAAATGAGTGCAGACGCACATCACGCGCGCCTGTGGCGCCACTTCAAAGCGCTATTTAAGGCTTGGAGATTTCGACGATTTCAAGTACGGCAATTGTGTTTTTCTTGTGGTTTTTTCAAAAAAAACGATCAATTATGCCTCGTAGAAAACAGCGATCATCTTTTGATCAAGTATCCGAGTTCGACAGAGGAAGGATAGTGGCCTACCGAGATTGTGGATTATCTTTCAGGGAAATCGGTAGTCGTGTTGGACGAAACCAAACAACTGTAATGCGGATATGTGATCGTTGGATGCAGGAGGGTACGACGGACCGACGTGTTCGATCGCATCCACCTCAGTGCACCACTTCACGTGATGACAGGCATATTGTGCGTATGGCAGTGACGGATCGCTCAGCCACATCACGAACCATAGCACAGCACATTCAGTCTGTACCGCATCATCCAGTGTCTGCGCGTACCATTCGACGCCGTTTACAGCAGAGTGGTCTGTCCGCAAGACGTCCATTGCTTCGTCTACCCTTGACGCAGAACCACAGACGTTTCCGCCGCCAATGGTGCGATGAAAGAAGGATGTGGACGGCAGAATGGAATGAAATTGTCTTTACTGACGAGTCACACTTCTGTCTGCAACACCTCGATGGTCGGATTCGAGTCTGGAGACACCGTGGAGAGAGGATGCTGAACAGCTGCGTTATGCACCGCCACACTGGTCCTGCACCGGGTATTATGGTATGGGGCGGTATTGGATATCACTCTCGCACTCCTCTAGTACGCATTGCCGGTACTTTAAACAGCCAGCGCTACATCTCCGAGGTGTTGGAGCCAGTTGTCCTTCCTTACCTTCAGGGCTTGCCCACAGCCATATTTCAACAGGATAATGCGCGACCACACGTGGCACGCATTGTCCAAGGGTTCTTCGTCAATCGCCAGATTGAATTGCTTCCCTGGCCAGCTCGCTCTCCGGATCTTTCGCCGATAGAAAACATGTGGTCCATGGTTGCTCAACGATTGACCCAGAATACATCCCCAGCTGCCACACCAGATCAACTTTGGCAACGTGTGGAAGCTGCTTGGTCTGCTGTACCCCAAGAACACATCCAAAATCTCTTTGAATCAATGCCGAGGCCTGTGGCAGCGGTGATCTCCAACAATGGCGGCTACTCTGGCTACTGATTTTGGCAGGAACCACACTTCACAGAAGTCTATAAATTTAATCATTTGATACTTGGTCAACATGTTATCTACAAAATAAATTTTGTTGTGACATCTCTTGTCTTTCTTGGTGTTGCAATTTGGGTGGCCAGCAGTGTAGTTTTTCATGATGATTCATTCCAAGACGGAACTATTATGTATCAACAACCCGTTAATCAAAACATCAGTAATTCTGGCTTACCCCATCCCATGCTTAATCGAAACGAAGAACAGTCTTTTTCTTCAAACGAACCTATGATTCACGCTCCGCGAAAAAGTATTCCATTTCCTGTTGCTACAAATCCTTTTCAAGAGTGTTAGTCTATGCCTACTCAAGGTGGAGTGTTTTTTCATTGAAAGATATTATTAAAACTTTTTGCGTATTTAACGGAAGAGATACATATTCTATTGATTCATTTTTGGATGATAGAAGAAATGTTTACTTTTATAATATTGTAACGGGGTGTCTATTCTGGGCCCCTTTGGTATAGCGTTCGATTCCAGTCTACAGTGCCGCAGAGGAGTTAAGTACCTAATACATTTAAAAGAAGATAGACCAAACGATTGGATCCCGTATAAATAGTAGCAAGTGGCCATGTGGCGGTCTCGCCCTCTCACGTGTTTCTCACTATTTGTTTTGTTGTTCACTATTTTGTTTTGTTCTTCACTATTTGTTTTTTTTTGTCATCTTATACGTATTGTTCATCGTTTCTCGTCAGTTAACTAACTTAGTAATCAAGTGTTTAAATAAATTAATATTTTAACTTAATCATAGTTTGTTTTATACTTCGTTAAATTTTTACGTGACAATATCACCTCTGATCAACAAAAAAAACTGTTTACTAAGAAAGCATTCGCTGATCCTGCCGAACTGTATCAACTTTGAAACAAATTTTTACTTTTGATAAATTGAAAGAACAATTACTTTTGGAATTTAGTTCTCAAGTATCATCGATTGACATTCATAAAAATTTTAAGTTCCCGTAAACTTAAAATTACTGAATCATTAATATTCTTTCTGAATATTTAATTGCAATGAGACAAATTGCTAATAGTTCAAATATTGATGAAGCCTCCCTCATCGAATATGTAATTGCCGGTATTCCTGAAAATCATAACAAATTGCTTTTGTATGGTGCCAAAAGTCTTTTGGAATTTAAAGAAAAATTAAAGATACATGAGAAAATTTCTGTTCATGCAAAACGACCAAACACCTTTCAAAACATTCAACCACGATATTTCGATACTCCGAAGCCTCGTTTTAACGAACCAAAAAATAATTCTTGGAAAATAGAACACTTGCACAAGAATGACCTATGACACTACGACCTATGACAAATGAAAATAGATGTTACAATTGTGGATAAACAGAACACAAATCTTTTGATTGTCCCGATAAGTTAAAAGGAAAGAAATGTTTTAAATGTAATTCTTTTAATGGACACATTGCAAGAGACTGTCCCAAAACACGTGAAGTAAAGACTATTGTAGTTGCGGATTCCCGAAAACTTCAAAAGAATGGGATATTTCAATGCCCAAATTCGTATTGATGTAATTGCATCGACAGATGTTTACGTTCTTGCAGACATGCAATAATTTTGTGATTGGAATGGACATTCTCGATCAAGTAAATTTTAATTTTACAAACGATACCATAAGAGTAGATAACAAAATATTATGTGCAAAAACTGTTCAAATTTGCAGAAACGAAACAGAACCTCGAGAAAATTCAAATTCCAACACCTTGATGTACATGGCCTATGCAGTTAATTTGGACCCAATAGAGGTCTCCCACATCAAATATCAAGAACACAGACGCCATATCGTAGAATTAGTTAGCAATTACAAACAAAACAGAAACGACAGATTTAAAAATGAACATAATTCTAAACGACGAAATTCCCATCTACCAACGTCCTCGTCGGCTATCTTCCCAGGAAAAATTAATCGTCGAAACTCGAATTCGCAAATGGCTAGATGCTGGAGTAATTAGGATAAGTTGTTCTGACTATACAGCCCTAATTGTGTTGTGTAAGAAAAAGATGGAAATTATAGACTTTGTATTGACTACAGAAAATTAAATCAAAAAATCATTTGGATCGCTTTCCTCTCCCTTTAATCGAAGATGTCCTTGACAATCTCGGAAACGCTCAAGTATTCACCACTCTAGATTTTAAGAACGGTTTTTTTTCACGTTGACGAAAAGTTCACGAAATATACCGTCTTTGTGATCCATTGGGCTTGTCCACCAGCCCCAATGTCTTCCAGCGATACGTATACCACGTGTTCAGAGATCTTTTACATGATCACACAGTAGAAATTTACCTTGACGACATTATAATCCCATCTCACGACGAAAAAGAGGGAATTCAAAAGTTAAAGCGAGTTTTTGACGTTGCAACTAAGTACGGACTCGAATTAAATCTCAAGAAGTGTTATTTTTTACCAAGACGAATGCAATTTTTAGGATACGAATTAACATGATTTTTCATTAAAAACAATGTTCTGTACAAAATCATTCAAGATAAAGAACTATTAGTTGTACCTGCTTCCATGCAAAAAGAAATTGTAACCAATGCACATGCTAAAGGTCATTTTGCTGCTAGCAAAACCGAAGTAATTGTTTCGCAAGATTTTTATATCCCCAATATTAAGAAAATTGTGCAGGAAATTTTTACCAATTGTATCCCATGTATCCTTTCATCTCGAAAAACGGGTAAACCTGAAGGTATTCTGCATCCCATCCCTAAAGGTGATGTGCCTCTACACACTTACCACATCGATTTCTTAGGACCCCTTCCTTCCACCAACAAAAATTACAAGAATTTTTTACAGTTATTGATGCTTTCACCAAATTTCTTTGGATCTACCCCGTTAAATCAACTTCAGCAAATGATGCTCTCGAAAAGCTCAAACTTCAGCAAAGCATTTTCGGAAACCCTAGTCGAATAATTTCTGACAGAGGTAGTGCTGTTACCTCCAAAGAATTCGAAACTCATTGTAAAGAAGAAGATATCGAACATTTGCTAATAACAACCGGAGTACCCAGTTGTTATTAGCCAGAGGCAACGGCCAAGTTTAACGTTATCACAAAACTCTTATCCCAGTTTTGACAAAATTGTCCATAAACGAACCCACTAAATGGTTCAAACACGTCGCAACAGTACAACGCATACTCAACAGTACCACATCCCGAAGCACTAAATTTGCACCTTTTGAACTCTTAGTTGGCGTAAAAATGAAAACTAAAGATGATATCCAAATCAAACAAATATTAGAAGATGAATATCTACAAGGCACGATGAACGATAAACTCATTCTTCGCGATAAAGCCAAACGTAACATCTTAAAAATTCAAGCAGAAAATACACGACAGTACAACAAACGAAGAAAACCAGCACATTCATACAACATCGGCGACAATGTAGCCATCCAACGAACACAGTTTGGAACTGGCCTTAAACTCCGTCCAAAATTTTATGGTCCATACCAAATTGTTAAAGCTCTCCCAAACGACCGGTATGAAGTCAAGAAAATTGGTCAACACGATGGACCCAACCAAACTTCAACTGCAGCCGACCACATGCCTGGTTCAATTAAAAACATTGAACCACATTCACAAAACTGAACTGTACAATTTATATATATATTTTTTTTCAAATAACTTTTGTATTTTTGTGTTATCGATTTTTACGATGCAGAACTTCACGACGTACATGATTGAAGACAACGACGAATGCAGCTTCTACTCAAGACTGCCACACGAAGAACACCCGCAGTAACGATGTTTACCACTGCACACGACGAAACGATGCTTTTCAACAGAACGGTGCACGAAGACGCTGAAATCAACCCACCGTTGTACAAATGTGCTGCATTATGAAAAAATGTGCAAGAGCATCCCAAACTTGCTCAACTCTGACATTTTTCTAACTCTTTTCCTTTTATATTTTCCAGGTAGTGATGATGTCATACTCCCATTTCGTGTATAGCCGGAGGACCTGGCTATGTCAAGATGGACGAGTGTGGGTTATATTTTAAAGATCAGCATTCCATCTGCCACTCCCTGTGTGTAATACGGGAAATGAAGAAGCGCCCCCAAGTCTAGACAGACTGGCTTAGGACGATTTTCCCAGAGAGATTCGAGAGACAGTTGCAGAACGATGAGAGCCGAGAAGAGGATTGTGTACGGTCATGTCTAACGATGAAGTGAATTTGTTAACTATTCTTAATCTGTAAATATTCCCCCTTTATTTGTAAATTAACTCTTTAATTGTTAATTATGTCGCTTTTATCCCTTTTGCTAAAGTAAAGATTCTGGATGCAAACTCATCCTAAAGTGGTTAGAGCCATCTTACATACATCATACATATGTAAATTACTTATTATATGGGATATCTATCACGAATAAGATGATTTATCGTGAATAAGATAAGTTCACCTAAAGTGTGACTCTCCTCATGCTCACATTTTTAAGACTGTCTCTCGAAATACTAATCTATTGCAAAGTAGATTGCAATACTAAACATTGAATTGATAATAATTTATTTTTATAGAATCTTACAGTAATTGATGGAATACTGAAAAATCAACTTTATATTCTCTTCTAAAACCACACGAAAGGTCCTTTTTTAAAATCAATATTTCAGTCAACGCAGTATCTGAGATTTTAAACATTTCTTGATCCCGAGAAGTTTAGTAAGCGGGATATGGTATTTTGAAGATGCTTCTTTGATGGCTTCTCATTTGCGTTGGACGGCCGTCTCTGACAATTCCTTTGTCACAGGCCTATTAATGGTTAAGGTCTGTTTAGAAGTAATGCTCCATATCCCACGGGTCTGAAGATATTTTTAGAATTTGGAATTGCGAGAGCCAGAATCACTCCCGAACAGATTTCTTGCCGGTGAAAATCTGGTCGCTTGGAGAGCTGCTCCGGATATTCGGTTCTCATAGAAAGGTGTTTCTCTGTATATTCTAGGCCTACGGATTAGCCCTCCAGAACGTGGCGGTGCGCCAGAAGTATTCCCGTACAGATTTCTTGCCGGTGAAGATTTGATCCCTTGGGGAGCTGCTCCGGATATTCTGTTCTCATAGAAACCTATTAATCTGCCAATTCTGGACGGTTGGGTTTGCCCTCCAGAGCGTAGTGGTACGCCAGAAGCACTCCCGGGCAAATTTCTTGCTGGTGAAATTCTAGTCGCTTGGGGAACTGCTCTGGATATTCCGTTCACGTGGAAAGGTATTGCTCGGAAGGTTCCTGCCTGATGGCTTAACCCTCTAGGGCGTGGCGATGCGCCAGAAGCTCTCCCGTACAGATTTCCTGCCGGTGAAGATCTGGTCGGTTGACGAGGTGTTGAAGTAATTATACCACTTTCTTCTGGGTAGTCAAAAATTGAACTCTGTATATTTGTGGGGGAAATAGCCTGAACAGCACCTGCGTTCGAATGCGATGCTCTGAAACGGGGCGATACAACGTTATTTGTCCAAGGCATAGCGTAATCTACATTGTCGTTTGCAATATCGTAAGAGAAATTGGCATCTAATTCTTCCTGTCCTAGCGAATGTGTCGAATAACTGTCGCTTCTTTCAGGACTGCTCCCTCTTACAGGACTGTCTGGTATAGGGCTCCTCCCCCTCCTCCCTATTTCTTCAAGGCTGTAAGTCAATCGTCTCGTGGGCGTAAGGGGAAAACTAGGGTATGATGTATCTGGACTATGTCTTGGACCTCTTTGAGCGAAAGGTGCTCGATATTTAGGACGGCGTTTCGGTGAAAAACTTTCGTATAGCATTAGTGGACTTTCAAAAGAATCCTCATCCCGCGTTCTTATTGAATGCTCTCTGCGGGGACCTATCCATCTAGGCGTAACGACTATACCACTTTGATTGGTATTCATTTCCTCGTTGAACTCTTGCTTTCTCTCTTCTATGTTTTTAATAGATTTATTTAATCCTGCTGTTTCTCCATTTAAGCTATGGTATTCCTCTCCGTATACGTCAAGTAATCCCGCATTTCTTTTAACCTAGAGAAAAAAACTGTTACATTGTATTGAAAACCAACAATCGATATTGTTAGTTCTAACTTTTAATGTACCGATGCTCAGAGTTAGGAGGTGTGCGCCTAATTTGTAGCACATCAAAGTAAACGTTTCCTACGTAAGTTACTTTGTGAGCAGTCTTATGTCTGAAATTAAGAAATTCATTAAATGTTGACGAAACACGGAAGTTGAAGTTTAAAAAACATTTACTACGAGCTTATGTACTGACAGCAATAAACATAATCTTTCTAAAGTAGTTAAATTTCACGAACTCAAATCTAAATCATTTTCATTTCTTCAAATATTGCAAAAAGCTGGTGTACAGTATTTTACGCTCAAAAGGCGTAAAATGATGAGTAAATAATGAATGCAAGCCTTATAATTTTCTTATTATACATTTGACGTTTCATCATCAATGTTTCCGACTATATTTTGATTTATTTCTAATCATGTGAAATATATGCTTGTATATTTCACCTTTCGTATACCCAATTTAAAAAACAATGATGTAATAAAGTAACACAAGCTAAATTTTCCGTCGTCTATTTTTATGTCTAAATATTGTTCTCAGCTAATAATTGTCTAATTCCATTCTTGGGCATTTATTTTATTAAGGTAGTCTGCTGAGCTCTTTTTTGCCTCATGACTTGCCCAGTCTTCCAATCTTGAATTACGCTCTGTATATTTCAACAGTAGGAAGCTGTGAACTACAAGTAATAATTTATTTGTTTAAAAAACTTGCCGTAGAAAGTATAGGATATCAATAAAATAGAGATATTAGAGATTCAAAGTATATAGATAAAATAATGCTGATTTGAAAATGAGGAACACACTCAATAGACAGATACGAAACTGATGTCAATGAGCAAATTCTTAATCGCTATTTGCACGCAAAGATATTTATCTTGAGCATCATCACGAGAATCAAGTGCAATGGGTAAATCCTTGTTTCACTATTATCATAATCAGGATATTTAGAAGCTTACGTCGAATATAACCTCTTAAAAGTCGATGCATATTAACAATAACACCAAAGATAGAAAGGATAATAGCAGTAATTGATTTGCAGTTGTATTCAGGGCGGAGGGTATGCTGAGTTTAGTGTTACTCATTTATATATTTCGAATATGAACTAAAATCAACTCTGAGGGGATCGCATCATAGTTCCGTTTTGCAATCAACAGTCCATGACTTCTAACTTATTTTTACCTTCTTGAACTATATAATCTTTCCAAATGATTCTATTCTAAGGAAATTAGCAATAGTATCTCTCTAAAGAATTTTATTCTGTAAAATTGGTCGATAGAATCGTTCCAAATGATTCTATTCCAAGGAAAGAACCAATACAATCGTTACAAAGGATTCTTTTGTAAGGAAAAGGATCAATAGAATCGTTTTAAAGGTTGAAAGAATTTGTAAATTCTTTTAACCAATATAGTATGTTGTTATTTAGTCATTCAGTGTTTTGTGGGTTAAAACCTCACTACTCATGATCAAGCCATTCTTGCAAAAGGGACTTGACCTTAAGAGAAAAAGGGTAATAGTTGAAAATTACGGTATGAAGACATGGTATAATAGTGGCAACAGTGTAGTAAGTAGGGTTTGAAAATAATCGACATTCTTAATGCCAGCAATATGCTGACGAAATTCTCAATACCAGTTTTTATCGGCTGTAAGTTTTACTTTTTTCTCTTACCTAGAGGCATTGATTGGGCATGGTTGTTGGAAGTTCTATTTCTGCACTATAAGATCCAATAAAAAAGATATCGAGGAATTTTATACTCGAGCACAATGACAGTATACTTTAAGGCGACATGAACTTTTCCCCCGAAAGGATATGCATCAATCGCAAAAAGAAAATTAATTTTAATGCGGAATAGTCTTGCTTGCAAATCAAGAAAACAGTAATAAAAGAAAAGACAATCTCATTTTGTTAAATGTGGCATTTTCTGATTCCCGTTTATTTTAATCTTTAAATTTCACATAAAAAATTGCTGTTGAGACTAAATTTCTGGTGGTAACATGTGTCTCCTATTCTGATGTCCTTTAAATTTTACTACAGTCGTATAAATTGATTTCTGAAATATGATCTTAAGAGGCACAAAGCAACAAAATCACAATTAAAAATCAGTTAATGATGTTTTTGTAACGACAATTTTCACCACGGAGAACCCCCTACTCAGTGACAGACAAGCTCTATGACCAGTTAGGTTAAGGTTTTTTATATTTATTTATTAAATTTCCTTATTCAAACATATGTTTACTTTTCTTTGCTAGCAGTTTTGTCATTTTACATTTTGGTAATGCTTGGTAAATGTCTTGTCGAAAATATATTAATAGGTATGACGTTACACACAAATGAACTCACCAAACTGTAGACAATATGGATTGTGTTCTCTCTCGCTCTATTTTATGTCGAGAGAAGGAACAAAGAAAACATCAAATCATTTGCCTCTCTAAAGAGCAAGAGTAGATCGTCAAACTGAGCTTACTATTAACGCTTTCTGGTACACCACTTGCAGCTGACTATTGTGCAAATGACCACACTGTGATCGAAATATTTCATAACCGTAAAGGTGGCTGAATTAGTGAGGACTGTATTTGACAAATGTATCCTTCGGCACCTTGCGACTACGATTTTGGCGAGAATGCAATTTCGTGAGTTGCAAATAATATGTTCGTAGCACAGTATATAATGCCACTAATTTATTTGCTACCTCGTATACAAAACAGCAATCGTTCTGCGTGACCTTATTAGATTCGTTCTGTTTACCTCTGCGAGAGAGATCTCGAATGACATTCATTTTGCTCTTATCTCTCATAAAATTTTCGACGAAATTAGCTGGCTTTGATGCATATTTAAACATTTTTTTAATTGAAATGCCGACTGAGTCCTTTGAGAGCCACAGGGGTGACAGTAAATCTCTTTACTGGTCATTTGTATGCTGTAATTCAGAAAGGTTCTTGTAAAGTCTAGAAATTATTGTTGAAAAGGTTGTCTGGCGATTTTTATTTTCTAAAAGAAACGTAGACCTTGTAAAGTTAGACTTTACTGCTCTTACAGGATGGTTTACAATTTTGCAGAGGCATAAGTATGTTCATCAGGCTGTTCTATCGAATTTAATCTGTTAACTTATCTTAGAAAAATCTTTAAATTTAAAAAGACCTAGAAATATTTCTTCAAAAATTTGAATTGTTAAATACCTTCTATTAAGGAATAAATTAGAAATTATTGCTTAGGGTTATAGAAACCCAAATCATTTTAAAAGAATAACTCCAAGAGCTGGTTTGTAATCAGCCTAATTGTTAAAGCAAGCCCCATACATACTTCCCAATTTCAAATGAATAAAGAGATAAGTTACTTGAATGTAGGAAGTAAACTCGATATTTTTAGTTTAATGTGAAATGTTACGAAAGCACCCGCATAAACATCAAAAGAATTCTCTCTCATAAAAAGTTAATGCATTGTACTTCATACCATTGAGGTATTAAATGAATAAATGAATTATTTTAAACACAATAAAGGGGGGAAATGGATTGATACTTAGAGCTAAAAAAACTTTAAAAAGTACTGTTATTTAATGTTTAATTTATTTTTATTTATAAGAAAATTTTGTCTTTGGATGAGGGTTAACTATAGACCTATCTACTAGACTATAGATTACTAATGAATTGAGTTGAATAAAAATCCCTGACATTTACATAATTAAAATCATCGTTTTATCCATCTTCATTTAAGCACAAAATTAAAATTATGTACTCTCTTAAGTTTTCAGAATTTTGCTGTGATGAGGTCTAAAAAAATAAATACTAATAGATAACAATAATTTAAATAGTCAATGCAACTCTTTTCAACGAAACTGTTTATACATTTATAAGTTTTTTAATGTCCAATCACTGACTTAGTGAGAAGCCAGTGGACAGTTACCGATACTTATAACTGACAATCAACATCCCAACACTGAAAAACCGATATTCGAACCCGCGACCTTTTTGGTGCCTGTATTTTTATGGCATATTTGGACAAGCCATATTTGGACAAGTTGCGCCAAACACAAACGTCAAGTAAATGGATACTAAGAAAGTTTTAGTGACACAGAAGAGAGAAATACACTCAAGAAGGAATCAAAACGATCCTCCTACTTGGTGCCAGACAAATGATATGAATACTATACTACTTAGTATAAGGTTTTTGATATACTCTACTCAAAGAAACTTTTACTTTTTTCCCTATAATCGATGAGAAAATGTTTGCTTACATTTTTGTCGATTTTCCATTCATTTCCAGTTTCGCTTTTTTAATATTATTTTATTCTTTAAACGTCTTTTATTTTAACAAAAGCTTTGCTAACGAAACTTTCAAAACTTAAACAAATCTTCAAAGGAATGAATTTATTATTCATTAAGATGGTTAATTGTGGTGGTTGGTTGTAGCTGATGATCAGTATACTTAAAATAACTTTTGTTTTTTATTTCCGCTTCTGATTGGTTAATTTGATATTTTATCTCTTCGATGATTCACAACATAATTATACTTTTAAGTTTTTTACGACTAGAGATCTCGATATCTTGCGGTGCATTCTAAAGAACTAATTTGAAGAAGATAATCAAAACATTTTTAAATTTAAAAAGTACCTACTGTGACTGTTCTTGATATTACTGAATGAAAATTGAAAATTAATTTACTTCTGCTTCTGAAAACTTTGGACTATATAATCTTAATGTTTTTGCTGGGAATTTGGAAATCTGAAAAGTAAAAAATCTGCTGTTGATTTAAGATTATTTTATATTTAAAAATAGTGCTTAGTAATTGTCGCGTGAGTAACATGAAAGTGTCTTTGATTTTGAGCTTCACACGCGAAATTTGTACAAATGCTAATTAATCAAATTTCATTTTTTTGTGTTTTACTCTTGTATTATTTTACTTTTGTGTTTTACTCTATATAAAAACAGCATTGTAGAATCCTACAAATTATCAATATTATATTCGATAACAATTAACAATTTTTGTCTGTGTAGAACTCATATTGTAAGATTGATAGAAAGATTAAAACCTTACTGAGCCGCTCTCAATATTTCTTATTCGCTTGTTTGTTGTTTTTCTGGTTTCCTCTATGAAATGGGGCCAACTTTCAAAAACATTTGCAACTGGCTCATGTAATAATAAATTGATGTTGTAGGTAATGCCTCGAAATATTTTCATTACGTTAATTATTGTTCATCCTCAGATAGCATATAATGTATAATTATTTCAGGGCCGCTGTACCCCAGATGGTAGATTTAAGGATTTGCAACCGGAGGATTGCGAGTTCGAAACTCGATCCAAAGAAGGACAGTCTTGTACGTGGAGTCTGGTGCAAGTTAACTCTGTCGTGGCTTCAAATGGCCTCACGTTTGCGTGATGGAAGCATCTAGAGTGGGATGTCAGCTCAGGTGTTGACCTCGTCATATTATCGTGGTTCCAAATTGGTGTTGTCCTCTGATTTGGATCCCTTCGGGATTGATCGCGACCGTTGCCAATAGTCCGTTGTGTTATTCCAGTGACTCGTAAATTCAACTACCTATCTACCATAATTATAACAATGACACACAAGAGAGGTCTCTTGTTTCAAACTGTTTGTTTAGACTTAACATGACGCCAGAGATGTACACTCACTGCCAAAAGTTAAGCACGGAGAGGAAAATGTTAATTTCCGGAAGCCAATCTGAATTTGAGAGGCTACATTTCGCTGCAGAGGTAGATGGAAGTATGCAAATCACGATTTCGTGTCGAGAAATATGCAAAAAAGGCAGTCGTATAAGAAGCCAGCATTGTGAAGGCTTAGAGGAGTTTCATGTAAGTGCTGATAAAAAGTGTTTAGCACTTTCGTACGATTAATTTTCAAGACAGACGTGTTTCTGTGGCTTCCAGAAGACTAATGGCAGATAGTGAGCGCTGGCGTTCTGTGGGACGCCTTGAAGCAGGACAATCAATCACAGATATTGCTCTTCGGCGTTTATCATTCCGTCATTTCACGATTATGGAAACGAGCCAAACAGTTGTCCGAAGACCAATGGTTACGACCCCCACGGAAGATCGATATATTGCTGTTTTAGCCAAGCGGAATCGAAGAGCGACCTCAACACGTGTAATATCTATGGTTGCTGAGTCCATTGGTAAGACGGTATCTGCCACTACTGTTCGCCGAAGGCTACACATGAATGGACTGTACGCCCGGGTACCACGAGTTTGTGTTCCTCTATCCGTCCAATCCAGAGAAGCACGATTAAAGTGGTGTCGGCAACATGTGAATTGGTCTTTGTCTGATTGGGCCAACGCTATGTTCACGGATGAGTCGAGATTTGCCCTGGAGCCAGAAGACAAGCGTGTAAGGGTCTGGAGAGAACAAGGCACAGAACATCATCGAGCATCATGCATTCCGAGGTAGAAGCATCATGGTGTGGGCAGGGATTTCGTTGGGATATCGCACCGACCTGCATATCTATAGACGGAGTTCTGTGACAGCTGTTCGGTATCGGGATGAAGCCCCGCTGTCGGGTGTCCGGTATCGGATAGAACCCACTGTGAGATTGTACGCTGCAGCAGTTGGTCCTGCTTTCGTTTTGATGGATGATAATGCGCGTGTCCATCGAGCCAACATCGTCGACGACTACCTGGAGAGTGAGGTGATTGCGCGTATGGATTGGCCGGCGTACTCGCCCGACCTTAATCCCATTGAAAATCTTTGGGATGCCCTCGGCCGTGCTGTGTCTGCACGTTTCCCACCCCCACTCACTCTCAGAAAGTTGCAAACTGCTCTACAGGAGGAATGGCGATTACTTGACTCTGGGGTGGTTAATCACCTAATGGAAAGCATGGTCACACGCTGTAAACTTTGTATGAGGATGAGGGGTGGTCACATACCTTATTAATGTCGGTTTTGTTTGTTTGTTTTAGATTTAAACATCATTTTGTTAATGACTCCAATATGACTTCATCTTATAATTTATGAAAATTCAATATTGTTTTCATCTTTGTATGTAATTCTTTGTTTTGTTTCATGCATTAAACATATTTGCTACTTTCCTGCCGCATTTCGTGTCAATCAAAGCTGTACTTGTCGATTTTTTCGCATTTACCGCTCCGTGCTTAACTTTTGGCAGTGAGTGTATATATATAGGGTACAACGCAAAGTCCGTACCCGGCCTTTATTTTCGCAACCGTTGGTCGTAGACATATACTTCCAATTACAAAAATGTTTCAAATGAGGTAAACATTCATGTTATGGCATTTCGAAATTTAAAAAAATCAATTTTGTAAAAATTACAAAATCTAACTTTTTATACAGTCCCCCGTTCCCTATAGTGATATTTAGTAAAAGTTTACGATCAGCGTAACAAACATAACACAAAAGTTTCACTTCTGTGTGACAAAAATTGACCGAGATATTTAATTTCAAAGTTTGGGATTTTTTCAGATTTGTTTCGTCTTCATTGAGGGGTCGGTTAAAATATAATTTAGAATAATTCGAGATTGAAATCAGAGTTCAACGCCTCTGGTAGTTTGCATTCCGCTGCCATTTATCCGGTTCATTTTGCGCATTTTTCATTTTAAGGGTGTCGATTCTACATAATTCGACGATGGTCTATAACTTTCGAATTAACATCTTTTGTCTATCTTGCTTAGTTTCGGTGTTAGATTTCCAAACTTTCCCCACTGAGGGCGCTGCGACCGCTTTCAGTGAATCGGGCATGTCCACTTTACTATACATGCACCCATCGTTTATGGTCGGGGAACCCCCCCTTCCGCCTTAAAATGGGAGTTGTACTCTGATTTCAATCTGGAATTATTCTAAGTAATATTTTAACCGACCCCTCAATGAAGGCAAAACAAATCTGAATAAATCCCAAACTTTGAAATTAAATATCTCGGTCAATTTTTGTCACACAGAAGTGAAACTTTTTGTGTTATGTTTGTTAAACTGACTGTAAACTTTTACTAAATATCACTATAGGGAACGGGGGACTGTATAAAAAGTTAGATTTTGTAATTTTTACAAAATTGATTTTTTTTTTAAATTTCAAAATGCCATAACATGAATGTTTACCTCATTTGAAACATTTTTGTAATTGGAAGTATATGTCTACGACCAACGGTTGCGAAAATAAAGGCCGGGTACGGACTTTGCGCTGCACCCTGTATATAACTGATCCACCATTTGATTAGGTATTCCTATCAATTGAACATTTAAGGTGAAACTTGTACAACGCATAACGGCCCCTCCATAATACATGAGCAAATGAGCTGTGGCTTACATATAATCGATTTTGAGGAAAATCAATTTTTATGATTTATATATTGTAACGAGCAAATTGCACCATTTTAAGTTTCAGGAAAGTGTACTGTTTTATTTATCGACATTAAGATTTGAAGTTCACACAAATGTAGATTTCTTAGCACTAAAAGTGGTATGTTTGAAACGTGTACAAGTTACTGACGCAAATTTAAATTGTATAGCATTCCTTTTTTGCAAATATTCAATGATGGCACGCTTTTGTTGTCATTGTTGCTAAATCTGTGAGATTAACAAAAATTACAATATTTTGCAATTTGTTACAATTTTTAAATTGTTCTGGTATCTCTAAAAATGGAAAGGTAATATTGAAAGCAATCCACAATTTGATAAAAAAATATATTGGAGTAATTCGGGGATTGAGTTTCCATTTCTTATTCAAGAAAACAACATTTGAAAAACAAAATTCGGGAAAACTGCAATTTCTCTGTTTTTGAAAATATGTATTTAAATGTGAGGGAAAACTCCTGACAACATTCACCCGCTTTTAATTTCTCAACATAAAAGAACAAGACGTCATATAAGTCTAGAAAGTTTGATTATTACCTCACTTATTTCATTTGTAGTATACATGAAGGATAACGAAAAGAAAACAAGATTTCTCTAGTTTAAATGTGTGTAATTAATAATCATACTAAACATGATACATCTACCGTATTTGCATTTCAGATATTTGTAACTAAAATAAAAGTTTTCTTATGTGAGGAAACTTACCTCCTACTAGAGATGACTATTGTGAACACAGTATAAAAAGCAGAAAAATTCAACCAACAATTTCCGCCATGAATTCGATTTGAAATTGGATATAGAATGACACTTTTTCACTCCAAGTCATGACAAAGGTGCATGCCTTGGAGGAACTATCATACGATTGGACACAAGGACAAGTTTACATAGACCCTATGATCAGATTTTTAATGCAAAGAAACTCCTGTACGTCAACCATTTCAAATACCATGTTCTTTTATGTGTCTTCAACTGATGCTATTCACATTTCATACGGAATCGCTCATAATCAATTGGCTGTAGTACTAAACAAATTAAAACTCAAAATGTAACTGAGATATCTTGTTTGAGTATACTTTGACGCATAAAAAATTACAATTTTACAGAATTATATAAAATTAATACAATTCTCAAAGATAAAACGATGTATGAATTTGACTATATATATATTTAAAATCCAATTAAAACAAAAACTATATAAACGCCTGTTTAAAAATTGGAAATTTCTCACCAGGTTTTAAAAAATAATTATGTGTTAATAAAATGTAAAACTATTTAGAAATTTTTCATATTTATTAGCCTATGTTGTATGAACACATAGGCTAATAAGTTTAACACATAGGCTTTCTTGTTTCCATGCGATTCACTGGCACAGTGAACCGCATGGAAACAAGAAAATGTTTAACTAAACCAAGACACAAAGAAATACTTGAACACCTCTATTCCTCATCTGATCACAACAAATTGAAAAATATACTTCATGATTTTGTTTTAAACCATGCTCATCTGCAAAATTACTTACTGTCTTGAGAGTTTTGCTTTTCTTAGACATCATCGTAATAAACATTTTTTTACATTTAAAAAATGGTTTTAATGGATATTAAGAGTAGATGTTCCGCTGTAAAAATCCCCTTTTCCCAAAAAGAACATTTGCCACTCTTGGCTGGGGCCTACAATCTATTTAGAAATATGACACTATTAAGAAATTATCTTTACAAATTCGCTTATTTTCTCTAACAAAATTTGGATACCTGTGAATATTCCGGCATTCATTTGCTCTACTAATTGCACGTATATATCGCAACTTGTAAACTGTAATACAAAAATACACAGACTGATAAGTATTTCAGCTCAGTGAGTTCAGCTTCAGATAAGAGTGCAGGGATACTTCCAAAAAGTATGTAAAAAATTTAAAGCATACGATGAAAACCAGTTACATTTTTCCTACTCAAGGTCTACAGATTTACATTTTCTTTTCTTTGTGAGATGATAATTTTTTTCTTTCATAAACGCAAAGATGCAAAAAAAATCGAAACACCCCCGAATCCAGTTCCCGTCTGATCCGAATGAAACTGCATATATCATGTATACAAAAAGACAAAGAAATAATTGCAATATCAGATCTAGAAGATTTTATTATTGTAAAATTACATCAGAAATGTCATAAATTAGTAAGGGGAACAGACCAACCCCCCTGGCGTCAAGGTGTTTTGATATACGGCGTGACCTACAGTCAGATGGAGCCTCATTCTATACTGTGGAAAATTATGCCGAGCATTCTACAGCTGCTGATTCAGGTCTTATATTCCTGGGATGGTGCAATTGACGGCGTAGCATATCCCAGGCATGCTCAATGGGAGATATATATAGGGATCTCGCAGGCCAAGCAAGGCTTGAAACCCACGGATGCACTCCTGGGAAAGGCGAGCCGTGGGTGTCCAGTCATTATCTTGCTGTAAATAACCCCTTAGACATGCGACATGAAAGGCGAAACAAGAGGTTTCAGGATCTGCTTTACGTATCAATGTGCTGTCAAACTACCTCATATCACTACTTGAGGGGGCCGTCCACAATAAGTGAAGCCTTCATACACCATTACACAAGGAATTATAGCGGTGTGCCAATCGACAGCTAACTGAGAATAGTAGCACTGATCTGGTCTCGGCCTCAGGCGAATGAAATGATCATCTCCAAAACAGAAGCGGGAGTTGTCGCTAAACATGATACTCTGACATTCATTGGCTATAGAAGACTCTCGAACACTGGTTCACTTCAGATGTAGCCTAAAATGTTCGGTAGTCAAAGACACACGTCTTAACGAGCGACATGTCTGCAGTCTTGTCTCCACCAGGCGATTGTCAATGGTTCGTAATGCAACAAGGAGGCTCCAAAGCGGACGATATGAATCGTTGATAGATAAGGAAACTGTTGAAGCAGTCTCAGTTTACTCAGTTATCAGCCTACCCTCTCGCGCATTTGTCTTTCTGAGCCTTAGTAATGTATATGTTTACCATCACTGACACATTGCTACCAGAACCTTATCACTGTAGCCGGTGTACCTCTCAAATGACGGATTATTTATGAATGTTTCGAATTTTTTGAATATTGCATTTATGAATGTATGTAGACACTTAAAGGAGCGCACACAAGATAGATATAATCATTCTCCTATTTATTTAAAGGTGACTATCATAATACTAATAAAATAAATAAATTTAAGTTAATAAGTTAAGCTTTAAGTTCAGCCTTATTTCAAAAGAAAAGTACTCGACTGGAGTAGTTGGGGTCGGTTCAAGTTAGTTACTTTTTAGATATTATAAATTAATTAATGAGAGAGTATATAAACTCTCAATTTTAATTATCTAAGCAGATTAATTTAATTTAATTAGATTTTACGTTTCCACTGAATACGAAAAAATCCTTTGATACTTTCAATTAATTATGTTTCAAACATCTGTACCTTGGTAGAAAGAGGGTCAATGTCCATTATTATTAGTTTTTAATTTTAATACAGCGTACAAAAAATACTTCTATTACTACTAAAAACATTTCTACCAAGGTTCTGAAATAGTTTATTTTCATAGTGAATCGAAAAAGGTTTCATGTGCATATATTTGCAAATATGTGTTGTATTAATTAGCCTTTTGTTAATGCCTCAGCGTTTATACTTCTAAATTATGCATATTAAAATTGCTTATTAGATGTGATAATTATCACGTATAAGATAAAGAGTACCTCATGCTCAAATTTGTAAAACTAATTTTCTCTTGAAATACTAATATGCTGTAAAGCAGAATGCAAGTAGTAAACATTGAATCGGTAATGATTTATTTTTATAGAATCTTACAGTAATTGATGAAACATTGAAAAATCAACTTTATATTCTATTCAGCAATCATGTCCTATTTTTAAATCCATATTTCAGTCACCTGGATCTTAAGCACTTCTTTTTCACGAGAACTTCAGGTAGTCGGAGTATGGTCTTTTAAAAGATGCTTCGGTTCTCATTAGCTTAAGACAGCCTAGTCTCCGACAATTCGCTCTCTCGTAGGCTCCCTAATGGTGAATATCTGCTTAGAATTAATAAATCAAATGTTCCACGGCTCTGAAGGCATCGCTTGAAGCTTGAACTGCCTTGATGAGGGCCTTTGGGGTCTGTTTGATTGAAGAGATGCTCCGGATATTCTGTTCAGATGGGGAGGTGTTGCTTGTGTTCTATTATACACTTGGGGAGAGGTAGGTTGTGTTCTATACACTCGGGGAGAGGTATCTTGTATTCGGTTGACTTGGAAAGATGCTTCGGTCATTCTGTTCGGATGGAAAGGAGTTGCTTGTGTTCTGTTAGCTTGGAGAGATACTCCGGGTATTCTGTTCATGTGGGGAGGTGCTGCTTGTGTTCTTTTTAACTGATGGTGTGCTCCGAATTTTCCAGCCATTTGATTTAGCCCTACGGAGCGTGGATGTGCGCCAGAAGCACTACCGTGCATATTTCTTGCCGGTGAAGATCTGGTCGGTTGATGAGGTATTGAAGTAATTAAGCTACTTGATTCTGGTAAGTCCAATTTCGGATGTTTGATGTCGATAGGTGCTTGATATTTAGGAGAGCGTCCAGGTGACGGCTGTCCACGGATGCGTCTCCATGCACGTTGAACGACTCCACCACTTGGTTTTGCTCTTAATTTCTCTGTGAGCATTTGTTTCTTTCCTTCCATATTATTAACAGTTTCAGTTAATTCCGATAATTGCCCCTTTAAACGATCGTATTCTTCTCTGTATATTTCAAGCAATTCCTTATTTCTCTTATCCTAGAGGACAAAAAACAATGTTACATTTTATTGTAAATCAATAAGCGATATTGTTAGTTCTGACTTCTAATTTACCGGTGCTCAAAATTAATGGGTGGGCTTAACTTGTTGTTCATTAAAGTAAACGTGTCCTACGTAATTTACTTTGAACTATTTTTTCTTAAATTAATAAATTCGTTAAATGTTGACAAAACACAGATGTTTAGCTTTACTTATAGTTACTACGAGTTTAAACACTAACAGCATAAACAGTATCTTTCAGAAATAGTTACACTTGACGAACTTAAACCAAATAGTTTTCGTTTCTTCAAATATTGAAAAACGCTGGCCAAAAAACGTAAAATGCTGTGAAACAACGTATGGTAAGCCATATTATTATTTTCTCATACATCTGATTTTTTACCATCAGTGTTTCCGACACTGGATTTTGATTTATTTCTAATCATGTGAAATACGTGTATACTTTTTTTGTATACCAATTTAAAAAAACAATGATATGATAATAACACACATAATATTTTGCGTCTTCCAATTTTGTGTCTAAATCTTGCTTCACAGCTTCCCATTTTATTAGTTGCTGATCTAGTTCATCTATTGTGTTTAGTAGTCTGTTGAGTTCATCTTCGTTTTCCTTGATGGCTATTTGGAACCCATTCTTCCAATCTTGAATTACTTTCTGTATGCTTTCAGCAGTAGGAGGCTGCGAACAAAAAGTAATAATTTATTTTTTTTTAACTTTTCCATAGAAAGTATAGGCTGATAACAATAACATAGAGATATTAGAAAGGCAAAATACATTAATAAAATACTATTGATATATATATGAAAATGGGGACATGCACAATAAACAGACAGTAAACCAATGTTATCAAATGAGTCAATTCTTAATTACCATTTTCTCACGAACAAATTATCGTATCATTTATCACAAGAATTACTTGCAATTTGTTCAAATGTTTGTGTAAATCTTTGGTTCACTGTTGTCAAATCAAGATAAGCTTGCTTCAAATATATGTAACATCTAAAAGGTAGATGAATACTAACAATCACACAAGGATCGAAACGACAATAGCAGCAGTTGATTGGTGCTGTAGAGTTCAGGACGGATGGGGGTGCTAAGTTTATTGTTGCTTATTTATATATTTTGAATATGATGCAAACATAAAAACATTCTTAAAACCAAATAGATTCACTTAAATGCCATAAAAACATCTGGTTGAAATACTTACCTGTTCACCTCTTTCTTCCATGACCGATCTTAATGCCCCTTCTATCCTAGAATCTAACTCGACGTTTTTGGAAGTCATAGCTAAATCTTGCATGCACTCTTCCTGAGCAGCAATCTTCTCTTTCTTAAGAAGCGTTAATTTCCTTTGCAATTCCTTGTTTTGTTTTCTTTCTTTCTGCACTTCCCGTTTCATGCTACTCGTGAGAGAATTTGAGGCTGCAACATTTCTCTGCAGATAAGCCTACAATAGATTATAAAAATGCATTTCACGCTTTCAATTGAGCAGTAAACTCATGGAACTTTTCATTAAAACTAGCATACTCATGTATAGCATCTGCGCTAAACTTTCTTCATTGCATATTGATGGAAAAGTATTGTTACTCACATTTTGTTTTATTTCAATCCATTTATTAGGAATATAGCATCACATAAATGGATTTCATACCTCTAATTGAAATAAAATTATGCAAAAATATATATGTAGGAGCGGAAATCGCTCCTCACGAGCCAAGTAAGGTCCATGACCTCAAGACGCAGCCCGCGTGGGGCTCCAGAAGTTGAACCCGAGTGGGCGGTTTTGGGAATGTTATAAATATGTGTGTCGCCCAGGAGCGGGGGGATTCCTGACATGTAAGAGCTGAGTGCTTGAGTCGAGCAGATTCGCTCGGCTATTATCCGGGTGGCGTCCCGAGACATATATGAATACCCCGAATATTTTTCTCATGCATCACTGTACATATCTCATCCCATCATTGATTGGTACAATAAAGTAGTTTAAAAACTTCGAATAGAAGTTCCGACTTGTGAATCATACCCCACCGAGCCATTAATACTTCTACATATATATAATAGCATTTCGTATATTCTTTCTGGTGTTAGTTCTTATTTCCAATTAAATGCGTGGCAAAAAAATTCACACCTATTATTTTACCCCAATTAGCTTCTGAACGTTCACTTCAATTTCATCCCATTCCCTTGTTGAAAAGTTATTCTGCATTTTTTGAAGCTAAAGCATTTTTTGCCCGCGCTCACATTTTCTTTTCTACCCTAATTTCCAGATTTCTCAATGCTTTCTTTCACCAGACTGTCCAAGAATTTCATTAGAGTGACGAGCACTTGCGGGTAGTTCTAGCAATATTATACAGCTTCATAGCTAAAAATCAAGCACATTTAAACAAAGCAAAATTGGCGAATGAATCATCCCGTAACGATTTTATATGCCTATATACGTTCTTATCATTTGACAATAAACAAATAACGTCGATGATTTTTGTGTCACGTACAATAGCGAAACATACACTCTATGGACAAAAGTATTTGGACAATGCATGTTTTTCAGAAAAAGTGCTTTATTATTCTATTTAGCAATGGGTAGGCCCGTTACTAAATTGAATAATAGCTTGTATTACAGCTGCAGCATGTCGAGGCATACTTTCCAGAAGTTCTCTGTAAGTATGGGCAGGAATAGCTCGCCATACCTCTTGTAGGGTTGTGAGAAGAGATTGTTGTGAAGATGGGCGTGCGTGGCGGTGTAGTACCCGTCGCTCCAGTTCGTTCCACAAGTGCTCGATCGGATTGAGATCGGGGCTCTGGGCAGGCCAGTCAAGCAAATTCACTTCATTTTCAGGAAACCAGTCCAGCACACGTTTTGCAGTATGACATGGAGCTTTTTGTAAATTTGTATAATTTCATGAAACAACTTAAAAAACACTGGTTTGGAGCGACAAATTATTACTATTATGTGTTGCACAGCAACTGTTGATTAGTGAGTTCGGTTTGATTTTCAGCGATGTTTTCTATATTTCTAATGTAATGACTTTAACACTACATACATAACTTTTATTTTCATTCTCTATTTTGTTTGGCATTTGTGTCGTTACCTTCATAAACCCATCTGGTAATGATTAGTTTCAAATAATTTTTCTGTACAATAAAGGTAAATATATGGATTTCAGCTTACTATAAATTCTTCTTCATCAACGGAGTCTTCAAAGCCACCAAATTTTGTTGTTCCTTTTTCAAGATACTGAATTTTCAATCTGTAACAGAAGTGAAATATTATTTTATTTTGTTTCCCAATGCGTGCAGCGTTACATCTAGAATGGCATTCAAAATCTATGTATAGGAAGTTAATGTAACGTTTTTGTGAAAGTTGATTTTTTTTTCTTATTTAATATCAATTCGAAAACCTGTAAACATAAAAACATCAACCCTAAATCTAGAAAACATGGATTTCTTATTCTCTGCAATGACTCGAGTTGGTAGGTAGTTGAATTTACGTCTCACTGAAGTAACACAACGGGCTACTGGCAGCGGTCCGAGGACAACATTTCGTAATTTTTCAACATTTCTACAATCAGATGACGAGGTCAACACCTGAATTGGCACCCCACTCTGCAAACTTCCACACCGCGCCAACGTTAGGACATATGAGGCCGTGACAGATTTGACGTGCACCAGCTACTCGTACACGACGGTCTTTGGTTGGATCGAGTTTCGAACTCTCAACCCTCTGGTTGCTAATCCACGACTCTACCAACTGGGCGGATTCAAGTATGCTTGTATTTTGTATTTCATACTTCCTAATGAAATGAAAGGAATCAAAAACAAAGCAGCATTTTGTGTTTTTAATAGTGCTTAATTTATTTTATTGAAATATGACAAAACGTGCACAACTCAGTCGTTTTTTCATAACTACACTCATGAATGTCCACCTTAATCACATCACATTGTTCGAAGACTTACTATTTCTCAACATCTAGAAATTCAGCGCGCACTTCGCGTTCACTGAAAATTTTCTAATTTGTACCAATCTCTACCTTTTATCTTTTTAAAACTATAGTTTCCTTTCTTTCACCAGACTACCGAAGAGTTTCATTAGAATGGTGAGCTCTCTGTGTTTTTACTTTTGTTTTGTTCTACAACGTGTTTTATTCTATAACTCAAACCAAACCACATTTGAAAAAGGCGGCAAAACTGACAATGAATCTGATAACGGTTGATTCAATTTGCTTATAAACATTTGCTGCCACGCGCCTAATAGAAATAATGCTAATTTGTTCTTTGCACATATTTTGTAACATCCCTAACAGCTCGGTATCAGAGGTCAACACCACTGACCTTCGGCCGAAAACCATGAAACATCTATCGGGGTAGTCTACCATGCTGGTCTAATTACCGTCCTGATGGTTTTTAGAGGTGCACGAAGCCCCCTGTGATTGAACTTCTCCCAGTGGAATCGCGACACAGAGAGAGAACTGTTGGAGAGCTCGAGCTGAGCAGAGGTATTTTTTGTGGTGCTCGTTTTTCGAGCCGCCGTTGAGGAGATCCCATTCTTCTCTGATTGCAGCACCTACGACTTAGGGATACAAATCCCTGATTGTACATGCTGTAACACCGTATTGTGAAATAAGCGTTAATTTATGGTAATTTAGGTTGCCGTTGTGTTCATTGACACACCACTCAGCCCACTGCATTACAACGTCGCTTTGAGAGGGTTTTCCTTAAACCTAAATATAGATGTAACTTGTGGTTGTGTGAGTTTGCTTCAAATGATGGAACAACTGCAAATTAAGCCCTCGTCTTCAAGTGGTTTGTTTGTTTGCACTGATGATCCCTCTCATAAGCAGCCTTTTGCATGGCCTTTACTTTCAAGATACAAAAATTATTAGAAACACAAGCGTTTTTGACCTTAAAACTGTTAAAATATGATATAAATTAATTTCTCCAACTCTACAAGTTCCCCTTTCTATTTGTAATGTTTCATAAAAAAAAATAATCAACTTCAAGATGTATACAAATTAGTTTCCAACCACAGGATTTAATTTTAAATAAAAAAATATAACAAAATTACCATTTTACACATTTCATTCAATCTTCACTTCCTGTAACTAGAATTTTTAACAACAGCGATTGACCTTGTAACAAGGTTAAAAATAACCTCGTGACCTCTCCCTCCCTTATTCAAAGAAATAATAGTTTCTTTAAAAAATTTGACCAAAAATAACAAAATACGGAATTATGTGACCAATAAAAAGCACCTGATTGGAATCAGAAAGCGCCCAAATATGGTTACTTTTTTTTAACAGAAATACGGGAAGAGGGGGAAATTTGATATGTAAGCATCCGGGCCTTTGTCATAATAAAAATTGCTGTGCAATAAGCGATGTAAAATAAACATATGTATTTTAAAATAATTAGGAACATTTTGGTTCAAGGAAAATTGTATTTTACATTACATGATACTTCTTGTTTCTAATAAAATGCCATCAGAGCAAAACTATGAGAGAATGTGATTCATTATATGAAAAATGCGTTGGCTGTCTTGTATTCAAAATTCAAATCGTATTAGATTGAACCCAGTTTACCAAAATATCAGCTCCAGAATTTTCATTTGCACCACAAATGGTATAATGGACTTATATCATTACACCATTTGGGAAGCAAATTCTCGAAGTATCAAAAAAGGAGTTTCGAATAGATTATATAAAGAGATCACTTAACCACTGGAAAATTTTTCATTAGGATAATAACAATGCACTATAGTTGATTAAGAACCTTTCTATGTAATTTTGACTCCCAGAATTTCATTTTTGCATAAAAGAAGTGAGCAATCTAACACCTGACACTTACTGTCAATCACAAACCAAGGCCACCACCACGGAATTGTTGCCATCCAATCTATAGTCTTGGATCGGTATGAAAAATTAGATAAACTATTGGGAAATGTTTCTTGCAAAACTAACATAGATGATTTTGAAAAGGGGGGGTCAACCAGTGACGCTTATTTAAAATGCTTCTGCAATTCCACGGCAAGAAAGCTAACATAAAAATTAATAAGAATGAAAAATTGGTTAAAAAACGAAGTCTGAAGTGCGTCGTGCAAAAGTTCTAGGAGTTTTGAAGAACCCCCTTGTCAGTAATTATCTGTATTTCGGAAACATAGGCATAATAACCAAAATCTATCTTGGCATCACATATTGGATCATCCGTTGATTTTTTTCATTTACAATTGAGTGAGATTTTTTTTCTTCCTTTCTTTCCCTTTCCTGCGGAAATCAATCTTGCTCTTGACAGGCGAGTCATTTTCGAGATTTGATGTCTTCATGAAATCTTTCATATTTCAGAGAAAAGTTCATCCTTAAATTCCCCAAAGACACTTGCAAACACGAGCTTGATTGTTAATAACTTGATTTACAAAATTTAGGGTTTTATAGGTATTATGGACCATAATGGTGGATAATTCGTTAAAAAACTTTTTTCGATTTATCTTCGGATGATGAAACAGTAGCGTATGTAGTTCCTTGAGATTTACCTTTAAAAAATTGACTTAGAGCTTTAGTAAAGGGAATTCTGGCATTTAAATGACTGTTATGACATTTAAATTTTAAAAACTGCTTTTCTCTTAATCTTTGGACAAAAAGCATAAACTGCTTTGTTATCCTTTTTGCAGTTTGAACACTTGAGGACAACACAAGAACATGAGTTGATGTCGTGTTGACGGTTGCATTTTATACAATCTATGTCATAATCTGCAGTTCTTTGTGACATGGTTAAATGTATGGTTATTACTACACTGCCATGGATTGTCAATACAAAGGAAGATTTTAAGTATAAACCGCAGTTTAATTTCTGAAGGTAAAGTTATTCCGAAAACTAACCAGAACGGTTTCTGAGGGTTGAACGCATTTATTGGGCAGTTTTTCAACGAAACGGCACACTCCTAATCACTTAAGACTATTCAGTTGTAATTCTACAATTTCTCGGAGGTTAACATAAAACGAATGTTATGCAGCAATAAATAAAGTTAAATTTAAATTTTAAAAACACTCTACTTCTGAACATTTAATTTCTAAAAGTTGGTTTAAACAACTTGGGTTCTTCGTCATCATAATAACACTCCCCTGGCGGATGAATCTACATTCGTTTATGATCCTTTATTGCAGACAAAAGTTAAACGTTTTAATACATATCGATGTGATTTTGGAATACATCAACTTGTTGAGATAATAATAATAAAATCTCTTACTCCAGTATTAACAGCAAGCTGTAGGTTCTCTGTTGGCTGCAATTCGTTAAATAAGTCATTCTGATCTTAAGCCTCAGTATTAAAATTCTGAGAACCTGGAATCTCAAAATTCGTGTTTCAGCTCAAGTGTAATGACTTTACCCGGGAAAATGAAAAATTAGTTCGCATTTCTTCCATAGATAATGATATCGAATTCCTTTGCTAAAGTTCGAAACTTGAAAGATAAATAACTAAATATGTATAATGATTAATAATTGCATAAATATAAAAGCGAATATATAATATTGACAATATGTACAAAGTTTTACATCTAACTTGAGTATTTTCGAAAATAAACAAGATTTTTCAAATCCAGAACTGATATTCTTTTAATTTTAAAGTTCGAAAGATAACGAAGGCTTATTGCTCGGCAACCGTCGTCTGCTACAGGTTTGCAGTTTCGTAGCTGGTTTTACAATTCATTCGTTACAAGGTTCAAATAAAACATAGTTTCGCAAACTTTTATGGCTCAACGCCCCCTTTTGAAAGACAATTTTTTCATGCGCTCTCTCTGAAAACTCGTATCTTAACTTATAAAAATTGTAAGAGCAGCTGTGCTTATATTTTTTTAAATTAAGCAAAATATTTATGTATTTGTGTGTGTAATTTTAGAATTTCGAAAAGCTATTTTGGAAATAAAACAACTCGGAACTGAAATTATGAAGCTATTTATTAAAATGAAATAAGAATAAAATGCACATAAGCACACAGTTGCTTATAGTTATTAGTAACTAATATCAATCAAAACAGTCAAATTAAAAATAATTGCTAATAAGAAGGATGAGTCTGCTGTTGCGCTTACCAATTTGTATATATTAGGTTTTCATTTGCTAGTACCATCCCTAAATCACCACTGTTAACTATTTGCAGAGTGAATTCCTCTTTTTATTTAAAATACTTTTTACCTCACTAAATCCACGTTCAACTAAACATGAAGGAAATGCATCAGAAATATTCTTGCCGCAACCCACAATCTATATATATAAAATAGGATGTGTGTGTGTGTGTATGTGGGTATATTTTCTATACAAATCTACACCGTTTGACCAATCCACACCAAATTTGGTACACTTATAATTTAGAACACTGCGGTCAGCATAGGCTAACTCTTAACCCCCGTTCTATTGGCCCTGGGGGGCTAAAAACTATTCGAAATCGCAATAGAAATAACATTGAGCATAGATTGATTGCTTTAGGCAGCGATGGTTGCTTTACCACTGTTGATCGAAAAACAATTTTTTCCGAAACAAATTAAATTACAGTATTTATGTTTGAACTGACTTTTTAGTTCTTCCCATGATGTAAATAAATTATAGATATTTTATTGATGAAGGGGGAAAGAATATTTTAAAATATTTATGTTTGCAAGGAAATTCAAGGAAAGGTTTTCAGGAGTTCAAGGATTATTTTCAAGGAAAGTTGGTGTGTATTTCGACCAACTTTCCTTAAATAATTTATCGAATACGTAATGATTTGTAGAATTCTGTTTCACGAGGCTTTTTAGGTAAGGCGTGTAACTTATTTTAAAATGTCCTGAATAGATACATGTGAATCCTCCGTTGAAAGCAGTGATTTTCTTTCTGAAAAATTCTGTAAAATCGACCTTCTGCTTTTTGAAAAAATTTTATCTATTCAGTTTAATTTGTCTACACCGATTATATTTATTTCTAAACCAAGCACCGTTATTCCGAAAAGCACAAACGAAAAACTCATTGATCATAAAAGCGTAATTTTGCTACTCGGTATCTGGCAGCACCAGAATTAATGTTTACTTTTTTTATAAAACTTTGTAGAACTTTCTAGAAAGTTGGGGAAACGGAAACTTAATTGGACTCATGGTGGAGAACATTCCAGCACCCACTCGATTCTTAGCTGGTCGTATTTAAAGGAAGCTAACTCGGTAAGTCTTCCAGTTTATCATCTTTCAGTGAATCTGGCAGTTTTATTTCGCTCTTTTGATTGTATAAGTGTTTCCTACTTTATTCGACAGTGATAGTGTACATTTTGGATTTATATTTCTAAACGGATGTAAGTACTACATAATTTTAAATTCGTTTTTTCGTTAATTTTAGCTTTTTATTGTATTCTATAATAGATTTCATTGCTCAGTGAGATGTGCCTTTTGCTTAATTTTTTAAATAAGTTTAATGGGATCAGAATTAATGCTTTTTTTACACCAGAATAAAAGTTTATTTTTAACATGATTTAGAATTCTGTGTTTGAATATTTTGATTGACAGCTTTTAAGTAAGGCATTAATTTTTTTTATTTGTGTTAAAAGTTTGATATTCTCCTAAACTGATGTAAGTACTTCACAATTTTAAATTTGTTTTACCATTCAGTTTATATTAGTTTTTTATTGTATTCTATAATAGATTTCATTGTTCAGTGAGTGTGCCTTTTGCTTATTTTATGAAATAACTTTTTAATGACAGATTTCACTGCTCTGTGATAGTGTGCCTTTTGCTAATTTTATGAAATAGCTTTTCTTTGTATTCTATAATAGATTTCATTGCTCAGTGAGAGTGTGCCTTTTGCTTATTTTATGAAATAGCTTTTTGTATTCTTTTACAGATTTCTTTGCTGTAGCAATGCCTCCAAGGAAGCGGAAGGCAATCGGCCAAGTGCAGTCAACGGCTAAGATGATGAAAAATGAGCGTAGACAAGAAACTTCCGAGGAGAGGAATAGAAGACTTGCGATTGCGAGAGAGAGAGCTACTACATCTAGAGCAACAAAGACGGCACAACAGCGTGAGACCCTACTACAGGATAAGAGAGATAGAGCAACTACATCTAGAGCAACAGAGACGGCACAGCAGCGTGAGGCCCGACTACAGGATATGAAAGAGACAGCTACTACATCTAGAGCAACAGAGACGGCACAGCAGCGAGAGGCCCGACTACAGGATAAGAGAGATAGAGCTACTACATCAAGAGCAACAGAGACTGCACAGCAGCGTGAGGCCCGACTACAGGATAAGAGAGATAGAGCTACTACATCTAGAGCAACAGAGACGGCACAGCAGCGAGAGGCCCGACTACAGGATAAGAGAGATAGAGCCAAACGATCACGGACTGCGAGCCATTTTAGCTTAGCACTGGAAGGATTTCACTACGATTCACATAAAGACTACTCGATGCATGCAAGTGTTACGATCGGGAAAATGGAAATGGTTTGTACTTACTGTCAAGCCAAAAAGTTTAAATCAGAGTCTACTGGTATTTGCTGGAAAAATGGAAAAGTTAAACTTTGCCAACTGGAACCACCACCACAAGACCTTTTGACTTACACATCAGGAGATACGTCAGAGTCGAAGCATTTTCTAAGTAACATCAGAAAATACAACTCATGTTTCCAAATGACATCATTCGGCGGCACATCAGTTGTTGGACAGCCCGGATTTCCGTCGACATTCAAGGTGCAAGGGCAGGTTTACCATAGAGCGGGATCGTTGCTTCCGCTGCCAGATCAACCACCAAAATTTCTACAACTATATTTTATTCAAAACGAACAAATGGAAACTGATCAGAGGTGCGCCTACATCTCGGGAACAAGACGTCAGATTGTGTTAAACTTACAGAGGATGTTTCATGAGCACAATAATCTTATTAAAACGTTTGAAACAGCATTGGAACATATGCCAACAGATGAATATAAAGTAGTCATAAGAGCAGACCGAAGACCAGCAGGCGAACACGAGCGGCGCTTTAACTCTCCTCAAGCAGATGAAGTCGCGGTGGTTCAGGAGATGAGTTTCATCAACGGGATATCGTTATTCAACGACGAGGTGAATCATTGCAGCGTATTTCGGAAACACATCGATATTACGATGCTCTGCAGTACCCAGTAATATTCCCCCATGGTGAAGATGGATATCAATTTAATCTGAGGCAGATCAACCCAAGAACAGGTGAAACAACGAGCAAGAAAGTTTCAGCGATGGATTTCTATGCGTACAGATTAATGGTTCGAGATACTGGGCAGAACCACGTATTGAACTGCAGGCAATTGTTTCATCAGTTCATCGTCGATATGTACGCTAAAGTCGAGAGTGAACGTCTCCTTTACATTCGTCTAAATCAACGTAAACTGAGAGTTGACGAATATATTCACCTGAGAGATGCTGTGGCAAATGACGGGAACGTTGAAAACCTCGGTGCCTTAGTCATACTACCAGCTACATTTACAGGCAGTCCCAGACACATGCACGAATACACACAAGATGCTATGACGTACGTGAGGACGTACGGGAGACCAGACTTATTTATCACCTTCACCTGCAATCGCACTTGGACGGAGATCAAGGAGGTTCTTACCAATGGTCAATTACCCAGTGAGCGCCACGACTTGATTGCGAGAGTATTTAAACAGAAGCAGTTGAAACTGATTGACGTTATAACAAAGGGCCATGTATTTGGAGTGCCGAGATGCTGGATGTATACGATTGAATGGCAAAAAAGAGGGCTGCCACACTCGCACAATTTGATCTGGTTAGCGGACAAAATTCAGCCCACTCAAATCGATGACGTTATATCTGCCGAGTTGCCAGACCCGGAACAAGATCCCGAACTTTTTGAAGTGGTAACGAAAAACATGATCCACGGACCGTGTGGAAATCTCAATCCCATTTCTCCGTGTATGAAGGACGGAAAGTGTACCAAGAAATACCCTAGAAAATTGATTAAAGAGACACAAACTGGAAATGACGGCTATCCCCTGTACAGACGGCGGGCTCCGGAAGATGGAGGGTTCACGGCGAAACTAACGATACGCAGCAACACGGAAATAGAAATCGACAATAGGTGGGTTGTGCCCTTTTCGCCGCTGCTGTCGAAAATGTTTCGGGCACACATCAACGTGGAGTACTGCAACAGTGTGAAATCGATTAAATATGTGTGCAAGTATGTCAACAAAGGTAGTGATATGGCTGTTTTCGGTATCAGCGACGAGAGATCGAACGATGAAGTGACGCGGTATCAATTGGGAAGATACCTCAGCAGTAACGAGGCAGTTTGGCGAATACTGGGTTTTTCGATTCACGAAAGACACCCTACTGTTGTTCACCTCAGCGTCCATTTAGAAAATGGTCAGAGAGTTTATTTCACAACAGAGAGCGCCCCTAGAGTGATTGATCAGCCACCAAACACGACTTTGACGGCATTCTTTCAACTGTGTCAGCAGGATCCTTTTGCGAGGACTTTGTTGTATCCTGAGATACCTCGATATTACACGTGGAATGCGTCGAGGAAAATTTTCTGTAGGAGAAAAGTTGGCCAGCCCGTCCCTGGACATGATGCAGTCGCGAGTGACGCCTTGGGTCGAGTGTACACTGTTCACCCCAACAACGCCGAATGCTATTTCCTTAGGATGCTTCTTCACTCGGTACGAGGACCTAGATCTTTCGCAGAGATGAGAACGGTAAACGACGAAGTATGCCAGACATTTAGAGAGGCCTGTCAGAAGTTGGGTTTGCTGGAAGGAGACCAGCACTGGGATGACACGTTGCGAGAAGCCGAATTGATCTCCCTACCAGAGCAAATCAGAAACCTGTTTGCTATAATATTGACTACATGCAGTCCATCGAATCCAAACACTTTATGGGAAAAGTATAAGGAGGCCCTGAGTGAGGATATACTCGCCAAAGTCCGGAGGGAAACCCCGACATTAGAAATCGCGTTTGGTCCGGACATTTTCAACGAGGCTTTGGTTATTCTTGAGGACAAATGTGTGGCCATGACAAATAAAACATTACTGCAATTGGGCCTGCCTGCACCAGTAAGAGATCGACGAGACGTACTTCGCGCAGATTACGTGCGAGAAACGAACTACGACGTCGAAGAGCTGAGTGCATACGTCGCGGACAAGAAGCCACTTCTGAATCGAGATCAGAAAAACGCATACCAAATTATCATGGATCAGGCAGCAAAACAACAAGGTGGTATCATTTTTCTTGATGCTTCTGGGGGCACAGGGAAAACATTCTTGATTAATATAATACTGGCCGAAATCAGGACTCGGGGAGAAGTTGCTCTTGCCATCGCCTCTTCGGGAATTGCGGCGACGTTAATGGAAGGAGGGAGGACGGCCCATTCTGCACTTAAGTTGCCACTTGACATCGCCAGGCAGGAAAATCCTACCTGCAACATAAGCAAGGCAAGTGGTCGGGCGCAGGTGCTCGAGACTTGCAAATTAATCGTGTGGGACGAATGCACCATGGCTCACAAGAAAGCTCTCGAGGCCCTCGACGTCACTCTGAGAGATCTGAGAGGAAACGACAACCTGATGGGAGGAGCTCTGGTACTCCTCTGTGGAGACTTTCGTCAAACTCTGCCCGTCATCCCGAAGTCGACGCCGGCCGATGAGATCCATGCATGTTTGAAACATTCGTTTTTGTGGAGACATGTGCGAAAGATAACTTTGAAGCAAAACATGAGAGTACATCTGGGGGATGAGAGTGCTCAAATTTTCTCAGACAAACTCCTGGAGATCGGAGAAGGCAGATTGGCAGTCGAGTCTTCTGGCAAGATTAAATTCCCATCCGATTTTTGTAATCTGGTGTCGTCCGTCTCAGAGCTGATAGATGCAGTCTATCCGTCTGTTTCCCAAAACTATCACGATTTGAACTGGTTGCGAGAGAGGGCCATTCTTTCTGCTAAAAATGAAGACGTCCACGACATAAACAATCAAATACTTGTCATGTTACCAGGCGTGGTCACTGAATACAAGTCCATCGATACCGTAGTAGATGCCGATGAGGTCGTCAATTTCCCGCCAGAGTTCCTGAACTCGCTTGATCCGGCTGGATTGCCACCACATCGTCTTTTACTTAAAGTGGGATCTCCGGTTATTTTACTGCGGAACCTCGACCCGCCAAAACTTTGCAACGGCACGAGGCTGTGTGTCAAGAAGCTGCTGGGCAATGTAATGGAAGCGACTATCTTGACAGGAAAGGGAGAGGGTGCAACAGTTTTTATCCCACGGATACCACTCATTCCGACGGATCTCCCTTTCGACTTTAAGAGATTGCAGTTTCCAGTAAGACTTGCGTTCTCGATCACGATCAACAAGTCGCAGGGGCAGTCTATCAAGTACTGCGGAGTGGATTTGAGATCGCCGTGTTTCTCCCACGGACAACTTTATGTTGGTTGCTCGAGGGTGGGTTCACCCAAGAATTTATTTATTCTTGCTCCCGGAGGTGAAACTAAAAATGTTGTGTATAATCAAGTTTTGTGTTAAATTTATATTGCAGTGAATTTGTAAAATATTTTACTTTATAATGCGTGTACTGTACTTATACTTTTAGAACCTGTTAATATAATTACTTTGATTTTACACTATACATTGATTTCATTCCTTTTCCTGTCCAATAGAAGATTGGGATAAATACCCGGGCAAAGCTATGTTGCCGTTGTTTGAGCATTACTAAATCTAACTTTTAGTTGATTGTATAAGTATTTCCTACTTTATTTGACAGGTGTAATGTGCATTATTGAATTAAAGTTTATTATTTTATTTCTATATGAATTTTATATTTTTACATGAATATTTGTTTGATAAAAAAGGATATTTAAAATATTTCATTATTCATAATTTACATTTTGTAATGAAACACGAAAAACTTCAACTCATTAATCATAAAAGCGTAATTTTGTTATTTTAGATTTGGGAAACCAGAATTAATTTTTATTATTTTATAAATTTGATTTAGCATCCCGTGTTTGTCTATTTGAGTTAACACAGCGAAATGTTGCAGTCATATTTGAGCATTACTAAATTTCATTATCGTCTTTATCAATATTTTCAAATATCTTTTTTCGAATTGCTCTGTTTCAGAATACACTCAGGCAGTCGAAATTCGACACTGCGTATCATTCGTTTTTTAGAATTCTCCATTTTTTCGTCGGAATTTCGTTTCTGTTCGTATTTATGTCTTAATCTTTTAGATATTGCAATATATTCAGGAATTAAATGCATATATTTGCGTCCGAAGTATATAGTAGAAGTTATGGAAAAGTTAAAACGTATTTTCCGTACAACTTAAATGATTGCATTTTTCTGTGAAAGAAAAGTGATTATTCTAATTCACTTTTCAAGCAACATTTAACTATTTCAACCCGAGCAACGCCGGGTAATTCAGCTAGTCTATATATATAAAATAGGATGTGTGTGTGTGTGTATGTGGGTATATTTTCTATACAAATCTACACCGTTTGACCAATCCACACCAAATTTGGTACACTTATAATTTAGAACACTGCGGTCAGCATAGGCTAACTCTTAACCCCCGTTCTATTGGCCCTGGGGGGCTAAAAACTATTCGAAATCGCAATAGAAATAACATTGAGCATAGATTGATTGCTTTAGGCACCGATGGTTGCTTTACCACTGTTGATCGAAAAACAATTTTTTCCGAAACAAATTAAATTACAGTATTTATGTTTGAACTGACTTTTTAGTTCTTCCCATGATGTAAATAAATTATAGATATTTTATTGATGAAGGGGGAAAGAATATTTTAAAATATTTATGTTTGCAAGGAAATTCAAGGAAAGGTTTTCAGGAGTTCAAGGATTATTTTCAAGGAAAGTTGGTGTATATTTCGACCAACTTTCCTTAAATAATTTATCGAATACGTAATGATTTGTAGAATTCTGTTTCACGAGGCTTTTTAGGTAAGGCGTGTAACTTATTTTAAAATGTCCGGAATAAATACATGTGAATCCTCCGTTGAAAGCAGTGATTTTCTTTCTGAAAAATTCTGTAAAATCGACCTTCTGCTTTTTGAAAAAATGTTATCTATTCAGTTTAATTTGTCTACACCGATTATATTTATTTCTAAACCAAGCACCGTTATTCCGAAAAGCACAAACGAAAAACTCATTGATCATAAAAGCGTAATTTTGCTACTCGGTATCTGGCAGCACCAGAATTAATGTTTACTTTTTTTATAAAACTTTGTAGAACTTTCTAGAAAGTTGGGGAAACGGAAACTTAATTGGACTCATGGTGGAGAACATTCCAGCACCCACTCGATTCTTAGCTGGTCGTATTTAAAGGAAGCTAACTCGGTAAGTCTTCCAGTTTATCATCTTTCAGTGAATCTGGCAGTTTTATTTCGCTCTTTTGATTGTATAAGTGTTTCCTACTTTATTCGACAGTGATAGCGTACATTTTGGATTTATATTTCTAAACGGATGTAAGTACTACATAATTTTAAATTCGTTTTTTCGTTAATTTTAGCTTTTTATTGTATTCTATAATAGATTTCATTGCTCAGTGAGTTGTGCCTTTTGCTTAATTTTTTAAATAAGTTTAATGGGATCAGAATTAATGCTTTTTTTACACCAGAATAAAAGTTTATTTTTAACATGATTTAGAATTCTGTGTTTGAGTATTTTGATTGACAGCTTTTAAGTAAGGCATTAATTTTTTTTATTTGTGTTAAAAGTTTGATATTCTCCTAAACTGATGTAAGTACTTCACAATTTTAAATTTGTTTTACCATTCAGTTTATATTAGTTTTTTATTGTATTCTATAATAGATTTCATTGTTCAGTGAGTGTGCCTTTTGCTTATTTTATGAAATAACTTTTTAATGACAGATTTCACTGCTCTGTGATAGTGTGTCTTTTGCTAATTTTATGAAATAGCTTTTCTTTGTATTCTATAATAGATTTCATTGCTCAGTGAGAGTGTGCCTTTTGCTTATTTTATGAAATAGCTTTTTGTATTCTTTTACAGATTTCTTTGCTGTAGCAATGCCTCCAAGGAAGCGGAAGGCAATCGGCCAAGTGCAGTCAACGGCTAAGATGATGAAAAATGAGCGTAGTCAAGAAACTTCCGAGGAGAGGAATAGAAGACTTGCGATTGCGAGAGAGAGAGAGAGCTACTACATCTAGAGCAACAAAGACGGCACAACAGCGTGAGACCCTACTACAGGATAAGAGAGATAGAGCAACTACATCTAGAGCAACAGAGACGGCACAGCAGCGTGAGGCCCGACTACAGGATATGAAAGAGACAGCTACTACATCTAGAGCAACAGAGACGGCACAGCAGCGTGAGGCCCGACTACAGGATAAGAGAGATAGAGCTACTACATCAAGAGCAACAGAGACTGCACAGCAGCGTGAGGCCCGACTACAGGATAAGAGAGATAGAGCTACTACATCTAGAGCAACAGAGACGGCACAGCAGCGAGAGGCCCGACTACAGGATAAGAGAGATAGAGCCAAACGATCACGGACTGCGAGCCATTTTAGCTTAGCACTGGAAGGATTTCACTACGATTCACATAAAGACTACTCGATGCATGCAAGTGTTACGATCGGGAAAATGGAAATGGTTTGTACTTACTGTCAAGCCAAAAAGTTTAAATCAGAGTCTACTGGTATTTGCTGCAAAAATGGAAAAGTTAAACTTTGCCAACTGGAACCACCACCACAAGACCTTTTGACTTACACATCAGGAGATACGTCAGAGTCGAAGCATTTTCTAAGTAACATCAGAAAATACAACTCATGTTTCCAAATGACATCATTCGGCGCCACATCAGTTGTTGGACAGCCCGGATTTCCGTCGACATTCAAGGTGCAAGGGCAGGTTTACCATAGAGCGGGATCGTTGCTTCCGCTGCCAGATCAACCACCAAAATTTCTACAACTATATTTTATTCAAAACGAACAAATGGAAACTGATCAGAGGTGCGCCTACATCTCGGGAACAAGACGTCAGATTGTGTTAAACTTACAGAGGATGTTTCATGAGCACAATAATCTTATTAAAACGTTTGAAACAGCATTGGAACATATGCCAACAGATGAATATAAAGTAGTCATAAGAGCAGACCGAAGACCAGCAGGCGAACACGAGCGGCGTTTTAACTCTCCTCAAGCAGATGAAGTCGCGGTGGTTATATCAGGAGATGAGTTTCATCAACGGGATATCGTTATTCAACGACGAGGTGAATCATTGCAGCGTATTTCGGAAACACATCGATCTTACGATGCTCTGCAGTACCCAGTAATATTCCCCCATGGTGAAGATGGATATCAATTTAATCTGAGGCAGATCAACCCAAGAACAGGTGAAACAACGAGCAAGAAAGTTTCAGCGATGGATTTCTATGCGTATAGATTAATGGTTCGAGATACTGGGCAGAACCACGTATTGAACTGCAGGCAATTGTTTCATCAGTTCATCGTCGATATGTACGCTAAAGTCGAGAGTGAACGTCTCCTTTACATTCGTCTAAATCAACGTAAACTGAGAGTTGACGAATATATTCACCTGAGAGATGCTGTGGCAAATGACGGGAACGTTGAAAACCTCGGTGCCTTAGTTACCTCGGTGCCTACCAGCTACATTTACAGGCAGTCCCAGACACATGCACGAATACACACAAGATGCTATGACGTACGTGAGGACGTACGGGAGACCAGACTTATTTATTACCTTCACCTGCAATCCCACTTGGACGGAGATCAAGGAGGTTCTTACCAATGGTCAATTACCCAGTGAGCGCCACGACTTGATTGCGAGAGTATTTAAACAGAAGCAGTTGAAACTGATTGACGTTATAACAAAGGGCCATGTATTTGGAGTGCCGAGATGCTGGATGTATACGATTGAATGGCAAAAAAGAGGGCTGCCACACTCGCACAATTTGATCTGGTTAGCGGACAAAATTCAGCCCACTCAAATCGATGACGTTATATCTGCCGAGTTGCCAGACCCGGAACAAGATCCCGAACTTTTTGAAGTGGTAACGAAAAACATGATCCACGGACCGTGTGGAAATCTCAATCCCATTTCTCCGTGTATGAAGGACGGAAAGTGTACCAAGAAATACCCTAGAAAATTGATTAAAGAGACACAAACTGGAAATGACGGCTATCCCCTGTACAGACGGCGGGCTCCGGAAGATGGAGGGTTCACGGCGAAACTAACGATACGCAGCAACACGGAAATAGAAATCGACAATAGGTGGGTTGTGCCCTTTTCGCCGCTGCTGTCGAAAATGTTTCGGGCACACATCAACGTGGAGTACTGCAACAGTGTGAAATCGATTAAATATGTGTGCAAGTATGTCAACAAAGGTAGTGATATGGCTGTTTTCGGTATCAGCGACGAGAGATCGAACGATGAAGTGACGCGGTATCAATTGGGAAGATACCTCAGCAGTAACGAGGCAGTTTGGCGAATACTGGGTTTTTCGATTCACGAAAGACACCCTACTGTTGTTCACCTCAGCGTCCATTTAGAAAATGGTCAGAGAGTTTATTTCACAACAGAGAGCGCCCCTAGAGTGATTGATCAGCCACCAAACACGACTTTGACGGCATTCTTTCAACTGTGTCAGCAGGATCCTTTTGCGAGGACTTTGTTGTATCCTGAGATACCTCGATATTACACGTGGAATGCGTCGAGGAAAATTTTCTGTAGGAGAAAAGTTGGCCAGCCCGTCCCTGGACATGATGCAGTCGCGAGTGACGCCTTGGGTCGAGTGTACACTGTTCACCCCAACAACGCCGAATGCTATTTCCTTAGGATGCTTCTTCACTCGGTACGAGGACCTAGATCTTTCGCAGAGATGAGAACGGTAAACGACGAAGTATGCCAGACATTTAGAGAGGCCTGTCAGAAGTTGGGTTTGCTGGAAGGAGACCAGCACTGGGATGACACGTTGCGAGAAGCCGAATTGATCTCCCTACCAGAGCAAATCAGAAACCTGTTTGCTATAATATTGACTACATGCAGTCCATCGAATCCAAACACTTTATGGGAAAAGTATAAGGAGGCCCTGAGTGAGGATATACTCGCCAAAGTCCGGAGGGAAACCCCGACATTAGAAATCGCGTTTGGTCCGGACATTTTCAACGAGGCTTTGGTTATTCTTGAGGACAAATGTGTGGCCATGACAAATAAAACATTACTGCAATTGGGCCTGCCTGCACCAGTAAGAGATCGACGAGACGTACTTCGCGCAGATTACGTGCGAGAAACGAACTACGACGTCGAAGAGCTGAGTGCATACGTCGCGGACAAGAAGCCACTTCTGAATCGAGATCAGAAAAACGCATACCAAATTATCATGGATCAGGCAGCAAAACAACAAGGTGGTATCATTTTTCTTGATGCTTCTGGGGGCACAGGGAAAACATTCTTGATTAATATAATACTGGCCGAAATCAGGACTCGGGGAGAAGTTGCTCTTGCCATCGCCTCTTCGGGAATTGCGGCGACGTTAATGGAAGGAGGGAGGACGGCCCATTCTGCACTTAAGTTGCCACTTGACATCGCCAGGCAGGAAAATCCTACCTGCAACATAAGCAAGGCAAGTGGTCGGGCGCAGGTGCTCGAGACTTGCAAATTAATCGTGTGGGACGAATGCACCATGGCTCACAAGAAAGCTCTCGAGGCCCTCGACGTCACTCTGAGAGATCTGAGAGGAAACGACAACCTGATGGGAGGAGCTCTGGTACTCCTCTGTGGAGACTTTCGTCAAACTCTGCCCGTCATCCCGAAGTCGACGCCGGCCGATGAGATCCATGCATGTTTGAAACATTCGTTTTTGTGGAGACATGTGCGAAAGATAACTTTGAAGCAAAACATGAGAGTACATCTGGGGGATGAGAGTGCTCAAATTTTCTCAGACAAACTCCTGGAGATCGGAGAAGGCAGATTGGCAGTCGAGTCTTCTGGCAAGATTAAATTCCCATCCGATTTTTGTAATCTGGTGTCGTCCGTCTCAGAGCTGATAGATGCAGTCTATCCGTCTGTTTCCCAAAACTATCACGATTTGAACTGGTTGCGAGAGAGGGCCATTCTTTCTGCTAAAAATGAAGACGTCCACGACATAAACAATCAAATACTTGTCATGTTACCAGGCGTGGTCAGTGAATACAAGTCCATCGATACCGTAGTAGATGCCGATGAGGTCGTCAATTTCCCGCCAGAGTTCCTGAACTCGCTTGATCCGGCTGGATTGCCACCACATCGTCTTTTACTTAAAGTGGGATCTCCGGTTATTTTACTGCGGAACCTCGACCCGCCAAAACTTTGCAACGGCACGAGGCTGTGTGTCAAGAAGCTGCTGGGCAATGTAATGGAAGCGACTATCTTGACAGGAAAGGGAGAGGGTGCAACAGTTTTTATCCCACGGATACCACTCATTCCGACGGATCTCCCTTTCGACTTTAAGAGATTGCAGTTTCCAGTAAGACTTGCGTTCTCGATCACGATCAACAAGTCGCAGGGGCAGTCTATCAAGTACTGCGGAGTGGATTTGAGATCGCCGTGTTTCTCCCACGGACAACTTTATGTTGGTTGCTCGAGGGTGGGTTCACCCAAGAATTTATTTATTCTTGCTCCCGGAGGTGAAACTAAAAATGTTGTGTATAATCAAGTTTTGTGTTAAATTTATATTGCAGTGAATTTGTAAAATATTTTACTTTATAATGCGTGTACTGTACTTATACTTTTAGAACCTGTTAATATAATTACTTTGATTTTACACTATACATTGATTTCATTCCTTTTCCTGTCCAATAGAAGATTGGGATAAATACCCGGGCAAAGCTATGTTGCCGTTGTTTGAGCATTACTAAATCTAACTTTTAGTTGATTGTATAAGTATTTCCTACTTTATTTGACAGGTGTAATGTGCATTATTGAATTAAAGTTTATTATTTTATTTCTATATGAATTTTATATATTTACATGAATATTTGTTTGATAATAAAAGGATATTTAAAATATTTCATTATTCATAATTTACATTTTGTAATGAAACACGAAAAACTTCAACTCATTAATCATAAAAGCGTAATTTTGTTATTTTAGATTTGGGAAACCAGAATTAATTTTTATTATTTTATAAATTTGATTTAGCATCCCGTGTTTGTCTATTTGAGTTAACACAGCGAAATGTTGCAGTCATATTTGAGCATTACTAAATTTCATTATCGTCTTTATCAATATTTTCAAATATCTTTTTTCGAATTGCTCTGTTTCAGAATACACTCAGGCAGTCGAAATTCGACACTGCGCATCATTCGTTTTTTAGAATTCTGCATTTTTTCGTCGGAATTTCGTTTCTGTTCGTATTTATGTCTTAATCTTTTAGATATTGCAATATATTCAGGAATTAAATGCATATATTTGCGTCCGAAGTATATAGTAGAAGTTATGAAAAAGTTAAAACGTATTTTCCGTACAACTTAAATGATTGCATTTTTCTGTGAAAGAAAAGTGATTATTCTAATTCACTTTTCAAGCAACATTTAACCATTTCAACCCGAGCAACGCCGGGTAATTCAGCTAGTTTATATATATAAAATAGGATGTGTGTGTATGTGTGTGTATATATATTTTCTATATACAAATCTACACCGTTTGACCAATCCACACCAAATTTGGTAAACTTATACTTTAGAACACTGCGGTCAGCATAGGCTAACACTTAACCCCCGTTCTATTGGCCCTAGGGGGCTAAAAACTATTCGAAATCGCCATAGAAATAACATTGAGCATAGATTGATTGCTTTAGGCAGCTATGGTTGCTTTACCAGTGTTGTTCGAAAAAGGATTTTTTCCGAAACAAATTAAATTACAATATTTATGTTTGAACTGACTTTTTAGTTCTTCCCATGATGTAAATAAATTATAGATATTTTATTGATGAAGAAAGAATATTTTAAAATATTTATATTTGCAAGGAAATTCAAAGAAAGGTTTTCAGGAGTTCAAGGATTATTTTCAAGGAAAGTTGGTGTATATTTCGACCAACTTTCCTTAAATAATTTATTGAATACGTAATGATTTGTAGAATTCTGTTTCACGAGGCTTTTTAGGTAAGGCGTGTAACTTATTTTAAAATGTCCTGAATAGATACATGTGAATCCTCCGTTGAAAGCAGTGATTTCCTTTCTTAAAAATTCCGTAAAATCGACCTTCTGCTTTTTGAAAAAAATTTGATCTATTCAGTTTAATTTGTCTACAACGATTACATTTATTTCTAACCCAAGCACCGTTATTCCGAAAAGCACAAACAAAAAAACTCATTGATCATAAAAGCGTAATTTTGCTACTCGGTATCTGGCAGCACCAGAATTAATGTTTGCTTTTTTTATAAAACTTTGTAGAACTTTCTAGAAAGTTGGGGAAACGGAAACTTAATTGGACTCATGGAGGAGAACATTCCAGCACCCACTCGATTCTTAGCTGGTCGTATTTAAAGGAAGCTAACTCGGTAAGTCTTCCAGTTTATCATCTTTCAGTGAATTTGACAGTTTTAATTCGCTCTTTTAGTTGATTGTATAAGTGTTTCCTACTTTATTCGACAGTGATAGTGTACATTGTGGATTTATATTTCTAAACTGATGTAAGTACTTCATAATTTTGAATTTGTTTCTTCGTTAATTTTAGCTTTTTATTGTATTCTATAATAGATTTCATTGTTCAGTGAGAGTGTGCCTTTGGCTTAATTTATGAAATAACTTTTTGTATTCATTTACAGATTTCTTTGCTGTAGCAATGTCTCCAAGGAAGCGGAAGGCGATCGGCCAAGTACAGTCAACGGCTAAGATGATGAAAGATAAGCGTAGTCAAGAAACTTCCGAGGAGAGGAATAGAAGACTTGCGATTGCGAGAGAGAGAGCTACTATATTTAGAGCAACAGAGATGGCACAGCAGCGTGAAGTCCGACTACAGGATAAGATAGATAGTGTCAAACGATCACGGACTGCACACCATTTTAGCTTAGCATTGGAAGGATTCCACACGATTCGCATAAAGACTACTCGCTGCATGCAAGAGTTACCATTGGGAAAATTTAAATGGTTTGTAGTTACTGTCAAGCCAAAAAGTTTAAATCAGAGTTTACTGGTATTTGCTTCAAAAATGGAAAAATTATGCTCTGCCAACTGGAACCACCACCACCACAAGAACTTTTGACATACACATCAGGAGATACGTCAGAGTCGAAGCATTTTCTTAGTAACATCAGAAAATACAACTCATGTTTCCAAATGACATCATTCGGTGCCACATCAGTTGTTAGACAGCCCGGATTTCCGTCGACATTCAAGGTGCAAGGGCATATTTACCATAGAGCGGGATCGTTGCTTCCGCTGACAGATCAACCACCAAAATTTCTACAACTATATTTTATTCAAAACGAACAAATGGAAACTGATCAGAGGTGCGCCTACATCTGGGGAACAAGACGTCAGATTGTGCTAAACGTACAGAGGATATTTCATGAGCACAATAATCTTATTAAAACGTTTGAAACAGCATTGGAACGTATGCCAACAGATGAATATAAAGTAGTCATAAGAGCAGACCGAAGACCAGCAGGTGAACACGAGCGGCGTTTTAACTCTCCTCAAGCAGATGAAGTCGCGGTGGTTATATCAGGCGATGAGTTCCATCAACGGGATATCGTTATTCAACGACGAGGTGAATCATTGCAGCGCATTTCGGAAACACATCGATCTTATGATGCTCTGGAGTACCCAGTGATATTCCCCCACATGGTGAAGATGGATATCATTTTAATCTGAGGCAGATCAACCCAAGAACAGGTGAAACAACGAGCAAGAAAGTTTCAGTGATGGATTTCTATGCGTACAGATTAATGGTTCGAGATACTGAGCAGTACCACGTATTGAACTGCAGGCAATTGTTTCATCAATTCATCGTCGATATGTACACAAAAGTCGAGAGTGAGCGTCTCCTTTACATTCGTCTAAATCAACGTAAACTGAGAGTTGACGAATATATTCACATGAGAGATGCTGTGGGAAATGACGGGAACGTTGAAAACCTCGGTGCCTTGGTCATCCTACCAGCTACATTTACAGGAGTCCCAGACACATGCGCGAATACACGCAAGATGCTATGACGTACGTGAGGACGTACAGGAGACCAGACTTATTTATCACCTTCACCTGCAATCCGACTTGGACGGAGATCAAGGAGGTTCTTACCAATGGTCAATTACCCAGTGAGCGCCACGACTTGATTGCTAGAGTATTTAAACAGAAGCAGTTGAAACTGATTGACGTTTTAACAAAGGGCCATGTATTTGGAATACCGAGATGCTGGATGTATACGATTTAATTATTATTTTATTTCTATGAGGAGTTTTATATTTTTACATGAATATTTGATTGATAAAAAAAGAATATTTAAAATATTTCATTATTCAAAATTTACATTTTGTAATGGAACACGAAAAACGTCAACTCATTAATCATAAAAGCGTAATTTTGTTATTTTAGATTTGGCAAACCAGAATTAATGTTTTATTATTTTATAAATTTGATTTAGAATCCCGAGTTTGTCTGTTTGAGTTAACACAGCGAAATGTTGCAGTCATATTTGAGCATTACTAAATTTCATAAATCATTATCGTCTTTATCAATATTTTCAAATTTCTTTTTTCGAATTGCTCTATTTCAGAATACACTCAGGCAGTCAAAATTCGACACTGTACATCATTCGTTTTTTAGAATTCTGCATTTTTCGTCAGAATTTCGTTTCTGTTCGTATTTATGTCTCAATCTTTTACATATTGCAATATATTCAGGAATTAAATGCATATATTTGCGTCCGAAGTATATAGTAGAAGCTATGAAAAAGTTAAAACGTATTTTCCGTACAACTTAAATGATTGCATTTTTCTGTGAAAGAAAAGTGATTATTCTAATTCACTTTTCAAGCAACATTTAGCCATTTCAACCCGCGCAACGCCGGGTAATTCAGCTAGTCCAGGATAAAATATAGGTCTGCTTTTGCGCCCGTTTTTGAATTGTAATTTTAACTCTTCGTTTGTTGATATTTCAATTATGATATATTGCTTGTTGACTTATTATTCATCAACTCCCCCTATTTTCCCTGGAGTCAGCACAGAACTGCCTCGAGATTCCTTCAACGCCCACAGGGGTTAGCGCCCACTTTGGGGAGTTATGAAATAAAATAATCATTTTAACTTTCAAAATAATCTAAATTCAACTTTTGTATGATTTAAAACTCACAAAGCAGCCGACAGCTCAGAATCAAGATGTGCTATGTGCGCATTGCATTGATGCACTTCCTCATTAGCTTTTTTCAGCATTTCTTCATATTCTTCGACAACCTTAAAAACTCTGAAAATAAGAAAATATTACAGAATGTACATATTAGTAAATATATAAAAAATATTAAAATAATTGCTCTTTATTATAATTTTTTCCTTTCTAAACGATCTTCAGATTCTAAAAAACATTCGATGCAATTAGGAAGGAATACGTGAAGAAATAACAGCTCATTATTATCTCTGAAAAATAATCGTATAAAAGTAAACAGGCACTGTCACAGTACCTCGATTGTCAACTAATTATGTTTTTCTTTTAAAACATCAAAACCAGCGAATTTCAAAATTACTATAAAGACACTAGTTTTCCACTAGTAAACACTAGTCATTGAAAGTTGTGTTTGTTCATCAAATTGAATTTTGCTTCGTTGTAACGTCAGGCAACTTCTCATACAGCTTATTTAGATATCTTTCGACGATTAAAAATACTTTCGTCCTAAGAGCTCGGGATTTTATACATTTCCTTTTACCACGCTCATAACAGCTATTTCACCACCATATCATAAACAAGTCACTATAAACGTGACACCATAAATATATAACACTTTTATTAATTATAATATATATACACTTTTGGAATAGCCAAGAAAGAGGACTTGGTGAACAGCCTTCTTTAGTCTCTTCCGCGCCCTTACTGTACTTCCCTGTTGAAACGAGTTCCACTGGTAAAATCTTCCATATCCAGAGGCTGATCTGACTTCGGGAAAATGCCCAAAAGGCAGGTGCTAAGTGGGCCGCTGATGGAATTAAAATTTAGTTCACTTTATTGAATTCAACTAATGTTGTTTAACCCTCCTTGTGATTGTCTCAACGAGGTGTCTTGTCATTAACAAAGCAGGCCTGATCTTGATGGACGAGATATCTCGTCATTCAAATAAAATTGGTCCAGATCTTGATCTCATCATCATAAGTAAATCGACGATAGGTCATTCCATATGGGGACACCTGAAGGGTGTTGCATCATAGTCATGGATTTTTTCAAATTTTTACCATAGATAGACATGGCAGTGAATCCCTTAGATTTCAATTTTTTAAATATTTTGTTCAATATTAACTGAGATACGAGAATTTAAAAATTGGTCAATTTTATAAAATGGCGGCCATTTTGGATTTGCTGTCTATACAGGGCCCTAACTTGAGAACTAACAGTTCAAATTTAGTAATTTTGGTACCAAATGGCAGCCATTTATTTCAGGAGTGTATATAACATACAAAACCAGTGGTAATTTTACATTTCAGTGGATTTTTTACATGTAAAATGGAAAATTCACTTTTAAAAACAGTCGACTATAAAAAATGTACCCTCTTATCTTTCTCTGAAACTTTGTAGAAGTATTAACTAATATATGTACTTTAATCTGAGAAAAATTCAGAGAAGTAAAATTTTTCATTTCTGAATAAAAGCTATTCTAATGACAGCATATGGATTTCAAAACGGTGGTCATCTTACAGTGTAAAAATTACCATAGCTTAAAAACAACGGTCAAATTTAAATTTTTATGATGTGCTAATTCAAAGCAAGCTCACATTTCATGTTTATATATTCATAAACATAGCCAAACGAACATTCATCAAACGCAAATTATAAATTCTATTCTGAAACATTTGAAATAAAAAGATTAATAAATTTTGTTTGCTAAAATATATTATATTTAATTAATAATTAAATTATCGTTTGATAATATATATAAGAATTTGTACTCTTTTAAATAAAAATCGTTTGCTAAAATATGTAGAAGATATTTAGGTCATCAAACAGTTGCGAATTTCTTTTTCAGTATTTGTGAGTTCTATGCTTGAAAAGTTTTGTTCGCAAAAAATCTCAAAGTATCATTGTGTACTGAGTTTATCCCTGTCTTTAAATTGTTTGCTCATTGATTGAGAATTATTTAAAAGAATATATCACCTAATTCCAGATGAAAAAATCTATCAAAGTGGAAGTATCTGCAAGTTTCACAAGGATAAATTTTAAGGTGGTACAAGTACAAACAGAAAACATGTTGTGACCCATTTAACAAACATCCAAACAAGATCAGAGCAAAATCTCTGAAAACAATTGCCTTCAATTTATCTTTGGCAAATCCTGAAATACTTATTCCTGGAAAAAAGTTATGCATAGACTGTTTTTCTTCAGTGACTTCATCGGTTACTGATGCAGGGATTAAAATACCTGACATGGACACTGATTATAGAGATCCCATTAGTGATCGAAGAACTGAACAAAAGTTGTGAAATTTTGGATCTATCACCTGTAAAAGTGAGTAGGTATAGTTCTGAAAGAAAATTGACACATGTGCTCTAAAGTAGAAAAATTAACTAGGTGTTACTGCTAAAGCATCTGTAGTAGTAGATTTTTATGTTACAAGTGTTAAAAACCCACAAAATTCAAAAGATAATAATTGTTCAGACTGCAAATCCATAATGGAAAAATTGAAAAATAAGTTTGTAAATGCTTCATTTAAAGAAAAGATTCAAATTCTTACATTAGTACCAGATTCGTGGACATTCCAACAAACAAAGATTTATTTTAACACCACAGAGTATTTAGTAAAAATAGCACGAAAATTAAAAACAACTGAAGGTATATTATCAATTCCTAATGAAGGAAAAAGTGTAAAATTAAGTTCTGATATTGTAGAAAAAGTCATAACATTTTATTATGAAAAACAGTCGTATGTGTCAGGAAAAAAGATTTCATATCTGTTCTTTCTGAAATTGGAAGAGTATTAAAACAAAATAGATCGATTTTGTATAACTTGAAAGAATTATACATTGCATTTAAGTAGCATCATAATTTAAAAATAGGACTTTCTAAATTTTGCTGACTATGGCCAAGAGAATGTGTGACTGTTGGAAGTAAAGGTATTCATTCAGTGTGTGTTTGTATACAGGGTGTCCCAAAAAGGTTGTTACGCAATTTATCTTTTTTCCATTTGGAGATAGGTAGGCAATGTAAATTGCAAAACTACACCAAATAAGGTAAGTAATTAAGATATGTGAATAAAATTATCACGTGATAACAATTTAAGTGGATTCAGTTTTTAATTTATATACGACCCCTCTAAATAAAAATCGGAGATGGTAAAAATGTTCCTTGCCTGGATCCCTATCGTTAGCAAAAAACCGCATTTCTGTAGGTTGAACAGTAACGGAGATACAAGAGGTTCCATTTTAAGGGGACCTTATCTAAATTTAGAACGGAAACTAACCCATGGCCAAAAATGAGGAGTTAAGTTCTGTATTGCTGCAGATGGAAAACATTTTGAACATGCGTTGTAAATTTGCTTTTATTTCTATTTAAACCATTTTTATACAATATTTTTATTGAAGATTACATTGTCTAGTATTATTCATTGCGATTTTCATCTGCAGTTGCAATACTACATTACTTTGCACAATGTTGCACTTTCTGACCGAAAAAAATGTTTTTAGCCTTGTGTATACGGTCCCTAATCTGACTGCTTGAAAGCTGTGCACAAGCGGTATAAGTCAACTTTTTTGCGTCATTATGCCTCCGTTACTGTTCAACCTACAGAAATGCAGTTTTCTGCTAACGATAGGAATGCAGGTAAGGAATATTTTTGCTATCTCGAATTTTATCTAGAGGGGTTGTATACTAATTAAAAACTGAATCCGCTTAAATTGCTATCACGTGATAATTTTATTCACATATCTTAATTACTTACCTTATTTGGTGTACTTTTGCAATTTACATTGCCTACCTATATCCAAATGGTAAAAAGATAAATTGAGTAACAACCTTTTTGGGACACCCTGTATTTCATCAGAATGTTAAGCTCATGCTTCATGCTATTCATGTAAATGACTATGTATATCCTTGTTAAAAAAAACTAGTTTGTAGCATTGATTCAGAAACGTGCATGGTGCACAGGTGTGATAAGTGTCCATCTCCAGAAATACTCATAGAATATTTAATGCAAAATGACGAATTAGAAATATGCAATAAAATTACTTATAAACAATGGGCAAAGACTGATGGGGCAGAATTAAAAACATTAATTACATAAGTAGATGAATTCATTGAGAATTTCTTCGAAAAATCTCAGTCATTATTTTAAAAAAGCAAAGGATGAACTGAGTCTGGATAGTGCTATCATCGTGGCAGATTTTTCTGAAATTTATACTTGCATTATACTAGATGCCATTCAAAGCATTTATTGGAAAAAAGAGCAGGCAACAATTCATCCTTTTCTAGCATATGTTAAGGATCATGATCATGCGAAATCTATTTATATGTGTGCTATAAGTGATAATTTAATGCATGACACTTCAACATTTTGGACTTTTCAAAAGGCGATTGTCAAACATTTAATCACACAAGTTCCACAAATTAAATACATAAATTATTTCAGTGATGGGTCCTCGGCCCAATACAAAAATTTTAAAAACTTTATTAATCTTTGCCATCATGAAAAAAACCATGCTGTTAAAGCAGAATGGCACTTTTTTGTCTCTTGTCAAAGAAAAGGAGCTTGCTATAGTATTGGTGGCACCATAAAGCGCATGGTCACTAAAGCAAGCCTTCAGCGTCCATACAAAGATAAATGCATTTGATTTATACTTTTCGAAAGAGCCCATAAAGGAATAGATACTTTTTCATAGCGAAATTGAAATTGCTAATAACCAATTAGCAGATAAGTACGCAATGGGAAATACAATTACAGGAACAAGGACTAATCACTGCTTTACACCAATAAACAAAAGTCAGATACTGGCTTCTAGTTTCAGGTTCCTCAACAACATTCGTTGCTACCATGGGATTGGAGAAAACCATCAAATTACCAATATTCCAAAATGAACAATATGATGCACGTGTGTATGAAATTAATTGGTGTATTGGAAGGATTTTGGAATGCTTTGAGGAATATAATGATTACAAAATTATGTTCATGCATCCTCATGGATCAAATGCATCCTATAGCCTTTAGACACACGTTGGATTCCTTATGAACACATAATAAAAGTCATATCTTCTCCAGCAACTACAACAGGAAGAACATACCACGTTGCTCCTGATGAAAATGGATTAATTGAACTATTGTTCCAAACCTACAAGACAAATTGAATTATGAAGTACTAATGCTTTTCACTTTGGCATTAATGTTAATGTGATAACCATTTTTATTTATGCTCAATATTTATCTTTAAAAATTCCTCAATAATGCAATCAATTTATTGTTTGCATACTTCTCTAATCTTTAAAGACTTATGTTTTAAACAAAATTTCAGTGCTCAGAAGTTTTAATTTTATTTTGTCATTTTAAAGTACATGGTTAGATTTTCTACAGATTCTCTCTATTGGACCACTTAAAATATTTAAGTAATGTCAACTGTGATAAATTTTGTTTTTTATTGAGCCTATATCAATTCATTATATCTTGTGAGTGTTTGTGTTGTACAATTGGGGTTATTATAAGTATTTTTGTATTTCTAAAAAGATAAGAAACTATTAAGTATAAAAATTTCACTGGCAATATTGAAACAATGTACCCTAAGGATAAATGCAATTATTTTACAGAAATACTGGAATTAAATGTTGTAAAATGCATAACATTTTAAAAAGTATTTTAAAAGAATTTTAATAAATAAAAACATTTTTCAACGGTGCTTCTTAAAAGTACTTTTAGAAAGACAGCCATGCTATAAAAAAATTTAAAAATCTCATAGGACGGTAATTTGATACTGTATTGATATATAAACATGAAACGTGAGCTTGCTTTAAATTAGTACATCATAAAAATCCAAATTTGACCTTTGTTTTTAAGTTATGATCATTTTTGCACTGTAAGATGACCACCGTTTTGAAATCCATGCTGTCATTAGAATAGCTTTTATTCAGAAATAAAAATTTTTACTTCTCTGAATTTTTCTCAGATTAAAGAACATATATTAGTTAATACTTCTACAAAGTTTCAGAGAAAAATAAGAGGGTACATTTTTATAGCCCTTTAAAGTCGTCTGTTTTTAAAAGTGAATTTTCCACTTTGCATGTAAAAACCCCCACCGAAATGTAAATTACCACTGTTTTGTATGTTATATACACTCCTGAAATAAATGGCTTCCATTTGGTACCAAAATTGCTAAATTTGAATTATTAGTTCTCAAGTTAAGGCCCTGTATAGACAGTGTGGCAAGTCCAAGATGGCCGCCATTTTGTAAAATTGACCAATTTTTAAATTCTTGTATCTCGGCTAATATTGGACAAAATATTTAAAAAATTGAGATCTAAGGGTTTCACTGCCATGTCTATCTATGGTAAAAATTTGGGAAAAAAATCCATGACTAGGGTGTAACAACGTTTTCTCAAAATGGGTGTTTTCACATGGAATGACCCAATACCTTGACGGCGTGATATCTCGTCGTTAGTAAAATTGATCATATTTTGATGGACGAGATATCTTATCGAAACTACTTGGAGGGTTATAATGCCGTAAGGATCAACGTGTTCCCCGTGTGGGGGCTGGTAGTAGAATAACCCCACCGCAGTCCAAAGTGTCGTAGAAGGCGACTAACGCTGCACCTCCCTGTCAGAATCAGGGTTCGGTTGGGTCGCGTACTAGTGATCTCCCTACTCGGGGTCAACTCTTAAGGGAAGCTCGGGCGGAAGGTGTTATGATGTGTGTGGCCCGCTGGATTCTGTTGTCGCAGTTCACTTGTGTGTTCTACGCATGACTTGGAAGGTATAACAATGGGAGGGTCCCACTCTTCCTCTCATCATGACACGTTTATGGTTTATTCGTTTGCTCTGTAGCATTCGAATTTGCTTCGGTCTATCTTGGCGGCGGTAGTTGCCCAGAACATCGGGTTGAGCGGGCCAAGAAGGCGACCTGCGGTCGCTTCAAGGGCTCCGTTCCCTGTGGGCGGGTTTGGACGAACCTGAATTTTTACGTGGGCGGCCGAACAAAACCACTCGCCACCTGCTCTTCAGAAGCTGGATATGAGGGGGTCGCCTGCGGCGGCGAAGGATCAACGTGTGTACGAGCAAGAATATACCAAGTGATCGTTTATCTTAAAGGCAACCGAAAAAGACATTGATGAACCTTGATTCCAAAAAAATAATTAGTCGTTTTGAGTCATTTTGAGGTCCCAGACACAGGTAACTGAGAGTAAAATAAGGAAAACCTCAATCTTTTATCAACTGCAAAGGTCGTTGTCCTGATCACTAATAATGCTGACTACATAATTAAAGCACCACAATGATACATCTTGTTGAAGTACAGCAGTTCTCCTTCTTTGCAAGGACAAAAATGTGATAGGAGAGAAAACTGAAAGAGAAGACGTCCGGTGGCTTGTTACTATGAAGAGAAAAGCTCGAAATAAATATGAAAAAATTATCTACAGATTACGACAAAGTAGTAGTAATAGATCATTAATCTATATACACTCATGTCCAAAAGTTAAGCATAATTCCTAAAATGCGAAAAAATCGGAGTAAATATGAATATATACAATGGTTCAAAATCACTAGTGGAGAATCGTGGGACGAAGGTAAAACATTGTGCATATGCAAAACAGTTCAGTCGACGTCGACATGTGCAAAGCACCGTCGCACGTCGAAACTATTATATAACGGCCTCGAGAGGCATGACCAGTTTAGGCAGAAATTTCGCAATTGCTGTGGTACGGAGCGTTGTTAACAATCAATAAGGACGAAAGATGTCACAAAGATGCCAACTGGACATGTTTGTGAAGGAACGAGTTATTGGAATGCTGGAATCCAGTCGATCCCAAAATGAAGCGTCTCGAATTCTGAATGTGCCTCTGTGTGTGATCACAAGACTGTTGAAGAGGTTTCAGACCACTGGAGATGTTACTCGACGACCAGTACCAGGTTGGTCAAGGGCTCCTCGGAAAGACCGATATTTGGCGATAATTGCGTGTCGTCAGAGGAACCGTTCTGCCAGACAACTGGGTTCAGCCCTGACAGCCGAGATTCATAGTTTCGAGACAAACTTAGGAGATTCAGGACGTTGGTCTCTATGCAGACGACCAGCCGTTTGAATCCCCCTGACATCTGCATAGAAACGCACGCGTTTACAGTGGAGTTTGGAACATCGGCAGTGGAGTCGACAACAGTGGGGCAATGTCATGTTCAGTGCCGAGTCCAGATTTAGTCTGCAAACTGATTCTCGTCGTATCACGATCTGGAGAGAACGTGGAACGCGTACCTGGAACATTACGGAAAGACATCGTTTTCCTTCAGGGGGAGTCATGGTCTAGGCAGGCATCATACAGACCTACTACTACAGACTTCGTACAGACCTACACGTCTTTGACACGGGGTCTGTTATCGGTCAAAGATACAGAGACGAAGTCCTTGAGCCTACCGTTCGCCTGTTTCGAGATGCTGTTGATCCTGGTTTCATATTCATGGATGATAACTCGCCTCCTCACCGTGCAGCCCTGGTCGACGCCTTCCTTCAAAGTGAAGATATCCACCGCATGCAGTGGTCTGCCAACTCTCCTGATCTGAATCCTATAGAGCATGTTTGGGATATATTGCAGCCCACCGCCACCCACCAAGCTCCGTTCCGGAATTGAAAACTGCTCTCCATGAGGCTTGGAACTCTTTGAGCACACAACTCATCCATACCCGCATTGAAAGTATGGGAAATCGCTGTGCAGCATGCGTGGCTACCAGATGTTCCCATACTTCGTATTAAACTTCAGCATCACATTGTTTTAATCATTCTGTTTCACTAAAGTTGACACTCGTATTGTGAACCTTTTTCTTTCAACCCTTTTCTTTGGATAATAAAAGTCATTATTATCCTTGTTTTGCGTTGTTTTCTTCTTCTATAACCCTATTACACCCGCATACCGCGTTTCCTTCCATTCCGAAGTAAATTTTCTGAAATATTCACATAAACATCAATTATGTTTAACTTTTGGACATGAGTGTATGCATCAAATAAATCCCTGCAGATCATATAAGTACCAAACTAATCCCCTGGATATTAATTCATTGATTGAATATTTAATTTTTTTAAATTTCTCAATTTGTTTTTCTTTAATTCATGCTCACTGTCATTTTAAAGAATTTCAACATCCCTCGGTAGCTTTTAAAAGTGGTCCTTGGGACCTGAATGTGCCAGAGCCTGATTCTTGTTCCAGACTGCCTCTGTCCTTATACTGCATGCATTCCCCAACGCACATTAGCATTTATAAACTCAAGTTATCAAGAGATACTTTCAGGAGTTGTAAAGACAGTTTCTAGAAGAAGATTCCATAACATCTCCAAATCTAAGAAAACATATCAACTCGACAGGGAAGGGATATGAAACATCAATTATCACCTGTACAAAAAATGTATGATGTAATGAACAGAAAAATCTGAATTTGTAGTCCAAAACTTATCGAAGACAAAAATTAAATGGGTAGGTAGGTATTTTAATTAACGTCGAACTGGAGCACAACACAAAGGGCTATTGGCGACGGTCCGGGATCAAACCCGCAGGGAAAGATCCGAGGACAATACCGCGTAATTGTGAACCATGGTTAAATGACGAGGTCACATTTGAATTGGCACCTCATTCTCCAAACTTCCACATCATGTCAACGTGAGGACATTTGAGGCCACGACAGATTTAACGTGCACCAGCCCCCCATGTACACGACGGTTTGGGGTTGGATTCGAACTCGCAACCCTCCAGTTGCTAATCCGTTACGCTTCCAACCGGGCTACCGCGGCCCCTAAAAATGTAATGGGAATGAAGAACACAGAAAATAATTGTTTGTTTGTTTTATTTTTAATTGAGCCTAGGAAATAATACGATATGAATTTATGACAGTAATATGAATAAAGTGTGTTGTACCACTAGACTACAAACACTATCATTGGTAACATCTGCTGTAAACTGCTGTGTTTGAACATACTAAACCCATATACTTAAAGAAAATTTTACTTATTAAGTTTGCATACGGAGAAATAAAGTATAACTACTTTTTCTTGTGATTTATTATTCTTTCTGCTATTTCACTCCCAGGAATTTCTCCAAGCTCGATGTTAAACTGAAATGAAAAATATAAAGTATTCTCATGTTTACAATAGTTACTTAGATGTAAAACAGATATCTAACAGCACTTTCACAAGCATGTAGTACTTTATAAAGTACACAGTAACAAAAAGTATTTGAAGTTGATGAAATACAAGTATAACATGGCACTTGATATATTTGCAATGGATTATTTATTTTGTCTTAGAAATGCAATAAAAAGCTCATCGTTAAAATAAACAGAGAATTAATGCTTACAGTTGTATAAAGTAGGACTTTTATTACCTTTATTTCAATGTTTAAGTGAGAGATTTGAAGAATACAATGCGTGTAAAACAACCCAACAAGTTGAACAAAAAGTTTAAGACATGCTTCCCTTCAAGGTGAGGAACGAATTTGGATACGTTTCGCTCATCCAATACTTATAAAGTAAGTAATTCTTGTATATTTGTTTGTAAATTGTATCTTTGAAAGGCTGCTTTTATGTTCCTCGTGTATTGATTCCCCTGTGATTATATAATACAGTTTACCCCCCTTGCTATTCAAATTCACGATGTAACACATTATTTGTATTGATGCCAAATATCTAAAAATTTGACAGTTTAAGTATTTACAAACGTTACACTTACACCTATTCTATCAAGTATTAACAAATTTCTGATTAGGCAGTAGCGACATTTGATAATGTCACAATCACAAAATATATCGATTTGCCAATGTCTAAACAAGTCGAGAAATGCCTTAATAAGATCCTTATCAATCATTTCTGAAAAGTTTCATGAAAATCGGTCAATTATTAACAGAAGTATGGGCTATATAGTGATCGAGAGGCCACCATCTTGGAGGAAGACGTCCAGGACAGCGGATGTCCACCAAAGTCAAAAATGTCAACTAAGGCATCTATTGCGCATTTTTGAAAAAATTCTACTTTCTCAAACCTTTCAGAACCTTAGTCAGAAACAAGGTGATGAGTGAAGTAAAAAAGTTAACCAGAGTTCCACTGCAGAAGGAATCACACCTCCGCATGTTCGACTCCTGTTCAAAATGTCTACTACTTCTGCAGACCAGAAGATTTTACGATCCCATATCCAATACATTATGGGGCCGCGGTAGTCCAGTTGGAAGAGCAACGGATTAGCAACCGGTAGATAGATAGGTATTTTAATTAAATCGCACTAGGAGCAACACAACGGGCCACTGACGACGGTCCGGGACCAAACCCCAAGGGAAAGATCCGAGGTAATTTTGAACCACGGTCAGATGACGATGGATTACCAACCGGAGGGTTGCGAGTTCGAAACTCGGTCCATCCAAAAGACCGTCGTGTACACGGGGGGTTGGTGCACGTTAAATCTGTCGTGGCCTCAAATGTCCTCACATTGGCGTGGTATGGAAGTTTGGAGAGTGGGGTGTCAGCTCAGGTGTTGTTCTCGATATCTGACGGTGGTTAAAAATTACGAGGCGGTGTCCTTGGATCGATCCCGGACCGTCGCCAATGGCCCGTTGTGTTGCTCCAGTGCGACGTTAACTACCTACCTACCTACCAATAAATTGTGTGCCGTCCTCTTGCTTAAAGCCGATCCAAGCTTTCCGGACAACGAAATGGTTGTCTATCAGGGTGACAAAAAGACAGTCACGTACGAATTCCGACAAATGCAACAAATGCGACCCTTCATCTCGCTGTTCCACCCAAAGGGAATGTTGGCTACTCCATGGATCTGTAACTTAAACACTTTATAGGTCATTCCATGTGAACCACAAAGAAAAGGGTCATTTTCGACCCGACCCCCTCCGATTTTTTTAAACTCTGATATTTGGTTTCCCAGCCATATATAAGAAATTCTGGAAATTTTTAGCTTCAAACTTGCAATAATTTTTTTATGTATATTAATTTTAAGTTTGAAAATTGGGCAATTTTTCATGATTTTAGACTTACTAAATCTCCTGTACCTCTGGACCTAATTGTCCAATCAAACTGAATGAAAGCTTATTTTGTAGAAAATATACAACCTTTCTAATGACGTATATAAATAATCTTTTGAGTGACCTTTTGTATTTCAAGGTCATTCAATTTGACTTGATCTACAATTTAAAAAATAGTGTATTTTATTTTTTTTCTAAAAATATGTGTTAAAGGAACACTATTTATCTTTACTTTCTGTAGGTCTCATAGTGAGACACACATGGGTTCATATTTAAAAAATATTCGAAACAAATAGAAGTTTGTAATCAGCACCCATAAACATTTGTATCTTTTGACCTATTTGACCTATTTGTCCAATCGAGATGAAAGGACTTATTTCATATTAAAACGTATAACCTTTCTGATGATATATTTTAGGAGAAAATAATGAAATGCTTTTTTGAAATTCAAAGTCAAAGCCTTGAATTTGAAAACCTTCAAGGCAACCTTTCTGATGATATATTACATTATACTATGAGTGACTTTCAAGTCAGAAAGGTCACTCATAGTATCATGTAATATATCATCAGAAAGGTTATACCTTTTTTTCTATAAAATAAGCCCTCTTTCATCTTGGTTGGACAAACAGGACAAAAGATACACGTGTTTATAGGTACTAATTACATACTTCTATTTAGTTCGAATATTTTTTAACTATGAACCCATGCGTGTTCCACTATGAAACCTTCGGAAAGCAAAGATAAATAGTGTACCTTTAACATGTATATTTTAGAAAAAATAAAAAAATACACTAGTTTTGTGATTGCAGGTCATAGCTCAAACTAAATTAACTTGAAATTCAAAAGGTCACTTAAAAGCTCATATGATATGCTATTAAAAAGGTTGTACATTTTTCTACAAAATAAGCTCTAAAAATACCATAAAAAGAATAAAAATAATCTGAACACAGCAAGCTTATCACTTAGCCCCCCCCCCTCGCCTAATCGAGATCGGTCTTCCTACTTGCATTTGTTTACAAAAGATTGATCTATGTTTGTGTGAGATGCAAGTTTCAATTTCATGTGTTACATTTTCCCCCCAAATGATGACTAAATTAAATTCATTCGTTTTTTTCATTCGTAACTCCTACAAATGTAAGTAGACTACGAATGTTTGGGTCAGTCAACAAAGCGGCTAAAGCAAAAACTTTTCATTGCTCTTAACGGGAAAACTATTTGGTTGTCTCTATTTATAAAAACTACTTAGCTCACATTTAATTATTAATCATATATCGATTTGAAAATTAGTTGTCAATAGCTTAAAAGCTTCAAAAAATTATTAGTATGGAAAACAAAACTTGTCAATAGCTATTTCAATGGGACGTGTGAAAATTTTGGACTATTGACAACCATTTAGGATAAGGTTATTTTTTTCTCTGAAAAATTGGTTATTGTAAATAAAATTAGCTTTTCATTTTCAAATGAAAGCGATGAATAGAATATTAACAGAGCTAAAATACTCATCAGGTCGCGTTTCCAAGATGTGGAAACAAAACGTTCTGTCAACTAAGAAAAATTCAGTCTTCTAGATACTTCAACTGGAGATGAGAGCTAACGCTCAGGATTTTTCAGCATACGCAGCACCCCTTCTGGAAAGAAAACTAAAGATAAAGGCTGTAGTTGACAACCAATTACAGCCCTTGTCTTTAATTTTCTTTCTGAATTCAGGTGGGTGAAACTAATCATTAAAAGGATTATGATGGATAAATAAATGATGGGAAAGAAAAAAAATTATATAAAGAATTAAATAATACGTACAGTTTACATGACATTTTTTTGTTTTGGAATTAATTTGCGGGAGTTAAGAGCCAGAATGTTTCGCACAACGAACCAATAGCAATCTTCGGGGGTTGGCGAGCGGAAGGGAGCAGGGAATGCAGCCCCAATTACTAATAGAATTTCATTAACCATACCTGTGACATCTTAGTGTGAAAATCCAAAAAGTGGAATGTTAGCATGGAGGCCAATGCGTATGGAGAAGCCTGCATCAATTCTTCCTCAATGCTTTCCTTAGGATTCTGTCTAGGTGTGTAAAGGTTTAAAAGATGAACTATTTCATTGCGTAACATTTCATACCCCTCCACTTTTTTATAATTTTCTTCAAGCCATTTTTTCTGTAAAATAAGAAAACTCAGTTACATTGATAAAATTTTAATTTCCTTATAGATTTTTAGTCAGAGACAGCCAACACGAGATCCTCATTCACACAGAATATCATTTTGGGGGCTGTTCAGTCACAAAAAGGTCACGAAATAGTAAAATAAATAAATATTAAATTACATAGAACTACACCAAATCGAAAAACACCCACTATGACAAAACTTAAGGCACAAAATCCGGAATACATAAATTAAAACTGTCATTTTTGTTTTTAACTTACCAGCATTTTACCTTGGCAGGAAGGAAGAATATTTATTAATTAGGTAGGTATTTTAATTAATGCCACACTGGAGCAACACAATGGGCTATTGTTTATTAATTAGGAGTAAAAGTTATATTTTGCAGTAGATGCTTAATAGTAGCGATATTACACAAGTTAACATGCAAGCTATTTTGGAAACAAAACATGAAATTTGCAGAGCTGGAAAGGTATGTCTCTTTTTCGGTTAAAAAATTTCGTTCTGCTGTTCAAATTTATCTGGATTTTTTATATTTTATTTTTAGTTTTTCAGATTGAATAAAGGAAGTTTATAAAGAAAACAAACAACCTTGCAGTTATTGGGGATCGCCGTGGCTCAGTGGGTTTGTTCATGCACCAGCAACCTGCGAATAGTAGGCGGCACAGGTTCAATTCCTCCCTGATTGTATTTCTCTCTTTTGTGTCAGTAAAACTTCCCTTGTATGTATTCTCCATTACTTGACATTGTCTTGTGTTTGGCCAAATATGAAATATGGCCCTTGACCCACAAAACCCAACCCAGTCAACTATTCGACCGACCATGGTTATTGAAGTAGACCTAAAAATTTATAGTCTCAAAGAGAAAAGCAAACATATCACTGATAAGTAAATAAAATGGTTTCCATAAATTAAAGAACAAAGTAAAAATTGCGATAACTTTGTAAAAGTATGCGATTGGCTTCAAACTTGAAGTAACCAAGGATGTAATGCCACTCGTACACGTAGTTGGTAAATGCAAATCTGTTGAAGTGATATCATCTGGCTTCAGTTGGCAGCAATATGAATTGCACGTTTGGAAGGAGATCTATACTTCGCACAGTTAAAACAAGAAACGAAATTCGAGTCATTTTATAGATTCGACCTTTCGGCAACATAACTACAGAATTACGATACAGAGCTTTCGATAGAATTGAGGCAGTATAAAGTCAGGCTGATTTTGCAAGTGATTGAACGTAAGCCGTTGGGTGGTCCACAGGATGCGGAACTAATTTCAAACAACAAAATCAGCACCTCGACGATTCCATGGAAGTAGGACGAGGATATTGACACCCTCCGATAATTGCTATATGCGCTTAGTAACAAGAGATAGCTAACCCAACTAACCTGCGATTCTGAATTTTCCCTGAGTTCCGACTATCCGAAACGAAAACTAACCCTCCAACTTACCCTCTTTCAAGGGTTTTGCAGCACAAATGGAACCACGAATAGAATGACTGGGAAATATTTCAACTAAAATTTGATTAAACCCCACGATGAAACGAGAAAATTATGTTAAAACTAAAAAAATCTCAAAGAAAAACAAAAAGCAGTATACATATCGAAAACCAGGAGATTGCTAATAGAATTTGCGTCTACACGTATATATAATATAAAAATTTCGATTAAAGTAGTAATAACACTAACTGCAAGATTAAAATATAAATTCTATGAAAAATAAGCTCACAGTAACTTAAGTTCATTTTCAAAAGTGATATCGAGTTCACTGTAACACGAGGATGTGAAAAATGAATGAAAATTGAAACTGTAGCGCATCAGCCCCTTAACGTGTGTCTCAGCGATATGCGCCTTGATTGGCGATGGCGGACCACGTGACACACTCTCCGCGAAAGAGAATGAACCATTTTTCTCTAGTTGTTTCCCAAGGCGAGCGTAGAACTGACGCGCTGAAGTTTTGTTCCCCCGAGATGTTACTTTTTATGTTTGTTTATTCTTGTAATTGTTTTGTCTTGTGCTTTAATGTTAATTAAAATTGCTCTTTTGGCCAATTCTTGCATGAGTCATTGGATTCAGCTCTAAAATTGACGCCCAATCTTGTGGCCCGAATTAAAGCCTTTGGGAACAACTCGTTTTTTTGTTCAGGAATCTAGGTCCAATAAATACTGTTGGTATTGAAAGAAAAACACACCCTGTGTTTCATTGATGTTTAGAAACTCATCCCGAGTTAGCATACTGGTAGGAAAAGCCATGGTTTTAGTGTTCTGCAGCGGCGTCGAATTCACTATTTTAGGAAGCCTCATCCCAGGTGTATCCTATTGAATATAGGTGGAAATCCCTTCCACGGATCATCCTTATGCTCGTATCCCCAAGTGGTGATGAAGAATGAGATAAGTTTATTTTAATTTGTTTAAAATCATTCTTGTCTAGCAGTACTTTCGATTTGGCCAACCCGTGTCCAGCAACAGAATTTTGAAGTTTCGTTTTGTGTTCAAACAGTATTCTTGTTTAAAAATAGTGTGAAATCACTTCTTTAAGTGTTATTATTCCTTTGGTTCACAAGTGAAAAGTATTTGTGTTTTATGAAAAGTTTTGTTCTTAAAGTAAAAGTGCAAAGTAGTATTGTTTTGATTAAGTGTACTGCTAGAATAAGTTTTTTTGAAAATACGTTATGTGTATTCATTTTGTAATAAGCTACTTTGTAAAATTAATAAGTGGTGTGAATTAATTGTGTTCAAAAACGAAAGCTACAGCGTTATTTCGTTTCAAAAGTGCAAGAACCGATCGCATTCTGATTCGGTCATGTTCATGAGTCATAACTCAATAAATTCAAGGTCTGTTTTCTGCCAGCTGCATTAAAAAAAAACCTTTCTAGATGTTAAGCGATTTTTTTTCTTTATTTTGTGTTTGAGCTACATTGTGCGATTTCCTTTTGAGAGTTATTGGTTTTGTTAATCTATGTATGAAACAAGTGCAACGTGCGCAGAAATGTGTTTATATTATGCCTTTAAGGATTAGATATTAGGAAATATGGATTCATTTTGTTTAAGCATTGGTATTCTTTTGGAATTTTGAAATATTACGAGAATTTATCATTTCTTTTGAAGTATTATTGAAATAAGACTAACTCACGAGTGGAATGTTATCTAATGTTTTGGTTTTGAATATTTAAAAGTGTTTTGGAATTTAATGTTCATAAATAACATGTGTTTAAGTGTTATTGGACAAATGTTAATGTTTTAAAAGTAATTTGTTTAACAATGCTGAACAAGTAGTACCTATAAGAAGTGGTCATTAATTTAATTTTTTTTCTTCTTGAAAACAAACTGTGTGGGATATATTTAAAAAATTTTTTACTGAACTTGTTTACTTTCGTATTCAAAATTATTTGTACACTTCGTAACCTAAAGATGTCTTATTTGGCAAGAGCTCTTAAATGTGACCTGATAGAGTTGGCGAATGAACTCGGCATCGAAATACCTGCTGATGCTAGAGTAGTTGATATAAAAAGATTTATCACTGGAGATGAAAGTTATGATGAAGACTTCACGAAAAATCTGCTTCTGTCTATAAGCGAAAACCGTGCAAAAGAGAAAGCAGAAGAAAAAGAAAGAATAGCACGGGAAAAGGCTGAGGAAAAGGAAAGAATAGAACGGGAAAAGGCTGAGGAAAAGGAAAGAATAGAACGGGAAAATGAAAGAATAGAACGGGAAAGAGCGTACGAGTTGGAAAGACTCCGTCTGCAGGTAGAATCACAGAAATTGGAGCAGGTCTCTGGTTTTAATCATCTGTCTGCAGACCATCAACCCAACTTTAACTTGAAAAAGTTGCTACCTGATTTTGATCCGAATGATGGTGATATGACATTGTTTCTTCAGTTATTCGAACGACAGATGAAAGTTCTTAAAGTAGGGAGACATAACTGGGTTGCCTATCTCCTGGGCCTATTACCTAATAGCGTGGCACAACTCATCGCCAGAGAACCAGAACAGAAGGCTCATGATTTTGATCACATTAGAACAATGCTGCTTCAGAGATTTAAATTAAGTGCTGAGAGAATGCGACAGCTCTTCGCAACTCATAAGAAAAGTCCTGAGAGCACTTGGAAGGACTTCCATTTTGAACTGCGTAGCTATTTTGAAGCATGGCTAGCAGAATTGAACATAACGGATTTTGAGAAATTGAAAGACCTCATGATCCTGGATCAAATGAAGAGACGTGTTCCTTCAGAGGTTAAAAACCATTTCTTGGACGTATGGAGCGAATGGGTCACCCCAAGTGACCTAGTGGAGAAGATGGACAGTTACGACAACTTACGTACTGTCAACCCGAAGCTTCCACCGAAGCAACATGAAACAAAACCCGTGTTCCAAAAAAGAAATTACTATAGAACCCAACAATCACAATTGGAACAAAGAGATAATAGACAAAGTCTGCCAGGGATTCCCAGTAACAGTAGGCGGGATCCCGGGGTCCTCAGTCAAAGTAGGAGGGACTCCTTTTCACAAGGCAGAATTACACCAAGGGGTATGGAAGAGAAGAAAGAAATATCGTGCTACGGATGTGGAGCACCAGGAACCATCAAATCAAAATGCAAAAACTGTTCGTCATCGACAAGAAGGGAGCCATTCCAAGCGAACTCTGTCCGCATGTATACCTGTCACACCGATGCATCCCCTTTAGCGCTAATAGATATCTGTATATCGGGAGTAAGAGCCAGGGTTTGTGTTGATAGTGGTGCCAGCAGAACAGTCGCTGGAGAGATCATGTACCACCAATTAAAAAAGAGAGGAGTAGAGTTCCAAAGAGAAGTAGTAACAATGACTTTGGCAAATGGTTGTCAAACAACTGAAGAGGCTTGCACCACCATGGTGAAAATAGAGATTGAAGGAAAATCAGTTTCGCTGAATTTGCTGGCATTACCAAATGCAAAAAAGAATCGTACTCTACTAGGAACCGACTTTTTGGAAAAGTCCGGAATTGTTCTAGACATGAAGAACAAAAATTGGCATTTCTCTGACAATCCCTGTCGGAAGATTGGTTTCAAGAAAGATATCCCTGTAAAATATCTGCTATCTGTTGAAGACCCACCAGTAAAGAGTCAACAGCCTGTCGACAACTGTAGCAACAAAGGAAATTTTCATGATGAACGTTCAAGTTGCAACCAGCAACTCTCATACAGCCAAGCTATATCACCAAGCTCACTGCGTTCTGATGAAGGAGAACATTTAATGTCTGATCAGCGCAGAAAGATGAATGGTTTGTTAGAAAAATTTGAGTCTACCTTCAAGCTAGGGGGAGAGCCTACCCCTTTTATAGAACATCGGATCAATACTGGTGATCACGTTTGGGTCACCATGCACCCTGTGAGTAACGCAGAAAAGAAAAGGACTGCCAAATTCATGCCTCGACGTGACGGACCTTACGTGGTGCTCACACAGCGGTCACCTACAACTTATGAAATTGGAGATCCCAAAAATCCAACCACACCTATAGGAGTTTATCACTCTTCAGCTCTCAAGGAATGTAAAGCTACTGACAGTACTCCTGTGGTTCCGTTAAGAAAGAGAGGACGCCCTCCTAAAGCACGTAATGCTGACTCGTCGTCGGAGCCAGAGGGGGAGGTTGTAGCGCATCAGCCCCTTAACGTGTGTCTCAGCGATATGCGCCTTGATTGGCGATGGCGGACCACGTGACACACTCTCCGCGAAAGAGAATGAACCATTTTTCTCTAGTTGTTTCCCAAGGCGAGCGTAGAACTGACGCGCTGAAGTTTTGTTCCCCCGAGATGTTACTTTTTATGTTTGTTTATTCTTGTAATTGTTTTGTCTTGTGCTTTAATGTTAATTAAAATTGCTCTTTTGGCCAATTCTTGCATGAGTCATTGGATTCAGCTCTAAAAAACTTATATTACGCATTTCACCCGTTGAGGACAAATAAAAAAATAACTAAAGTTTAGCTCTTTTAAATTGAATATTTAATTTAGGCTTTATTTTAAAGACGTTTTCCGCACATGAAAACGAATACTGACAACTGCCCGTTCTAGTTATTCTCAGAAATAAAATTACCCACTATACCCTTTAGTTATAAACTGTCACCTTTTTACAAGTTTTGTGTGAAAGCAGGGAAAATTTCTTCAATAAATCGAATGCGATTAAATTTTCTCATCCTATTTTTAATGGCCATAAATATAAAGCAGTGGATTAAGACAAAATACTTCAATCAAGTTATATCTTTTCTATAAAAACGAGATGAATACTCTCTTTTGTGTTCATAATGAATATATTCGTCAAATCCGTATCGCGAAAATAGTAAAATTACAGTTGCAAAATTATTTATTTAAAGAAAATCACATTTCAGGTATTGATCTGGTGTAAAATTTTCCGCGGATTTCAAATCCGTTGAAATTTTCACTCTATCTTTAACGATCGCGAAGATAGAAACTTGGACTAGAGGAATAAAAAATAACCTAACGCCCAGCAAAACGCGTGTCATGTGAACGCTGCAGAAGAAACCTATGCTTCTCAAAACGCCTTCAAATCGCGAGAACGACCGGAGATATTTGAAGCGCCGAAGCAGTCTAGCGCTTGGATTCTCGCGATTTCTGCATGTGAACACTCCAGTAGAACTCTATGTACTTTGGCTACCCGCGTTTTGTTTAGACGTAAAACGCGCGTTGGAAAACGCCTCATGTGAACGGGGCCTAAGTTTTATATGTACGATAATTTGTTTTCCTAAAGCCCCGTTCACATGAGGCGTTTTCCAACGTGTGTCCCAAGCATAGGTTTCTACTGCACACCGTTCACATGACACGCGTTTTGATGCGGGTTAGGGCTTTTTTTATTCCTCTAGTCCAAGTTTTTATCTTCGCGATCGTTCAAGATAGATTCAAAATTTTAACGCATTTGAAATCTGCGGAAAATTTTACACCAGATCAATACCTGAAATGTGATTTTCTTTAAATAAATAATTTTGCAACTGTAACTAATATTTTCGCGATACTCATGACGAATATATCCATTATGAACACAAAAGAGAGTATTAATCTCGTTTTTATAGAAAAGATATAACTTGATTGGAGTATTTTGTCTTCATCCACTGATTTATAATTATGGCCATTAAAAACAGGATGAAAAAAATTTAATCGAATTCGATTTATTGAAGACATTTACCCTGCTTTCACACAAAACTTGTAAAAATGTGACAGTTTATAACTAAAGGGTATAGTGGATAATTTTATTTCTGAGAATAACGTATACCGACAACTGACCGTTCTAGTTTTCATGTGAGGCAAACGTCTTTAAAATCAAGCTTAAATTAAATATTCAATTTAAAATCTAAACTTTAGTTCTTTTTTTGGTAAAGATGTAGAATCCGAGGCATGTTTGCCGCCAAGCAATCTTTGTCACCAAATCAAGATGGCGTCCAAAGCCAGTATGTTCGTTAAAAAAACGCGGACTTTCATACGCGAAAAACCTTTTGCATAGGGTTGCCATAAAGTTGGATCAAAACACCAAGGTTACCATGTTTAGCGATAAATCGCTAGTACCTCGGATTCGACATCTCCACCCTTTTTTTATTTGTCCTCAACGGGTGAAATGCGTAAGATAAGTTTCAATTTTCATTCATTTTTCACATCCTCGTGTTTTATTGAACTCGATATCACTTTTGAAAATGAACTTAATTTACTGTGAGCTTATTTTTCATAGAATTTATATTTTAATCTTGCAATTAGTGTTATTACTATCACTTTTTTATTGCAATTAGTGTTATTAATCAAAATTTTTATATTATATATACGTGTAGACGCAATTTCTAGTAGCAATCTCCTAGTTTTCGATATATACTGTTTTTTGGTTTTTCTTTGAGAATTTTTTGGTTTTAACATAATTTTCTCGTTTCATCGTGGGGTTCAATCAGATTTTAGTTGAAATACGTTGCAATTACAGCTCGAACATGTCGTAGCGGCACACAGGGCTAAATGTTTCTCTGTAGTCGATATCCGCCGTCTGCGTATACCCCTTTGCTACTAAACGAGCCTTGAATCTCTCGATTGAGCCATCCGGATTTGTCTTCACCCTGTAAACCCAGCGATTGTCGAGAATTTTTCGTCCTTTAGGTTGCTCAACAAGCTGCCACGTTCCGTGCTTGGCATGCGAAGCCATCTCTTCGTCCATGGCTCGTTTCCAGTCGGCATATTCAGGAGACTTCGTTGCTTCTTCATATGTTTTGGGCTCTTTCAACTTCAGAATGCTGCTGTACACGTCGTAGTCGTTAAATCTGACGGCGTTGGATAGTTGAACGGTCTCGCAATGCATGCGCCGTCATCTGTGTTGGTTCGTCTTCATCAGTGCAAAGATCTCCAGTCTCCTTTGTGTCTGCATCGTCGGGAGTATCCAAGATTTCAAACCCCATACCGCTTGATGGACCGGTATTAGATGTCACTTCTAAAGGCTAGGAAGTAGGACCGATTTGCTGTTCATTGAACACTACGTTGACACTCTTTATCGTGTCATTCTTTGATGGTATGAAAACACGATACCCATCGTAATCACAATAACCAACCAAATAGCCTTTTATAGCCTTGTCGTCCAGTTTACTTCTGTTGACATCTGGTACATGTACAAATGTAGTTGATCCAAAAACTCGAATCCTGTTGATTGCCGGCGTGCGTCCAAACCATTTCTCAAATGGAGATTTTCCTGTGGTCTTACTTGGCCCAGTTCGATTCAGAATGTAAACAGCTGTAGATGCTGCTTCTGCCCATCGGTACTGTGGTAGGCCTGTATCCTTGAGCATAGTCATCCATTATTGTACGATTCTCTCTTTCAACCAAACCGTTTTGCTCTGGCGTATACGGCATAACGATTCGCAACTTGATGCCTATATCATCAGTCAGTTTCCCCAATTTAGCATTTTCGAACTCACGACCACCGTCTGTGACCAGTTCTTTTACATTTATACCATCCTTGTTGGCCCGAGCAAGAAACTGCTTGATTTTATCCACAGCCTCGTCTTTATGTCTCAGAAATTCTACACTTCGAAACTTTGAGTAATCGTCCTTAAGCACTAACATGTACTTCTTTCCACCTCTTGAGAAGATTGGCGATTCGAGCAAGTCTGCATGTATGATCTCACCAGACTTTTTCGTCTTGAATCGTTTTGATTTGAATGTTCGTCGACTTTGTTTACCATATGTACATGGCTCTCAAAACAGTCCATCGTCGATGAAATCGATACCATTCTGACGCAGGTACTGCTTCACATACTGTATTCCCTGGTGCCCAAGCCGTCGATGCCAAAGTGATAACGGCAACTTTGTCGTCGTCGTCATTGCCGTTTCAGGAAAAGGATTTGTTGTCATTTCTTTGTCAACCTGCTTCAACAATATGGATTCAATGCCACAAGGGGGTTCTGCTGCTTCAACCTTGTTGAAGCAGCAGAACCCCCTTGTGGCTTGACCGGTTTTGCACGTAGTTCAAAGAGTCCATTTGATGAGCATGGAGCTTCTAAAAGTACATTATCTGGGGTCTCCTTGCGAAAGAAACGACAAATCATGTCATCTGAATCTCCGAAGTTCGAGATTCCTCGCTTCATTGCTTTTGAAGCTGATAACAAATTTTTGCCGATGTCTGGTGCATACAATACATCACTGAGCTCAATAGATTTTTGTACGGTTCCAACCGTCACGCACATGTCAATGTCCCGCAGCCATATGCCGGTATTGTCTGCTTGTTACCAACTGTGATTTCTGCTTGTTTGTCAAAGTGACGGTACGTCTTGAAGTACTCTGCTGAATTCGTTATGTGTGCTGTAACTCCGTCGTCCTTAAGCCACACATTTCGGACACTATCATCTTCTAGACAAGCAAATGCACTGCATTGAGTATTTGCAAGGTGACTTTTCTGTCCTTGGCGTTGAGTCCCACTGTGACTTGAACTCACGATATTCATCATCAGGAAGAATAGACAAGATGCGTGATGCTAGCAGGTTCTGCGGCAATTTCCCTTCGCCGCTCAACTCTTGCTCACGTTGAAGATCCACCCACAGTGTACGCAAACGTGCGAGTGAATGCATTACATTTTCGTCTTTTTCGATCCGAAATGCGAAAAACTGTTGCAGAAGAGTGTCCAATTTGACGCTGGACACTTTCTCAAAGTTGCTTAACAACTCGGTCTATATCGCTCGTGCAGGATGCATGGTAATGCATGCGGATCAAATTCAACACATTCGCTGATACATTTGTGTGGATGATCACAACAGCTTTCGCATTCGCCTTTGCATACGCTTTTGCCGCTTGGTTGTACTCGCGTATCGTCTTTTCATTTGCGTCTGCTGCCTGGTCTGTTGGCTCGACAAGGGAATCATCGAAGATGCCCGCACAATCGTTGAGCACGAACAAAGAGTTTACTTCAAATTTCCAGTGAGTCGAGTTGGATGAACCTTCCAACTTGGTGCACTGAACAAAATTTTTAGCTTCCATATTACGTCGTCATTCACTAAAGTGTGCAAAAAAAGAGGTATCGGTACACAGTAGTCTACCTACACACAGTCCAGCAGATATGGTGAAATCAAAATCCGAAATCGAAGTCAAAATCCGTGATTCAAATATGTCGTCATAGCCATCGTTACTTCATCTGCGCAGTTGAACGTCTGTAAAACCCAAACCCTGCTGTAATATTAACAAAATAAAGTGATAGCTAGTTGAATTCAACAGTAAGTCTTACCGTTTAAAAAAAATAGAACACAGAAGAAAGGTGATGCCAGATACATAAAACATAATAACACAAAATAAACGAAAAGATGCCACAATATTGCACGCAATATTAATTGAATGCTCGATTCTCAGAAGCATTATTAATCATTTTCATTAACTCTAAAACCTAAAGTATTCGTTTTTTACCGTCAAGACTAGAGGGAAAAAACCCTATAACCTTCACTCTCCAGTGTCGATGATTCACCCACCAATAAAAAATAGTAAGGATTTGTTTTGAGTTAAGGGGTGATCACGGATTTTTTGGGTTCAGGAAGCTAGCAGATGAGTCATTTGTAATGTGATTTATCGTAAAAGCTAAACTGTATATGGAAAATTCGAATATTTCTATAAACTTTGATTAAAACGAAACTAACTGGAAAATGACCAAACAATTTCCTTAAAATTTTAAAATCGACAGTGTAAAATAAAAATATATCTTCTAAAACTACATTTCTAGAACCAGGAAATAGGAAACGGAATTTCTGTTTATATTGCATTTTTTACTAAGTATTAACAAAAAGATGACACGCAAACATAATCCGGCAGTGGTGATAATCTTTCTTTTTATGTTATTTTTGCAGGTTTTATCATGCTTCCTACAATCTATAGCATATTTCTATTTAATTTTCCTTCAAATAAATCTCTATATTTCTTTAAACCTATCTCTAAACATTGTAATGTATCAGCACAAATAACACTTATATAACTATAATTAGTTTTTAATTTTTTAACACAATTTTCCCTGAGTTCTGACTATCCTAAACGAAAACTAACCCTTCAATCTACCCTCTTTCAGGGGTTTTGTAGCACAAATGGAATAACGGTTGGGAAATATTTCAACTAAAATTTGATTAAAACCCACAATGAAATTAGAAAATTATGTTAAAACTAAAAAAATCTCAAAGAAAAACCAAAAAACAGATCATATCGAAACCCAAGAGATTGCTAATAGAATTTGCGTCTATACTTACACATAATATAAAAATTTCGATTAAAGTAGTAATAATACTAACTGCAAGATTAAAATATAAATTCTATGAAAAATAAGCTCAGTAAATTAAGTTCAGTAAATCAGAAGTTCATTTTCAAGTGATATCAAGTACAATGTAATACGAGGATGTGAAAAATGAATGAAAATTGAAATTTATCTTACGCATTTCACTTTGACAAATGAAAAATATCTTTAAAGTTTAGCTTTTAAATTGAATATTTAATTTTAGCTTGATTTTAAAGACGTTTGCCGCACATTAAAACTAGAACGGGCAGTTGTCGGTATACGTTATTCTCAGAAATAAAATTACCTATTATCCTCTTTAGTTATAAGCTATCACATTTTTACAAGTTTTGTGTGAAAGCAGGGTAAATTTCTTCAATAAATCGAATACGATTAAGTTTGTTTTCTCATCCTATTTTTAATGGCCATAAATATAAAGCAGTGGATTAAGACAAAATACTCCAATCAAGTTACATCTTTTCTATGAAAACTAGATTAATTCTCCCTTTTGTGTTCGTAAGGAATATATTCGTCAAATGCGTATCGGGAAAATATTAAAGTTACAGTTGAGAAATTATTTATTTAAAGAAAATCAAATTTTAGGAGTGGATGTAGTGTAAAATATTTCGCAGATTTCAAATCCGTTGAAATTTCCACTCTATCTTTAACGATCGCAAAGATAGGAACTTGGACTAAGGAAACAAGACTTGACAGGCGTCAAAACGCGTGTTATGTGAACTGTGCAGAACAATCCTATGCATCTCCAAGCGCCTTCTAATCGCTAGAACGACCGGGGATTGTTGAAGCGCCGAAGCTATCTAGCGCGTGGATTCTCGCGATTTCTGCATGTGAACAGTAGAACGTAAAACGCGCGTTAGAAAACGCCTCATGTGAACGGGGCCTTAGTGCAGTGTTATTTTCTGTTGAAAAATAAAACAAAGTATTTATTATTTCATGAGCGAAACCTATGTAAAATTGAGGAAATATTGTTAGTTAATTGAAAAATTAAATGGAATGTAATGTGTTTATTTTAGTTGAATATCATTCTATATTGTTCTTGAATGTTTATCCTAGAAAATTAAGTATTTGATGTGAAGGAAATTATTATTTTGTTTAAAAATTTAAGAAATCTAACGAAAGTGTAAAACTGTAATTGCTGTTAGGATCTTTATTTTTGAAACTGTAAACGCACGTACATAAAAACATCTTTAGTTGCACTCTGAGACTTTTTAACATTAAAGAACTTTCTGAGGACACATTCTAAACATGTCTTTCCTCTGTAAGGGAAGGAAATCAGACCTAATCCTTGTGTCACTGGAGCTTGGCATAGTTGCCAAAGAACAACAGACTATGGTCGAAATAAGGGAAATGATCACGAACAATAAAAAATATGAGGAAGAATTTGTAAAAAATATTCTAGCCAATATAATGGAAGAACGCATTGAAAACTAAAAATCCAAAGAGCAAGAAAGATTGGCAACAGAAAAAGCCAGAGAACACGAACGCTTGGCAGAGGAAAAAGCAAGAGAACGAGCATTTGAATTGGAGAAACTTCGTCTGCAATCTTGTAACCAATAGAAAACTAATCAAGTTTCCGCTGGAAACCAACAGGAATCCTCGTCAATGAAAATGGATCTCAAAAACATTTTGCATACTTTCAACCCTGACAAGGACGATATGGATCTTTTCTTGACCATATTCAAAGGCCAAATGTCATTTTTAAAGGTCCTTAAAGAAATGTACGTCGTTCATCTGATCAGCGTCTTACCAAGTGAAGTGACGAAATTGATCGCAAGAGAGCCGGGGACCCAGTTTGAAGATTATGATCACATTCAGAAAATATTACTCCAACATTTCAGGTTGACAGCTGACAAATTTCGACAACTGTTTTTGTTACACCGCAAGAATCCAGGAAACACCTGGCGTGACTTTTATTTTGAGTTAACGAGTTACTTCGAAGGTTGGCTCACCGAACTTGATGTCACGAAGTTTGAAGATCTCAAAAGCCTAGTAATTGCCGATCAGGTGAAGAGAGGAGTGCCCAATGAAGTAAAAGAGCATTTTTTTAGATACCTGGTCTGATCTGAATTCGCCTGAGGAGCTCGCGGAACGGCTCGACGCATAATGACTGTATCAGATCCAGTCAGAATAAAAAACACAGAATCTTCAATCTTGCAGAAGAAAACTCCTCCCAGATACGAACATTGAAACAAGAGACACAAACCTTCTTTCCCCAGAAGACATTACTATACAAGAGCCCCACAGTTCCAAGGAGAACAAAACGATGGCAAACACTGTCGGGGATCCCCAGTCAATGTAGGCGGGATCCCGGGGTCCTCAGTCAAAGTAGGCGGGATCCCTTTTCCCGCCTACTGACAGAGCGCATTGGAAAAACGATGATGAAACGAAAGACAGAAACCATTTGTCCTGTTGGGTGTGGAGTACCAGAAATTATTAAGGCCAAATGCTGCACGTGCAATCACGCACTGAAGAGAAATGGGACTATATTGTCAAGTGTAGTTATGTACACCTGTCTTAGCCCAACTGCTCTAGTAGCATCACTTGGAATCTACATCAACGGTGTCTATGAGGTGGCATGTGCCGACACTGGAGCCAGTCGCTCCATTGCAGGAGAAACCACGTATAGGAATCTTCTAAAACAAGGTACTGAATTCTCGAATGAAACCATAACCATGGTACTAGCTGATGGACAATCATCCATAGTTGAAGCACTACTCACCGCCCTGGTGACAATTGAAAGAAGAAGAGTACCAACTACCCTAGTTGTGTTGCCATATGCCAAAGGAAACCGAACCTTGCTGGGTATCCTGAGCCAAGCAGGAATTATTCTGAATCTAAAGGATCGTCAATGGCATTTTTCTGACGATAATAGAAAAATATCCCTTTTCCTAAAGATGATTTTCCCGTTCTCCCAAACACTACAGACCATGTACAGTCCCAAAGCACTGCAGAAAGTTCGAGCCACAGCAATCCATGTCAGCTACGGCCAGAAGAAGGAGAAAGGCTGACAATAGATCAGCGTAAACGCCTGAATGAACTACTTGGAAGATTCGAAACTTCAAACCAGGGGTAGAAATGAGACCTTTTATCGGACACGGAATTAATACGGGTGACCATCACCGAGTAGCGGGGCCGCCTTACAGGATGAATCCTGACAAGAAAGAAATCTTAAAGTAGTATGACAGAAAGCGGCGACAAGTATTTTATTCTCCTAGTGACAAAGTCTGGGTCACTTTGCATCCCATTAGTAATGCAAAAAACAAAAAGACCTCGAAGTTTATTCCAAAGCGTGAAGGCCCATACTTAGTTCTGACTCGGAAATCGCCCACTTCTTATGTCATTGCCAGCCTTTACAAACCGACAGAACCGATAGCAACATGCCACACATCTGCACTAACACCCTTCAAAGACACTGACACTTCTCCAATTGTCCCGCTCAGAAAGAGAAGTCTACCACCAAAAGCTACTTTGGGATCGAGCACAAATCAAGAACTTTCGTGTGCTTCGGAAACTGCTTCAAAGACCAGTTCCTTTGTCCAGAGATTCAAAAAGCCTCAGACTAAGCTACTGGTGCCACAACTCCCAAATCTTCCAGTTCTGTCTCTTTGCCGGCAGAGCCAGAGGGGGAGATTGTAGCAAGCCATTGAATGTACCACCAGATGGCGTTGTGACTTTTCGCCCGGGACTGTTCCCGCCATTACTACTCAGTTGCGAGTCAGCCATGAAAGTGCTAGGTTGTATATTTCGAGCACCTAATATTTTAAAACCTTGTGCATATTGTGCAGTTTAAATTACAGAGCAAATTACCAACACTGTACGAAGTTATGAAGTATTTTACAAGATACCTTTTATTATTCTCTTAATTTTAAATGTACTACATTGCTACGTTAAATGGATAGTAAGTGATTTTTCTGTTTTGAAAGTGATTTGTGTAGCAAGTCAATGTACCACCAGATGTTTTCTTCTAATTTCTATTTGTTTCTTTAGTGTTAAAAATAAATTTTTGTGTGTTTTCCCCTCGTGCTCTTTTGGATCTTGTTGGAACAATGTTGACACAAGTGTACATTTCTCTGCTGCTAAGCAAATTAATTTTTACCCATTTCTTGATAGTTAATGCATAATCTAAATATTTACTCACACCGCTGATAATTTTACACATGAGTAAAATTAAATAATAACTGAAAACTTTAAATATTTATGTGAATTTTAAGATGAACAAATATTATTGAAATAAAATGGATTAAATCTGAATTCTATGCATTCTTAAAACAATCTGCAAAACCAACACAGACAATTCTAAAACAGATTGAAGGAAGTCAAATGGAAACAAAGTAAAGTACAACATTTTTTAATAGAAAAAAACATCATGTTTCATATATTTTACAAAAATAATAAATTGTAGTTAAAAAAAAAGAATTTATTCTTTACATACTTGCATTTTATATGACACCTATTTCAGACGAGTCAATTATTAAATGCCGTCACCTCAGCTTTTGGGGAATGCAAATTATTTTTGTGATGACCACATGATAGTTTTGGGATCTCTTCATTGCTACTTAGAGCACATAATGCATCAAATTTGGGACACCCATATTGTTCCAAGTTGATGTTCGGAATATTCAATGCATCTAAGCGTTTCTTTTCCACACAACCACCTTTGTAAGCAGCTAGGTATTGAGTGCCACTCTTGGTCTGCTCGGACAATTCTAAAAACTTCGTGTCTAGACTTTCTAAGGGAGACACACCTTCCCATGCCATCGTACAGAGAGGAAATCCACATACGCAATTTTCAACATATAGCACAGTTTTGTAATCCTTGGCACTGTTTATGTTTATAAGGCGATAAGTTAAAACGAATTCTTGAAGTTACGTGCGATTTTAGAGATGAATCCGTATTCACGTACTAAGAAACCTTCTTAAATCTGAAATCCATCCATGAATATGCCACCTATCAAAAACTGCTCTTGTAATCTTGTCAAATGCTTCCTTTTGATCTTGGGCCATTTTTGGCTCATTCCCCTCTATGTATGTTGAGAGTACATTCACGTCATAGTTTCTTTCCATAAGTTCTTCACTCGGTAGGACTGAATCGCAGTTTCGATTGGGTTGCGGTAGTCCAAAGCTTTGTATGTCCGATCCACCGAACAATATAATCTTATCCTCAATGTAGATTAGAGCTATATTAAAGATGTCATCACTGTAGTCCAGATCCATATTCTGCTGCTATACGCGTGTTTGGTGCAGTATATCTTCAGACAGGTTCTCCTTGTGGTTCATCCATAAGTGATCGGTAGAAGACATCTAGCATATTTGGAGCATAACAGCAAACAGATTGCGTAAAATCTTTGGCGATCGAGATGCAGCTGCTTCTTCCAATGATTTGTTCCAGTGTTCATCGTTCTCCAGAAGTCCTCTAAGCTGGCAAGCATCTTTGTAAGTTCCGCAGACCCTTCCTTCAAATGTTCTCAAATCTATAAACGACATCGGGCCTTGTACTTCATGCAGCAAGAGTCGCAGGTGAAAGCATTCGGAGTTGGTCGGATGGGCAGTATACACTCGGCCTAGTGCATCGCTAGACCTTATTCCTGCTTGTTCTGGTACAACTTGTCCTTGTTTTTGACGGTTCCATATCTTGTTTCCGTTGTTCTAAGTGTGGTACTTTGGTACTTGGTTGTACAATAGGGTGCGTGCAAACTCATCTTGGGTGCAAAGTCTGAAGAAAGACGTCAGTGTTGTTTCCTGAGGTGCTTGGACACGTTGAGCAGCATTTTCTGTCGTAAAGTAGACTCTGACCATTCTTAAGGTGGACGCGCTTAGATGAATAAATGTGGGATGGCGCTCGTGAATTGGGAAGTTGAGTATTCTCCATACTGCTTCGTTGCTGCTGATATATCTTCGCGTTTGATACTGACGAATTTCATTAAGGTCATTCTCTCCACTTTTCAATTCAAATACAGCCATGTCATATCCTTTGTTAACATACTTACAGATGTACTTTATAGACTTTGCAGAATTGCAATATTCTACGTTGATAGGCGCATTAATAGAGGGCAATACGGAACAATCCACGTATCGTCCACAGACACACTGAGAAATTTCGTTGTGTCTCGCCTAGCGGTTGACAACGCTGACGGTGCCAGGCTTTCACGAACCAGTTTCAGCCAGTTTGCCGTGCGTGAACTACGTGCCAGTCTATTGCTTCCTTTGTCCGTTGAAAGATTACAGTTGTTCACTATTGTTTTATAACTAAGTTTTGAGTTTGGTGTTTGAGAGTTACGTGTTAAGAGTGAAATGGGCTTGAAAAGAAAGTGTGAGTTTACTGAAATACTTTAAAATGACTACAAATTTCTAAAAGTGTGTGAAAACAGCACTGGAAATGTACGGTGTCTGACATGTAAATCAGTTTTCATTGGAATACAAGGGACGACTTGACATTGAAGAACATTTTTAAGAAGTGGTAAAAAGCGGTAAGTGCAGCTTCATCTTCAAACATTACTAATTATTTTAAAAACAAGGTTGAAGGAGACAGTGAGTTACAATGTGCTGCAAAAGAGGCAACATTTGCCTATCATACTGCTAAACGCGAATTGAGTTTTAAAACAAGTGATTGTACTTCAAAACTATTAAAAAAATTGCTTGAGCCAAATTTTTCAGCAGCTCGTACAAAAACAGAGGCCATAATTGTCAATGTAATCTCTCCATACATATTTCAGGAAATATTGAATGATCCGAGGACGTTAATTATGTAACAATCACCATTGATTGTTCCAACAAAAAAGACGTGAAATTAATTCCTATTGTTATATATTGTACTTTAAGTGATGGAGTTAATGTAAAACTGCTCTATTTTGGCGAAGTGCCAGTTGAAACAAGTGACATTTCACGTTTTAAAGTGCATCCAGAAATATTCGCTTCAGTCAAAAGTAGTGTGCCTCTGTGTCGACAACACCAATGCCAATTTTGGCGGGGGTTAAGAGGCGTGGTGAAGATACTGCTTTTCGAAAATTGCAGCTAAAATTAGAGCGATCTAATCTTAGAATTGGGTGCTTAGCTCACATTGTGCATAATGCTGTACAAACAGCATGCGATGTTCTTCTTGTGGATGTTGAGACCATTGTTGTGAAGCTACAAGTCTTTTTATCAATACACTGTGAGGGTAACCAATATGAAAAAGTTTTGTGAATTCGTCAGTGTTGAATTCAAAAAACTTATCTCACAGCAGTACAAGATTTTTGAGTTTGATGTCTGCTCTAGAAAAGATTTTCTTTCAGTTCAGTCCACTGAAACTCTATTTTCCATCAAATGAGTGCAGCTCAAAACTGTTGACAGATTTTTTCAGCAATCCAGTTAATGAACTCTTCCTGATGTTTGTTGACACTCCAGATGTTGCAAAAACGATTTTAAAAGAACAGAATGACATCAGTGCTTCAGAGGCGTCGCAAGCCTACCTAGAATTGATAACAAAGCTGAAGGAGAGGAAGACACACAGATTTGTACCGTTTGGAGCTAGACAACTGCTAATCAAACTTAAGTCTGAAGGAGCGGTCGAAGAGGACTAGTTTTTGAGAGTGTATTAGAATTTTATGAAGCTGGAATCAAGTATTTGAAGATATGAGAGTCTAGTTTCGACAAAGCAGACATATTTTCATGGGTGACCCTTGAAAAGTGAAAAGTGACCTGGTTAGAACTTGAAGAGTGTGCAATGGCTGTAAACAGTGTAGTGCCTGATTCAATCAATATGGACGAACTATTTGATGAGCGTACATTATTCTGCAACATAATGAGTAGATTAAAACCCGAGTGGGAAGCCCGGCTGAGAAAGAAAACTCAATACTCAAGAAAAGTGGAAGGAAGTGATTGAGTCAGCGTCAAAATGTACCACTGACTTGAAGAACCTTTTCAATTTAGTGGAATTTGGGATGTGCCTGCCAGGTACGTCAGCACCAGCATAAAGGGTTTTTCAATTATGGCTAATGTATGGTCGGCTGAACGAGGAAGACTCTCCATTTCAGTTGTGAGGGAGTTGTTAAACATCAAAGTAAACGCCAAGTTGTCTTGCGGCGGCTTCTATGAAACAATCAAGCGTGATAGGGTGTTTCTCGGAAAAGTGATCTCATCTGAAAAGTACAAAAATAGTAAAGTACAAGACGGAAAAACAGCAGTAGTGAGACGCAGGTGCCGGACCCAGTACTAGTTCAAATTAAGTTTAAGGACATTTAAGGTGTTACAAGTTACAAAAACAATGAGTTGAATAAATATCCTGCAATGTAAATCAAACATAATTAGAGTAGGTTGAGTTTTAGTTTTTGTTTGTTTAGGTAAAGTAAATAAAGAACAAAGAACAGCAAAGTTTTTGAGAAGTTGATGTATTTGATTCACATAAAACTATTTGAATAAAAATGTATTGTTCATCAAACCTGTTTTTACTTCCAACACCCCCCCCCCAATAAAAAAGTGTCCGGGACTCAGGTCGAAAATTTATGGTGACCCTACCTTTAGGTCTACCTGTGTGCCAAATTTCATGACTGTAAGTGATATAGATTCGTCTGGACACAGCACACAGACACACAAACATTTCCTTTTGTAATAGTAGAGAGAGATTTGGTTTTTTTTTCTTGCTCAAGTTTAGTAATAGAATTAAATTGTATTCAGCGCATCAACGTGGTAGAATAAAAAGAAAAATCACATGCACATTTAAGTATGTCCTTTCGTTAAAATCTTGTATTACAACACAAAATTTTACTTGGCGCATTATCGAACGCACGTTTTCTGAGCACATTCTTCACTTATGCGTTCAAGTTACTTACAAAAGATAAGACTAAGATAAAGTTTAGCTTTACTGATTAGTAAGTGTATGGTGTTATATAATTGTAGACTGGAGGCAGTTCTTCATTCCTCCAGTCTACAATTATTTTTCTAAGAACAGCTAACGCTTTTCAATAGCAATGTTTAATATATGTGCAATTGCGGATTTTGATGGATTTCAGACTTAAGAAGGTTTCTTAGTACGTGAATACGGATTCATCTCTAAAATCGCACGTAACTTCAAGTATTCGTTTCAACTTATCGCCTTATAAACATAAACTTAGTGCCAAGGATCACAAAACTGTGCTAGATGTTGAAAATTGCGTATGTGGATTTCCTCTCTGTACGATGGCATGGGAAGGTGTGTCTCCCTTAGAAAGTCTAGACACGAAGTTTTTAGAATTGTCCGAGCAGACCAAGAGTGCCACTCAATACCTAGTTGCTTACAAAGGTGGTTGTGTGGAAAAGAAACGTGTAGATGCATTGAATATTCCGAACATCAACTTGGAACAATATGGGTGTCCCAAATTCGATGCATTATGTGCTCTAAGTAGCAACGAAGAGATCCCAAAACTATCATTCAGTCATCACAAAAATAATTTGCATTGCCCAAAAGCTGAGGTGACGGCATTTAATAATTGACTCGTCTGAAATAGGTGTCTTATAAAATGCAAGTATGTAAAGACTAAGTTAATTTTTTTAACTACAATTTATTATTTTTGTAAAATATATGAAACATGATGTTTTTTCTATTAAAGTGTTCTTATTTACTTCGTTTCCATGTGACTTCCTTCAATCTGTTTTAGAATTGTCTGTGTTGGTTTTGCAGATTGTTTTAAGAATGCATAGAATTCAGATTTAATCCATTTTATTTCAATAGTATTTGTTCATCTTAAAATTCACATAAATATTTAAAGTTTTCAGTTATTATTTAATTTTACTCATGTGTAAAACTATCAGCGGTGTGAGTATATATTTAGATTATGCATTAACTATCAAGAAAGGGGTAAAAATTAATTTGCTTAGCAGCAGAGAAATGTACACTTGTGTCAACATTGTTCCAACAATGCAGTTCCAACAGCATTGTTCCAACAACAATGTTCCAACAGCAGCAGAGAAATGTACACTTGTGTCAACATTGTTCTCAAAAGAGCACGAGGGGAAAACACACAAAAATTTATGTAAAACACTAAAGAAACAAATAGAAATTAGAAGAAAACATCTGGTGGTACATTGGCTTGCTACACACATCACTTTCAAAACAGAAAAATCACTTACTATCCATTTAACGTAGCAATGTAGTACATTTAAAATTAAGAGAATAATAAAAAGTATCTTGTAAAATACTTCATAACTTCGTACAGTGTTGGTAATTTGCTCTGTAATTTAAACTGCACAATATGCACAAGGTTTTCAAATAAATAAAGGGAAGTTAGTAAATTGCATGTTTAGTAATATGTATGTTTAGTAAAATGTATGTGTAGTAATATGTATGTTTTGGAAAAGCATTAAAAAAACATTTAATTTAGAACTTCACGGGTAAATGGTTTTTAATATTATTTTTCACTACTTCAAATGTGCAAGAAAACTCGTTCATAGTATGGATCTTGCAAAGTTTTAAATATATATAAATGTATAAAAGATTTTAATCTTACAGGTTTTTTATTATTATTATTTTACTATACATAAAACTCAATTTAAAATCACATTTTAAAACACCTTAACTGTACAAATTATAAGAATATGTGCATTAAAATGTTTGTAACACCTATCTAATGTGTAATACATTAATTTTCGAGGATCTATGAAATGTATCTTAGTATAAACATCTCTAACTTTTAAGAAAATTCCAAATCCTTACATTAAAGAAAATTTCATTTTAGAACTTACAAAAAAAGCAGTTTGTAGATCTATATAAAAATCCAGTCATTAAAATTTAAGTAAAAGCGTATTTTTAAAATAAAAAATTATATACCCAAGTAAAGATGTATTAGAAAATAACATCTAATTTAGATTTTCTAAGGTAACTGATTTTAAAACAATTGTCACTTCTTCAAATGTACAAGGAAACACTTTCATAGTATGGGTCTTGCAAAGTTTCAAATTTATACAAAAAAAATTTTCTCAAGGTTTCTTTTTTTTACTATGTATAAAACGCACTTAGGACTCTTTTTTTATTTCATATACGACACATGTATTCGTACAGTATCATGTAAATTAAATGCATTTCGGATCTTGAAACTTCTCACAATGAAACAAATTCCCCGTTCCCACTCGTTCTAATCGCTACTATTTATCAGTGATACATCAGGTTAATTAAATGCACTTTACTTCCAACTTGATAACACTGTATTCTCTTAGTGACTCACACTATCTTGATTGTTGAGGAAGCAACTTATATTAAATAATTATTAATTTTTCATACGTCTGAAGGTTAAGTTACTCCTAGGTAGTAAAACGTTACACATATTTAGGATGAGAGTGAAACCAATATTTGTTTGTCGGAATCCTCATGAGTAAACTTTCATTTTCTAGAGTTATTTTTTTAGTTTATGACCTTTTCGTGAAAATATAAATTATCGTGCTTGACCCAACGCTACTGATGCTATTGATAGATACTGGGGTACTAACTCCTTTTCATCATCTCTATGAGGGGAATACTATCTGGGCCATTTTTATAACGGTTCATCAATAGTAAGTTGGCATTTTCTCCGGTGGCATTCTCTACTTGAGTTTTCATTTCCAGTAAAAGGTCCACGCTTTCGCAGGTAAAGAAACGCCGCTAAAGGAATAAGTTAGTGGAGGATCACCAAAAGTCACCAGGGGTAGAAGGGACGGGATATCGCCTTGTATTTTTTTTAAATCGTCTATTCGCTTTCAAGTAATATCTTTTTTCAGTGCTCTGAAATGCTTTAAAGATTTTTATCACTAAAAATTCTGGAATACAATCCGTCTCGATTAAAATCCATAGCTTCTAAAATAAATACACTCTAGTAAAATCGAATGACTGAAAACTCACCTCTCACCTTTAACAATGAATACGAACTGAATGAATCTGCGATCTGTGAGCTGGTATTTAGGATCTAAAACTTAAGAATTATTACCATTCCTGTAAAACTAAACTCACTTTGCAATCATCCATGTGGCCAGATTACGAACGTAAAATTAAATAAACAGGAGAATAACAGCTCAACTCAAACCCCACTAGAACACACAAATCCAAAATAAAAAACAAGTAGAAAAACAGCTCCACCGCGCATGCACAAGGTGTAAATTACAAGTCCAAACTGTAAACAAGCAGCATATAAACAACTCAAAATCTATTCAAAACAACTCAACTCAACTTCTGTATGATGTCACTTCCGGCTTCCGGAGGAAAACAACTAATTTTCCAGTATAATGTCACTTCCGGCAGTAGGAGGTAAACAACTCACCTTCCGATATGTCACTTCCGGCAGCTAGAGGTAAACAACTCAACTTCCGATATGACGTCACGCGCCACTGTGCTGGAACCCGCTTTTCTCGGTAAAAGTTCCCTACTCATGAAGTATATGAATTACTTTTTATACCACTCTATCTGGTTCAATTTAGAGTTTTAAATATTTCTCGCTCTCTCATTGGTTAATGTTATATTTAAATATTTAAATAATATATATGTAGTATATTTATGATGTTAAACAATGTTGTTTGTCATTCCATGTGTATTTTTAGTGTTAAATAGCTCTAGCTTGCCATTCAGAAATTGTAAAAAATATTGGAAGTCAAAGCTAAGTCACATGCTTTGTATTATGGGGTACATAAGTTTGAGTAGCACTGGACCAAATGTAAGTGTAAAATGTTCATTTACTTCTGTCTTAAATGAACTGTAATCAAATTATCTTTACCAATATAACAGGATCTTGCAAGACATAAAATAGATCTTCATAATCTGTGCTTCGGGATGATGGTTGAGAAGAGGACATTATCTAAAGTTAAAACTTTTGCAGGTACTGAATCTACAAAGAAAAAGAAAATCACATTTCAATACAATGAACTCTTAATCCTCTCGGGTTAGTTGGATGCGTAGAACTATGTCTATTGTCTCCAAATACACATAATTGTACTAGTTTCGTTCAGCACGTGCAGCAATATGATACGACAAACTATCTTCTCTAACCCAAAATTTATTTTGGGCCGCGGTAGCCCGTTTTGAAGTGAGTCGGATTAGCAAACAGAGGATTGCGAGTTCGAATCCAACCAAAGACCGTCGTGTACGAAGGGGTCTGGTGCACGTTAAATCTGTCGTGAACTCAAATATCCTCACGTTGGCGTGGTACGAAAGTTTGGAGAGTGGGGTGCCAGCTCAGGTGTAGTCATCTGACCGTGTCACCTCATCATCTGACCATGGTTCAAAATTACGTGGTGTTGCTCCAGTGCGACGTTAATTAAAATACCTACCTCAAAATTTTTCCTCTCAAGCTCCGTCAACTGTTTGTAAAGTTGCCTCGTTTTACGAGGCATGCTTGCGTACTAGAAGAGCAATAATAGTTGAATTCACCGATACAATGTTTGATATTTGTTTTTTGAGACCGTTTATATCTTCCCAGATACATTTCAGCTGTATTGATGTGCATCCTATTTGTATACTCAGCTGTGATTTTAATCATTTTCATTTGCCATGATAAACTGTCTGCCAAATTTCTCGTCAATCCACTTACTCTTTCGTGGTGCAGCATTTTCAAAGAACGCGGTGTTTGAACAGCCGGAATAAAAATAAATCGCCCTTCTTCATTCAAGCAATTTTAGCAGTAGAACAAATTCAAAGATGGCATTCAACAGGGAATAACGTCTTCTATAAATTATTATGCATAAAATTTGCATGTCTTCAAATTGAAATTGAGCGCCAAATTCATAATTTCCAATAGCATTTCCCCATTTTTACACAAAACTGAATCTATATCACAACTTAATTTTAGATGCCAATTTTCATGTCATTCGGTTCAGCTGTATCGTAGTTGTGAGTATTAAAAGTTTATATTAATATTTAATCAGTTCTCAGACTTTTATTGATATCTTCCGAATAATATTGCTATAGCGCTGATATTTTATAAAATGTTGCTATTAAGAAACTCAAACAAAATTTGCCTAATGTTTTAGCTCCAGTGCTATGTTAATTAACTACATACCTAATATTTTACTTTTAAGTAGTTTTTAGTTTGCAACATTAATTATTAAATTAATATTTAATTTTAATTTCTACTGACAGATAAATCATGTTTGCTAAAATGAATTTACTTCCACACACAACTTTAAAAATAGCTGGATATGCGTCAATTTTGATAGTAAGCTCTTAAAACTAAAAGCAATGATGCTGTCCGCAAGTGATGAGTCGTGTGGATTTTTTTTCCAAAGGTTCCGGTGGTCTTTTCAAACTCCATTGTTAATGAACTCCAAATATATATTGTAACGTCTTGGTTCACGGGTAGGTTAGACTAGTTACCATTCAAAAATATCCGTTTCTAGACTAATTATTTTATTTACAACTTTGGTACAATTAGTCGGTAAAATGAATGAAGAGTTCATTTAAAGATTGTTCGTTGGAAAGTCCAAAGTTTTATCGAGGCGCTTCTTATGGCTGCTGGCGAGCCTCTCACAAATTACTCGGAGGAGTCTAAATCACGGCTACGGCGAGCCTTTTCTCAATAAAAATACTCAGATGAGTATAGAGTCCCAAGGCAGGAAGGATATCTCAGTCTTTTCCAGTTCGGATGAGATCAATCTCTCCACTACTAGGACGAGCAGTTACGCAGGTTTCTCGGAGGAGTCTCCTTCACGGCTACGGGCGAGCCTTTCTCAATAAAATACTCAGGCGAGTATAAAATCCCGGGGCGGGATAAATCAGCCTTTTCAGCTCTGGTGAACTTTAGATCTCGGTGAAGTCTCCATTACTTGGGCGAGTAGTGACCCAGGTTTCTCGGAGGAGTCTCCTTCACGGGCTACGGGCGAGCCTTTCTCAATAATATACTCAGGCGAGTATAGAATCCCAAGGCGGGATAAATCGTCCTTTTCCAGCTGGGATGAGCTCTCCCGAAAGATGGCAATCTTTCACCGACAGTGAACGGGTGTTCACTTCTCGTTCGACTCCAAAACGGTCTCTCTCTGCTAACCTCCTCTCTCTTCTGTTCTCGTTAAAGATCTCAAAAACTCTATATATATCGGGTGCTTCTCGACTCCTCCTTTTCGTTTCCGGTCGGCCTCTTAGTCGGTCCTGGTTGGCTGTTGAATATTCTCACCATCTTCGGACCTTCACGAATGGCTCTCGCACGTTGGCCTCTCCCCTTCACTTTTACGACATACTTCGGCGGACTTGAAAGGAGACCATAAACCCATGTCGGCAATGGTCATCGTAATTCATCTCCGTACCTTTTTGTCTCGAGATGTCACAGAGAGCGACAGAAAGACGCCTGCCTTTTGTTTCGAAGCCACCGACGATTTTGCCCCCTGGAGTCACTACTGCCGTTAAAAAGCTATCTCGGGGTGATCGTTCTTTTCGACACGATCGCCGCCAGATTATCAGCTGCCCTATCTCCTTCGGCTGATCCGCCGGCAAGATTGTCAGTTTCCCTAGCCGCCGTTACAATATAACAGGATGCAGCTAATTAGACTAAAGTCTATATATTTAGCATTCGATTACCAAAAATGACCGTAAAGCGACAAACCAAACCCAAAAATGCAACAAAACGGATGCATTGAACTTGAATTTTAGGCGTTTGAAGACTTGAAATGATGTTCGGGGAGTTTTAGTTTCCATCTTATACGTTCCTTTTCCCACGAAATATTGCTGATGTTCGCTTTTTAAATGCAAATGTAGTCTTGCAATTAAATTTGAGTTTTAACGAGAATCCTTAAAATTAACATATAATTATGTATTAAATGGTAAAAAAAAATAAAAAATACTTACAACTGACTATTTTCGATCTTGCAAATGAAAGTGAGAAAAGTTAATTGATTAGGAAATTTTGTTTATTAATTCATAACATCTGCTTTGAACTTGAAATCTAATAAAGAAAATAACGTTGCCAATAGGTTTAAAATTTTAAGGGACGTCTTTTATTTTTGGTAGGTTGGTCGACACAGATCTGGCCCTTCATAAAAAACCAACCAACCGCATGGGATAAAGAGAAGTAAAATCCTCATCTTACGGTGGTTCGATTCTATACATTGGAAATTCCTCTTCATATTTAATAGCCCGTAGTGTTGCTCCAGTGTGACGTTAATTAAAATACGAACATACCTCATTATATTTGTAAATAAATATTGACAATATAATAAACTTGTGCAACATGTCATGTATGCACAAGTTTATTATATTGTCTAGTGATTTTGAGGGGTTCATACTTTTACAAGGTCTTCAGAATTTCATTACGATCACAGGTCTGAATTCAAACTGCATTTGAAAGACTGGTAGCAGGACACCCGCAAACCTCGATCTCTACTACACAAAAACTTAAAATTGCCACCCATCCGGTGGGTTTACACATTTCTCGGAAAGTACGATTCCATGTTTTAAAAAAAATATGGTATGTTTTTACGGTCTCTAAATTATGCATCGCGATTTCATAAGGTAGGCAGAATTTACGACGCACTGGAGCTACGCAACGACTATTGGCGATGGTCCCGGATCAATCTCGAACGCGACCACATTAGACAATTGCCGATTTAGTTTTTTATGGCTGGTTCAATCCACTCCAACTGATAGCTTGATGACAACAAACATGGTCTGGTGTAACGGTATATTCTGTATCCATTGTTTGAACTGAACGGGCTCGTGTCTTCCAATCGTGATATTTCCAATCTTATTCCGAACAGTAAGTTTTTATACGACTGAGAATACTGTATTGCGTCGGATAACACTCTTTATTGCGTAAGTAAAACGAAACTTGGCTGTGTCCCATCCATTTCACAATTTCCAGTGAAAGAAACGGAGTAGAACAAAGAAACTGTTTTTATCAAACTAAGTGTGAGCGCACTGAAGGTTGTTGAAACCGAGCTTTTAGAACCATTGCATCAGATCCCAAACAGAAAACCCAGCCAATTGAATAACACTCAAGTATTCAACAAAGTGAAAGAGCAAGAAATGCGTGGAATAGCAAGTCGAATAGATGAAAATGTTTTAAAATGGAGTATGTACTCGCGTTCTTCGGTAGGAAAAATAAACTTCAAAGCATTATCACCTCGAGAAAAGTGATAAGTTAAATGAAGATTTTATTTTTTCAATTTACCCTTTCAGTTCCGGTGGGTAGTTGAATTTAAGTTGCACTGGAGAAACACAAAGGGCTATTGGCGACGGTCCGGGATCAAACAGAAGAGAGATCCGAAGTAATTTTGAATCACGGTTAAATGACGAAGTCAACACCTGGGCTGGCACTCCACTCTCCTGACTACCACACACCACAACGTGAAGACATTTGAGGCCATGACAGATTCAACGAGAACCAGTCCCCCACGAGTCTTTGGTTGGATCGAGTTTCGAATTCGCAGCCTTCCGGTTGCTAATCCGCGACTCTACCAACTGGACCTATTAGAATTGCTTAAGGCTATGTATATAAATATTTTAGGTACATTAAGGCTGTTATGGTGCATAAATATTTTCTCATTCGACATTCTGATGGTCTAGGCCGTTGTACAAGGGCAGTGAGAAAAAGCGGCCCATCAGGCCTTCAATGAACTAAATTTGTTATGTGCAAATGCATTCATATATGGTGATAGTTATTCACCTAGTTTTTGTTCTAGAAAAAGGTTCTACATATAGTGCCCTTCAAAGAGTAAACAAACTTTCAATTAAACTCGAACAAAACAAGGAAACCAAATCAGGAAAAATGCTACAAATTTTCAAATTGAGAAAGTGATGTATGTTCATAAGATTTTCAACTTCGTTTGGCTCTCCTGTGTTAATTTTCTTGAGATGTCACTTTTCTTCGAGATGCGGTGCATTTTCTATTACCCCTCAACATTTAACCATGGGATGACCGATTTTTACATGCTGGAGGGAGCATAAAGCCTACGTTCAACACTATATTTTTAATTTTTTATAACTACTAGAAGTATTATAGAACTTTCTGAATAACGATTGTGACAGGAGCCCCATGTTTGATATCAATCTAATAAACTTTTAAGGTTTACAGGCTTTTGTCTTTGCCAAGCAGTGAAGTGAAACCCTGAATAAGAGTACAAAGAATCTAAATTGACATTTGTCGAATGAATCTGGTATATTTTCACCCAAATATTGTAAAACTAAAGTAGAATTATTCCTTAAATTATTTTTTATCAATTTGTAAATTGTGTAATAATCTTTCACCACTGTATTTAGTTTCAAATTAATTATCAAATTTTAGATATTTAGATGGGTCATGAAGCAAATAATTAAGAACCACTCATTTAGATGGTTATATTATAGAAATTACATGTTTAATGGTTTATGTTTGTGCAAGTGAATTTTATTAAACAAATAGTTCGAGTTAGACTAGTGAGATGAATTTTAAGGACTGAGGTGTATTAATCTTTCTGAATCCAATTACTTTAACGTTAGTTAAGCTCTCATATTTGTAGTACTACACTAATGCAAAGGTTTCTAAATTAGATAATTAGCAAAAATTAGTTATATGATGAAACATGCAATAAAATCTATCCATCAACATAAAGCCTAGCAAAAATCTTTCCTTTCTTGTAATTTAACACAATATTCAGTTATTTACTGACTTCACGATAGCCATTTTCCATTTATTTTTTTGTTATAACCACAGTAGCTGACCATTGTAATCTTATTTTGATGAAACTAATAGTTCAATACTTAGTTGCACAGGAAAAATAGTGCTCTAATAGCATACATTCTTTTGGAATCTTACTGTACTATTAATCCAAATTTGTAATGTGTGGGGGCTATTTTTATTTTTACTGAACATGGAATTAGAGTTGCTCTAAACTATATAAAATTTATATTTAAAAACTACAAGATATTTATTTCCAATCCATAAAAACATGAATTTAAAATTAATTTGATTTCTAAAACTTATGAAACTAAAAATTATGATCTCTTGCCTTAAAAAAAGCACTAAGATAGGGATTTTCAACCTTTTATGTAACAAATGGCAAATGAAACAAATTACTAAAATTCTGTGGCACACCAAAACGTATGTAGTATTTTTTGCCAACAAATCTGACAAAGATATAATTTGATTGATTTACAAATAAAAAAGCAATTACATACCTCTTTTTGCTCGAACGTGGTATTAAAAAATTTTTACTTAGTAATAGAAAATAATACTCACAATTATTTGAGTATTACTTGTGAACCCACTTGTCAAAAGTTCAGAACCAAACTGTTGAAATGGAATAAATCTTACATGATTTAAACTGCTTCAACATGCCTAGGGCACACCAGTGCCATCTTGTAGACAAAGATTGAAAAGTACTGCACTAAACTAGTGGAAAAAGTGATTTCTTTGTACAATATGGTGCTATATAACAACAAACTAAAATGTCATAAAAAGCAACATATAACACAAAACCCATTATTACATTTTATTGCACCAACATTTTTAATTGCCTATTTTCCTTAGTTTAAAACTTCTAAACTGTCTTTTCAACTTTAGTTCACATACAGTAGCACTGGTTACAACATTTTGATTAAGAATATTTTTCTGAAGTAAGCCAAGTATAATAATAAAAACACAAGAATTGTCGGCAAATGCCACTCACCAAAGACACTTTATTAAGTGCAGAAAAAACATGGTATAGACAACACTTAGATAAAGTAATTATGATGCAGCACAAATGCATAACTGACAAATGCCCACAAGAAACCCAGCCATAGAGTGGAAGACTCAAAGAAAAAGCACAGCTACATTTATATTGAATGAAGCTAAAACAAGAAAACAATTCATTTCAAAACACGGAATCTAAAATTATTAACAGAAAAATAATTTACATGTTAACTTTTAATCGAAATATCTGTGACTCCTTAATGTTAAAGAGTAAAATGAGCAAGATGAATGAGTCATGCTGAAGGCTACATGATGTCACAATCCTCATATATCCATATCCTTGAGTGTATGCACTTAACCGTAAATGTCTGGTTACATCGCAATGTTTTGCAATGTCCAATGGCAATACTGGCAAGGTCTAAAATTGTTCACATTCAGTTTTATAGAAATATACTATGTTGCTCTCCGGAATATCATGTTTCTCCATTTCCAGAATCTTCATTGTCTTCGTCATAGTCTTCTTCTTGATCCTCATCATCCATGTCATCACCATAATCATCGTCATAGAAGTCAGTCATATCAGATTCCTGTTCAGATGGCTTTGCCGTGTGCTTAATACAGTATTCTTCAAGAGTCATAGGCACTATAACATTGTCTTTGGAAGCCTCAGCATGAGTAGCAGAAACTTGTTTCCTAAGAAAAGCAAATAGAAATTTGTACACAAAACATCCAAATTCATAAAAGCGGACACACTAACATTTTCATGAAATAACAGTTACATTGTATCGTCAGCTAACAAATGAAACACTTGGTCAAAATTTTCAAGATAGGAGGTTGTTTAGTTTTTATAGCCCAGAATGGGCTGATCTTTAGACTGGTGAAGTCCACTAAGCCAATTTATTTTCTTGGCATGAAGGTACTGAAAGGTAGATTTCTTTAGAAACACTTAGCGAGTTTAGCAAACTGAATAGAATTTCCCCCTTCTTTTTTTCTCAGAACTATGCTTTTTAACTTAGTGTTTCAATCGTAAGCTGACGATGTATTTGGCAGAATGGAAATTTAACAAACCTTTGTGAAAATTGCAAAAAAAATGAAATTTTTACTCCCTCTTTAGTTTCTCCTTAACCACCATAAACCAAGGTATACTGATTTAAATCAAACTTTAAATTTTCTTTTTTCTTAATTGTATTTTAATGATATTAAAAATTAAATAACCTGGGACAGAATGTATGTTATTTTATTTTATTCAAATAAGCTTAAAAATTTGCTTATTCTCAAATGAAGAATGACCTTAACTGAAAATAACTGCATTCCTTATTAGAGGCGGTAGTATTAATTGGGATGCAGTGGTGCCAACTTGAAAAAATTATTGGGGGACGTAAAGCACCACCTGCTTCATATATAAGGATGTTTCAGAGCTCTTCATTTTGTTAACATAAATAATTACTGACATTATTGGTATATTTTGTAATATTTATCTAGGAGGACCAGGCCTCAACCAAAAAAATTTTAGGACCCAAGCAGTTCAGGTCTCTAGAACTTTGTGCCCCTTCTGATAAATGATCTGCTGAGAACGAATCACTCTGCATATTTGGTTACTCATATTATTTGTAATATTTACCCCTTAGATTTGGGGATCCTGGATCCAGCATAAAAATTTCCAAGGGGGGTCAGGTTCCTAGAGCATGCTTGGTATATGCGATTTTTTTAAACTTATTTGGTTTCTCATTAGAAAAATTTATTGGTGAGGGCATAACAGGTTTGGGTCCCTAGGAGTTGGCACCATGTTGGAAAGACAACTGACCAACAAATACTTCTTTTTGTTCACTGAAAATAAGCTGAGTTTGGGGCCAGTTTATACATTGCAGTGTTTTAAGTTAATTTTGAGTCTTCTCTGTGGAAAGGTTGCATAGGCTTGTACTGATTCCCTTTCAAGAAAGCATTTGCTATTTCTGATAAAAGGAATCAGCATTGTTGAATATTTGTTTTCAGTAGGTTAAAAATGACTACTGGGTCTCACTTCCTAGCTTATTTAGTAAACCCCCTGGGGGAAAAAATTGACTGAGCTTAAATAGAAAGAATTTCTTAATATTTATTATGATCTGTAAAAATTTATTAAATTTTATCCTCTTACTAAATTATTATTTTTTTTCTAGAATTTTAAATATCATGGATTTGTATTGTGAAATACAATTTAAATGAAAGAATAAAAGTAAGGCCCAAGGATAATTTTAATGTTTTAATCTTTCAAAAATTTGTCCTGTTATATTTTCTAAGCCCTTATACATATTAATGTTTACCATAAATCAATGCTATCTAGAAACTATTCTGTGATTTCCGTACCTCAAATCTAACAGGTTTAAACATAGAGGCAACAAATTAATTAAAATCCATTTAAAAACTTTTAAAATACAATTTAAATCAAATAAATCCAATGATTGTGAATTTTTTTTTTTAGAATCATGATTTTTTCATACCCTGTCAAACTATTCAATGGTTATTGGTAAAACCTAGTTTTAAGTTGTCCATATATTTGATGAACAGATTGACCATAAATGCAATAAAGGAAATATTTTTCAAATGTGATTCCAACTGTTCCCCTGTGTACTAATTTTATCTAATAGAAACATAAGCACTATCTTTATTAGGAAATTATATATAACCTTTACAATTCCATTCTTTCTTGATTTTATCTGGTATCAGTAACTTGAACAGAGCTATTATACAAAATAGGGCACACCAATTTAAAACGGCATGATTTATATCAAACTGAAAATGGAACCTAGGATAGGATGCATGTTATTTTATACAAATAAGTTTAAAAAATTGCTTTTATTCAGGAACACCCCAAGAATGACCCATTTTTAAATTAAAAATAACTGATTTCCCTACTTTGAGGACACTAAATTGATTGGGATGCTGTGGTGCTGATTTGGGGAAATTATTAGGGGGCCAAAACATTACTTTCTTCATTTACAAGTGTGTTTTGGAATTCTTTGCTTACATATATCATTACTAGTATCAGTATACTTGCAATATGTGTCGCGTTGGAGGATATCAGGCACCAACCATAAAAACATTAGGTACCAAGGGTCTCTAAGACTTAGCGCCCCTGCTAATAGTGCCTCTTGGAGACATTTAATCATCATATTTGGATACTCATATAAGCAATACATAATCTTTATGTTTGGGGGTCTTAGGCCCAAGTCATAAATTTTTTCAAAAGGTTCCAATGGGGTAAGGGCACAGGACATGGCATACCTAGTATAAATGCTTTTTTAAACTTATTTGGTAACTCAATGGAAATATTTCCCTTTTAAACTCATAGGAGTTGGTGCCTGTGGGATGACAATAACTGATTAAATATTATTTTCTCACTCACTGTAAGCGTCACTAGCAAATTGATTTATCAACAGAAGCTAAATTTTATACATATGGTGCCAGTTGATACATGAAACATTGTAAAAGTGTTTTTGGTTAATTTTGATGTATGCCCATGGAAAGGTTGGATAGACTTGAATTGATACTCTTTCAATAGGGTAATTAATGAAAGGAATCAGCACTGTTTAACATTAATTTTCAGAGTGAAATCTCTTGATATTTGCAAAAGCAAAATATTCATTGAGTATCATGCATGTAATTATGGAAATTAAGTGAAAGCAGATAATTTTTTTGGTTCTCTTTAAAAAACATTGTATCTTTGGAATGGGGAAACGGATTTATATTTTAGACAAAGTCGAAAGGTAATAAAAAAACAGGAAAATTAAAGTTTATTTAATTATTCTTATTTATAAAAATTTATTATATTTATAAAATTTAATATTAAATCATCACCCCTTATTAAAATAGTAAACATTATGGATTTGTATCATAGAATTCAAATGAAATAAATGTAACAAGGCCCAAGAATAATTTTGTTTTAATCTTTCTCAAAAATTTGCCCTGCTAGTTTCTAAGCCATCATAAATATTCATATTTAACATAATTCAATTCTTTCCAGAAACTACACTGTGATTTGCATGTCTCCTGTCCAAGAATAAAATTGATAAGATTAACTAGTTAATACAAATCCAATTTTTAAAAGACATTTTTTACTCTGATACAAAACATTTCTTGCATACATGGCACATTTAGACAGTTTTTGGTCAAAATAATGGGATAGATTTTTTTAAATATATGTTTTGTGTGTGTTTGACTTTTTTTTGCACATTAAAATTTAAAATTTTTTAAACTAATTTTAACACATGAGTGAATAACATTCCCAGGCTTTGAGCTTAAAAAATCAGGAAATAATTTTCTTTGCACTTAGTATAAAATAAAAATAAAAATTTTATTTTTAGTATATATTATGATAATATACACCATTGCTTACATTAGAAACTGGAAAACTTACCGTAAACATGACATTCCAATACAATAAAAATCTAATAAATTTTATAGAGCATTTAAAATTTATTTTTATATTAAAACATTACATTCCATGCATTAAAAAAATATTCACTGATTTAATTTTGGTTTACAAATTTGGGGCTAAAATTCAAATGACTGTTGGCCTATGTTCAATTCATCTCTCATCAACTGAAACTTAATTTTAACTTGGTACCAGTTCAACAGACATTAACTAGGCAATATTTTAAGTTTTAGTGTGGATATTGCATACAATTTTAAAATCCAATTCTAAGAGTATTCATAAATAAAGCACTAGTTTTATAAATTGTAACAATGAAGTATGTTATTTTAAAAGCATTTACTCAAAAAATAATTTTTGCATCTGGTTTTTAGTTTTAACTATTTGTTAATCACTACCAATTTCTTCGAAATTTATTAAATTTGCAAAAGTTAATGCTTAAAAGTATTTATTGTTTGTATTATGGGGACCCAAAAGTGAAAATTTTTAAAAAATCAAAAGTTTGTTATGCTACATGATTTAGCTTTGGTATCAGCTTTTAAATTCTCAGACACTTAAATACTCCTTAAATTTTTTTAAGTCCATCCCTGAGACTCAGTATATAAAGCATGGGATTTATCACTATATAATCTTTATTTTTGCTGAAAGACATTAACAGGTACGTGTAGGAGCTTTATTCTTATGATACATAACATTCAGAATGACTAATAAAAAATAATGCATTTCTAGGTTTTTGATGTTCATGAGTAAAAGTGCTAGGAAATCAACATTCTAATTTAAGCTTACAATCAATAGATCCAATCCTGATTTCATAATTCTGGGTAAAAAGTCATTTTCACTTAGGTAACTCAATCATCTGCCTTAAGGTACTTTTTCTTTCAATTCTGTTTTATGATTTTTCATTAACTTTTTTTGACAGCTACTTTTAAATTCATTCACTATAAATTTCTCCTGCCATTGACATTTGTTTTATTCAGTTTAAACACTTGAAAAAAACTTTACTACTAGTACTTTCCAAGAAAATTAAACTGTTTAATCTATAGAGTGACAAGATATTAAACTGAAAATATATCTAACTCATGCAAGCTTTTGTAACCCAGACTGCCAGTACCAAATTTTAATAAGAAAAAACATGGGCTCTCTATTTGTATTTTATATAGTATTGGTTAAATAATGACCAATCTAAATATACCAAGAAACTATACAGCAGATACACTGCCATGTAACAAGATCTCTAAAAATTGGGAAGGTTTTTATACCTGAATTTGATTTCTAGGTGCTTGGTTAAGGTCATATTGGCTTAATTTTTTTAACTACACCTGTTTTCAAAATTAGTGACACAGGCATACGTCTTTCAATTGCTGATATATTATTTTCAGAATCAATACTGTTTTAAATTACGAATAGATAAAATGAGATTTTAAAACTTGTTGAAATGAGACAAATTATCATGGTTTTGAATTTTACACCTTTAATTTATTTTCATGTTACCTTAAGTCAACTAAATTTTTATTAGCATTGGTCAATAAAATTTCTATCACTTGGAAAAAATGTAATCTAAGACTTAATTCTGAAATTGAAACACGGGCAAAAGTCACTTGACTTTTGGATTTTGCAGAGAAAAGTTTTACAGAAATTAGACAATGTATTAGATGGGTGGTTGGATTTTATGGCACAAGGGCCATATTGGTCAAGCTGCACCAAACACTGACAGACAATGTGAAGTACACACATACACTCTGTTTGTGAAAATCGCAACACAATGAAGGAATCATGCAAAATAAACTAAATTTGCAGGAAATGCAAAACAGGTTACGATATGCAAATGATTAGAATTGCAAAGCGATCACACATGTGGAGCCCAAGGAACACCCTCTAAACTTCCAAGTGAGCCATGTATAAAAAGCACTGCAAAGGTGCGTTAAAACGTGTGTATTGTCGTTTGACTGCTGTAAATGATTGATTAGAAGTCAATATGCCTCGCCAAAAACAAAGAGTGCCATACGAGCAACTAACGGCGTTCGAACGGGATCGCATGATCGACCTCTATGAGGGTGGACTTTCATATCGTGAAATCACCACTCGCACGGGGCGTAATGCCACAAAAGTGATGCGCGTGTGGAAGAGAATGACAATGGAGAACTGGACAAGTCGAAACCCCGACAGTGGGCCACGCAATGACGTCACCACGGGATGACAGTCACCTCATTCGCATGGCGATGATGGATCGTACAGCATCCTCTTGAGCATTGCCACAACATTGGAGCACATCTACAGGTGTGTCATTGTCTGCCCCCACGGTTCGTCAACATCTGCTGCACCATGCGCTATATGCAAGGATTTCCCTGCACAGGATTCTCTTGACGCTGAAACACCAATACATCCGGCTACAATGGGCTCACCAATCCACCCGATGGCATGCCGACTGGCAACAAGTAGTCTGCTCAGATGAGTTCCGCAACAATCTGGACTATAACGATGGACACGTACTCGTCAGATGCTACAGAGGTGAACGCCTTCTCCTGGAGTGTCTTATTCAGCATTATACTGGACGAACGCCTGGTCGTTATGGTCTGGGGCGCTATTGGATATCATGGGCGATCCCGCCTACTCCAAATTGTGGGGACCCTAAACAGCGGGCGCTACATCAGGGAAGTTATGGAGCCCGAGGTCCTACCCCTCCTGCAATGCATTCCCGGAGATGTATTTCAGCAAGACAATGCCCGTCCACATGTTGCTCAGAATGTACAAGCCTTCTTCCATGGCCTACATGTTCCCTGGATATGTCGCCCATTGAGCATGTCTGGGATTACATCGGACAGCAACTCACTCGTCAGGCAGAGAATAAGGCTGAGCTTTGGTATCAGATAGAGGCCATCTGGAATGCCATTCCTCAGCATGACATTCAGAATCTGTTTGATTCGATGCCACGACGTGTACAGGAGGTACTCATCGCTGCGCGTGGCGGCTGCACAAGATATTGATTTTCGGCATTATTTTTGTTTTATTGCTCTGTAAATTTTATCGTTTATTTAAACCACTATAAGTAATACGTGGAATAAATTTCATTTATTTCTGATGATTCTTTCATAGTGTTGCAATTTTCACAAACAGTAGTGTATAAGGAAAATGTTATAGATATTAAATACACCCAGGGAGGAATTAAACCTGTGCCGCCTACAATCCATGTTCCTAGCACTGTGGATAAATCCACTGAGCCACAGCAGCCCCAGATAATGCATGACATGGATCAATGGTTTTAAATTTCACATAGAAACATAGGATACATCAAAAAAGAAAAGGTGAAATTACTTGAAAAATGATAGCTTACCTTATAATATTTTCATATTCTTTGTCTTTGCCTTTAGTATCCTTCCAACGCCTATACATGACAGATGCATCCACATTGGCAGGAGAAAACGTGTTTGGCTCGTTTAATAGTGATATCACACTTAGCAATATAGTTCTGCAAAATAAGCATTTTAAAATTAATTACAGCAGGTTATTTTACAATGCAATTTACTTCTCTTAAACAAAAATAAACATTGGACACTACAATATTTTATCTTAGAAGCATCTAAATGATAAAAACTGCTTATTTTATGGCAAATAGAAAATATATATTGTTTTTGTAAATATGGATAAGCAGTAAAAGGGTTGCATTTCTTTTTTGCCCATGGGAAGTATTTCTTATTATTCTCATTTACAGTAATTTTCAGAAGCAGGGTGACTTGCTCATAAGAGTTTAAAAGCCTGAGACTGCTGCTTTTGCACAATACTTGCGCTGCTTAAGTGCACCAGTTTTTTCACCACACCTAAACTTTTTCTGTAGCTGAAGGATAATTCACAAAAATGCAGATTAAACTTGAAGCTGTTGAGAAAAGTAGTGAATTTATAAACTTTACTCTGGTCTCACTCACGTGATGTGAAATATTGTAAGAATGTCTACCAATATTGTCAAGTTAGGGAGGTGTGAAATTCATCAGTATACTTCAAGAAATAACAAATGGCATCTATTTAAAGGAGATCTTTCCCATACAAGGATCCCTAAATAAAGATCACACACTTACCACTCATTTTATTTTTTAAATGAAATGGTGCATTTGCATTTAAAAAAAATCAAACTTTTTTAAGAATCAACTTTGAAACTTGCTTTAATCGCTATCAAATCTAATACTGCTTTAAAAGTTCTGAAAAGTGAACCAATCGGTCTAGAGGTCAGGGTGCTGGTTTCTGGATCAAAAAGTTTGTGGTTCGAATCCGGGATAAGGCATGGATGTTTGTCCATCTGGAGTGAATGTGTGGCCTCTATAATTTGGTTGTGTCTATAATGTATGCAATGCAAGGTGTTATGTGAAGCCATCCCCTGTGGTGCTAAGTTGTACACAATTTGGGCCTTATAGCATCATGATGATTAATGTTCAATTGGCAGGGCGTTGAGAAAAAAGTACTGAAAAACTGCTATTCAGCAGGAATAAATATAATAAAAGTTTCATCAATGCAAATCTGTTCAGAATAAAGAATTCTCATCACCAAATTTTTTTAAAGGTTGGTTGTTGGTGCAAGGTCCAAGATTTGAACAAGCTGAGCCAATAATTTTAAAGGAATGTACCAAATAAATTATCCACTTGCAAAATATTCTTACCATAAACCCATCTTTCTTTTTCCACAAGAAACTGTAGTAGGTCCTGATCTAATTAGCTCTTAAGTAGCAAAAAATGAAAGTTGTACGACAGACCGAACCATACGAAATGGGAATGCTCAAGTTATTTATGCAAACAGAATGAAGTCATCAATTAATTATGACTTAATAAAATCTAAATGGTTTTAAATTTTGCCTTGCTAAATTCCATGTGGAATTACACTATACAGTCCCTGAGCAAATTATTACGCATTTTGATTTTGTAGATTATTTTTCAACAAGGACATAAATTATTACACATTATAATAGTTAAACTACTATTACACTAATCTGTATAAATATGTTAAGCAAGGTAATGCATTTTTATGAAAAAAATGTGATTGTTATAAAAAACTTGAACAAGTATAAAAATGCACCAAATGGCACTGATGATGAGAGCAACAGTAGGTGATATCTTACAAGTAATTATGGTATATGAAATTGTGATGTTAAAGTCAAAATTACAATTCTTGTTTCTTAAACATTGCTTCTATATAAAAATATCATAAAAATGTGATTAAAACAGTGATTTGATGCCTTGAAAGATTTAAGGTAGTCTCTGGTTGGCACTAAAAATTATCCAAATCGAGAAATTTTCAGAAGATTGAGTATTTCTGAATCATTTTTGAGGCAAATAAAGAAAAAAGGTGATTTAGACAAGAATTAACCCATTCGAGGAAGAAATGTGATGGAAAACCAATATTTACTGTGGTTCTGAAGAATAAGGTACAAACTTAAAGAAATGTATTCCAAGTGTATTTTCTTCCAATAACTGCCAGTTATGAGTTAAAATGTACTCCTAAACCAAATGTTTGTGATATTTTGCTTTATTTCAGGTTGTCTTATGATGAACACATTTGAATTTTATGAACAATTCTCAAGCATCTGATGAAAAACTAGCACTATACAGGTGTATAATACTGACCAATTTCATGATTTAGATTACAAATGAGTTGCAAGAAATCTGGGTGAAGCAAGATGGTAAAGTAGACAATGTGGCAGTACCAAGAGGGAGTAGTTAAGAAACTGTCAGCTATATCAAATACAAGATTAATTCTCAAACAATAAATTTTGTTTATTTGCATGATGGAATTCCCAGACATGCAACCAGATCATTAGGCCTTTTTGCATAAGGAATATGTTCAACTGTTGGCCAGGAAATTTTATGGCTTGATTTCAATTGAAAAGATGTGGCAACTAAATAGAAATATGATAAAGGTTAATTATTAGAAAATTAGGCAGGTTGTGAAAATTATTGTCTGGAGCATCATCTACAAATTCAGGAAACAGTACGATTTTACATTGGCAACATGCCAAAGCTAATAGACAAAATTGTACATTACATGTAATAGTAAGTGCCATTTTATGAACAGAATCAAGTCATCTTTTTTGAATCTCAAAATTAAACTGTGAACACTTGCAATGCCTTTCGGCCAACATTAAAAAATTACCTTGTGGGTCCTAAATGAGCCACTACAATACCACCATATGATGGAATGGTGAAAAGCTCGCAGAAGAGAACTCGCACTCTTTTGCATCAACAATTTAGCACTTTTTCCAAATCGACCTAAATGCTGATGCTAAGTTTTGTCTGGACCCTGAAGTCAATGACTAATTTTAATTCCCCCCGCAAAACAATTTGTCCCTTACAAACCATGTCTACTATGAGAACTGCGCCAGGCAGTTTGTACCCATCTGCTGCAGTAGAAACAAACCATATCCTATTTTCAATAGGGGATGCTTGAAGAAATGTGTTCAGGTTTGTCACACTGCCGTACTTAATGACTAATTGGAAATATATTTGTTTAAATTTTTACTTGTTGCTGAGATCTATATTAATAAACCATCTTCTGTCACCAATATTTGCAAAAATTAGATAAAATTATGTCACCCCTACTCAAAAATGAACAAGCTATGTTTCTATAGTGACCACCGCCATTTAGACATGACATCAGGAGCAGTTCTTGTGATAGACAGACAGTAATCTCACTTGATAAAAAGCAGTCTAAAAATTTTCTGATACAACTTCTCTTCCAAATTCTCTATAATAAATAATTTTCATATTTTATTGACTATCAAGAAGTCTCATGTTTGACAGTTACAATTTTAAATACTACATCACTTTCCAGAGAAAATGTAAAGAGCTTTATTTACAAGATTAACGTAATAAATTTTACGGAAAAACAGCAAATATAACATCAGGCCATGAAATATATAAAGTTGCAATCCAAATCAAAATTATTGTAATCAATGATGGTATAAGCAATATGCAGTGACCGCTCTAGTCAGTACTTGAGATGAAATGACTAATTAAATAGCTGGGTTTTATGGAAATCAGTTAAATAAAATTTGAACCTTAGAAAGAGAAAATTGGATTGGAATGGGCTTATCAGTTAAAATGTATCAATCTAATTGTGATCAATTTTTTTTTCATTCGGAGATTATTTCTCTTTGTCACATTTATTTCTGAATTTAAAATTTTCTATTCTTAAAAATTTGTAACTTTTATTCAAAATAAATATCTGTTAAAACTACATGACAGATAATTTAGATCTTAGCTTTACTTAAGTAAACAGAATAAATCAGAGTATAAACTAGGGACTTACAGCAGAAAAATAAACATTTTGAAAGATTTTTTTTGACTTATATTAGAACATTTTTTAAATACATTCTTTGCAAATAGTTAAATAACATAAAAATAGCTGTTTTCAAAAGAGATTATTAATAGGCTGTATATCAACAAAGCATTTTATCATCACATTTTTGTCAATGAAATTTCTTTGAAAACCCAAAACCTACAACGTAAAATTTATTAACCAATTGAAAGAGGACAAATGATCACACTTCCAAATATAGCCGTAACAAAACTGTTAATGTGACAAAGAGGACTTACCGAACATTTTGAGTAGGATTCCAGCGTTCACAAGGAAGTTCTCCACTTTGAGGATCATCAATCGGTGGATGAAGAATAGAAATGCATAAGTCACCATTCTAAAAACAAACACAGAAATTTGCTAATCAAAAGAAATTTACTTTTAAACTTCTAGTAGTGATAAATTTTATATCCAAGTCTTAATTTAACACTGATACATTTCATGCAATTTTCATACTTCTATGAATTTATTAAATCCAGAATCATGGTCAAATAACTATCCAATAAATGTTTCAATTACTAAATTAGTCTCATTGTTTCAATTCAATCTTGATCAATGGAGACTAATTATAATATTAAAATGTAATACTTACTTCATAAACATTAGGATGCCACACTTTAGATAGAAACCGAATTGAAGGTGGTGAATAAGGATAATCTGGAGGAAATTTTACATGAGCCTGAAAATAAAATGTTTAACCATTTCTGAATACTGAAACATTATCGTAAAAAGTAATAGCATAGAAAACCCTGAAACTCTATTTGATTAGTCAAGGTATTTCAAACATAACATTTCTCAGTTACCATGCTAAACATTCTAGACACATCCTTTTGTAACACAACATAAAGAAATGTTTTGCTAAATAGACAAATACTTCAAAACAAATATTGTTGATCCTATCTTCGCATAGAAATGTCTTACACATTATAAAAAGTATTGGATTTTATTAAGTTTATCTGAGGTCAGGGTATGAAAAAAATCCTGATTTATTTTAATCATAAAAATTGGATTTATTTGATTTAAATCATATTTTTTAAAATTTAAATCAGATTTTAATGATTTTTATTCATTTGTTGCCTCTACATGTTTAAATTTGTTAGGTACGTGATATACAAATCCTTGTACAGATCCTAGATAGTATTGATTTTTATGTTAAACATTAATAAATATAAAGATTTAGAAAATTTAGCAGGGCAAATTTTTGAGACCGAAACTATAAAAGTTATCATTGGGTATTGTTACTTTTATTCTTTCATTTGAATTGTATTTCACGATACAAATACATTATTCTCAAAATTCTAAATTAAAAATAATCATTTAAATAAAGGGAGAAAATTTTAATTTTAATATATTTTTATAAATCATAAAAGTTAAACAAATTTTAATTTTCTTGCCTGTTTGTAACCCAATTTGTTTCTTATGAATATATTTCTTGTCTGCTAGACATGAATATTTAAATTTAAACTCATTTAAATTCGCAGGAACCAAATTGTTTCCCATTCAAAAGGAAATTCCACATTACGGAATGCAATGCTTTCGCAAAAAGAACCAAAAACTTATCTGCTTTCTCTTAAAAACTTGTTAGATATGAGACATACAAATCACAGAAGAGATCCTAGATAGCATTGATTTAAGACAGCAGTTGAAAAAATCATGATTTAAAAAAAATTATTAAATTCGGATTTTTAAGATGTTAATTATTTTGTTGTTCCTCTACATTTAAACGTCAGACATGAGATGCAAATCAAAGTGCAGGATCTGGTTAGTATTATGTTATATAGGCTTTCCTGTCTTCAAAACAAATATTAATATTCAAATGAGTTTCCCCAATTCCAAAGGAGATCTGAGACAGTGTGAAAAAATTGTGATTATTTTTTTAAATGTTTTTAAAAAGTGTTTTTTTTTATTCAAATTAAACATTTTATAAGATTTTTATGATCTTAATTTTTCCCATATGTTTAAACTTGTTAGACATGCAAATCAGCATAGTTACTAGATAATATCAATTTATGTTAAATTTGTCTGAGGGCTTAGGAATTCTAGATTCCCTTACCAGAAATAATAAATTCCTTCTTTAAAGGGCATCAGTGTTTAGGTCTAACTAAACTAACCTTTCCATGGGAAGAGTATGGCAAAATTATCTGAAAACGTTTTGTACAATGTATGGTCTGATCTCATCTGTACAAAATCAGCATTTGCTGATAAATAGATTTAAAGTGACACTTATTTTAAGTGAGCAAAGAGAAAAATATTTGTTGGACAGTTGTCATCCAAACATGAGCAGTTAACCAACAGGGACCCGAATCCCTTTTGTCCCTAAAGAAGAGGCAAATATTTCCAATGAGAAACTAAACTAAAAAAATCCACCTACACCAAGCATGTCCGACCCTTTGAAACCCCTTAAAATTTTTATGGTAGGGCTCAGGACCCCAAACACAAGGGGCAAATATGCAGAGTGGTTTTATCTGTCTTAGGTTGCTTAACAGAAGGGTCGCAAAGTTCTAGAGACCCAGAACTCTTTGGGTCCTAATATTTTTTATAGTTGAAGCCAGTCTCCTAGAACATAAGATAAAATTAAAAATATTGATGATTTATGTAAACAAAATAAAGGTTTCCAAAATATTTATAATGAAGCAAATCATATCTCCAAGTTGGAACCCAGTGCATCCCAATCAATGCAATTATCTTTAGTGTCCTCAAAGTAGGAAGGAAAGTAATTATCAGTTTCATAAAGGATCAATCACAGGGTTACCGAGTAGAAGCAAACTTTCAAATGATTCGTATCATCCCATTTTGTCCTAGGTTATTCCATTTTCCAATATTATTAAACTTAAGAAAAAAGAACATTAAAGTGATTTAAATCAATGATTTTTTTTTAGTAAAAATCACTTGATTTAAATCGGCATACCTGTCTGAAGTAATAAATTCAGGTTTCTGATTTAAAAAACTGGAGACAATTCCATAAAATCAAATTGCAATTAAAATATTGTGACTTCCAATTTTTACCAAGACACTAGGCACAACACAAGACACTTACTTACCTACTTAAAATGTGTAATATATTGATCCTTTATTAATATAGTATAAATCAATATTTTGTTCCCAGATAACATTCTTTTCAAGTTTATCTAATAACAATGGGTTGTTTTGAATCATTCAACACATACGTTTTCAAAGGTTACAATTACCAGAGAATAAAGATATTATCAGGAGAAAAGCATACAATAAAAAACATCAGATGCACAAAACATTAAAATATTCCAAATGACGAAAATACAAAACAGATCAAAATATTTCCTACTTTGAAGTAACCACCTTCATACAAAGTTTTTGGAGGACCAAATATTGCAACTTCCCATTCAAATAAGTTTTCCTCTGAAACGAGCTTGACGCGAAAACCTTCAACTGGCTCCTCTTGAAGGCTTTTGAATTCCAAGGATAAAGCCCTTAAAGCACTACTAGTTGGATTTTGAGCCATAATATCACAAGTAACAAGGTATCAGATAATACTTTTTGTTGGAAACGCGGATCACACACAGAAAATGTAGAACACTTTGTTTAATAACCCGTCTTCGAGACAAAGCACTGCACAAAGACAGTCTCACACTTCACTTCACACAACAGCTGAATTGACGTCAGAACCTAGAAGTAAACACTATTGGAGTTGAGATGATTTAAAGTTCTCGTTTCCTTCTCTTGAAGTTCAAACAACCTTTACCAACGCAGATGTCGGATCTTTCTCTTCGGGATTGATCCCAGAACGTCACCAATAGCCCGTTACCTAGCTTCAGGAGGACGTTGTCAACTACCTACTAACGCAGATGTGCTTTGTAACAATGGAACGTGATATGCTCATAACAAGCTGAAAAACATACCATCGAATTAGTCCTCCCCACAAACAATACTCCAGGCGAAAGCAATATTTATACTGCATTTTTACTTATTTATTAACTTGCGATAAATATCACTGAATTAAGCATGGTTGAGAGTAGTCGGAGGGTATTTCAATTAACGTCACACTGGAGCAACACAACGGGCTATTGGTGACGGTCCGGGATCAATCCCAAAGGGAAAGATCCGATGAGAGTAGTCGGATGCATTGTTCAGTAAAAATTTCTCGTTCAGTTATATTAACGTCGCACTGGAGCAACACACGGACTATTGGCGATGGTACAGGATCAATTCCGAAGGAAAAGATCAGAGGACCATGAAATTTTGAACCACGGTCAGATAACGAGATTTTGAGGGGAAAACAAAGTAAGCAGATGGTCTGCAGATTCTACTGCTATCCAAATGCGCTCGCGTGATAAATATAAGAGTTACCCTAAAATGTTATTTATCATCGTTTGGAGTTTGATCTAATTGATGTTGACCAATCAACCATCATTTTTCAATTCGGAATTTGTTTAAAATTTTTGTTGGTGAAGTGCTGAATTCGTATTCGAAAAGCAAGCCATCGACCTTCTAATGAAATAGACGGAGCATGTGCCAGCAGCTTCATGTTATATCTTCAAGTCACTCGGTTTGAGGGCCGCGGTGGCCCGGTTGGAAGAGTAACGGACTTGCAACCGAAGGGTTGCGAGTTCTAATCCAACCAAACACCGTCGTGTACAAAGGGGGCTGGTGCACGTTAAATCTGTCGTGGCCTCAAATGTCCTCACGTTGGCGTGGTGTGGAAGTTTGGAGAGTGGGGTGCCAGCTCAGGTGTTGTCTCGTCATCTGACCGTGGTTCAAAATTACGTGGTGTTGTCCTCGGATCTTTCCCTTTGGGATTGATCCCGGACCGTCACCAATAGCCCGTTGTGTTGCTCCAGTGTGACGTTAATTGAAATACCCCCCCACACACACTCGGTTTGAAGATCTGTCACGTGGTTGTGGGTAAAAGTACGAATCCTAAAATATTGATTGGTTAAAGTGATTATACATTGCCATCAAAAACACTACAACAACAACAACAAAGTTGGGGGCGCAGCCCCCTCTACTCCGACGATTGCCACTGCAGATTAACAGAGGCGACCCCAGGTAACTGTAGTCCAGTGGTCCCGATAAGCGGAGCAGAGACACGCATAAACTGAAACGACCCGAAGGTTTAACCAAGGCAACAGGCACCAATGTAGGTTGGCGCCTATATTATTAGCTCTATCAAAATGCCAACGAGAACACTGCAGGGACTCCTCCTCACGCCGGTTCCTCTTAAAGTCATTGTACCAAGCGGTACCTTGCGCGAATCAGCGGATCGACTCAGGTGGTATACCGAGGAATACAGGGTGGCCAATCGCAAATATGCGCCTAACTCTTTAATGTAACCCTAACTTGCAAATATGCAGCTGGCTATAAATAATTTGGAATTGAGACATGCTGGAATGTTTCAACTCGTAAAATGCTCGTTAAAATGTCCAGTCTCCTAGGGGCGCTGCCTTTACTGGAAAGACTTTTAACCCCGGCCTGCATTCGCATTACGTGGAATGAAACCAGCAAACTCTTCCATGGTCGGGTGAGCAGAGACACAAGGTATGCCCTAGGTGGAACCCTCACCGACTGCCCAATCGAAGTTTGGAAGACAACTGTCCACTTCCCCCCACATGGGGCGGGCGGGCGAGACCCAAAGCATGGCCCAGTGCCACAATACTAGGCCGTACTAGGGCACAGTCAGTGAGGAGGCCGACGGAAAAAACATCACCACACCGAGAGGGGTCCCCAGTCCCTCGTGCCTATTCGATGCCGTTCAGTGGCGGGAGACGCCTTGTGGGCTGTCCGTATCTCCCAATACGGTTCATGGGCAATACCGCAGAGGGGAGTCGCAGACAGCGTCCCCACATCACCGACGCAGCGATGGTCCCAGCAAAACCACCGCCTTGCCCATCCCCCTCCACTGAGGGGCCGTAACCGTCGGAGCAGCAGCGCTCACCCCGGCTGATGAGACCTGAGATCTCAGGGCATACCACTCCGGCATGACCAGGACATATGAGAGGGTTCACTACACTTCCCCTCGACCCAGCCATCCCCAGGACGGCCAGATATTTTTCGCATGCCAACAGAATCTAGCCTGGGGCCTCCACCAAGGACACCCAGTTTCCAGCGGCCACCACGAGGAGGCTTCTGCAGCTCACTTGATACGGGGAGCAGCCCATCAATACTGCTATAGCCCCCGGGCCCGTCGACATGATTTTTCGGCTCTCGGGAAGACACAGGCTCCCAAAAGCCTACTCACTCAAAATCGGCTTCGACCGCCCATCAAAAACACTAGTCAGCGATTCGACAGCCAATCGGCTCTGTCAATTCGTAAGTCCACGTGATTTACTCTTCAGAGATTTTAGGACAGCGACTCCGCTCACATGCTCCTTCTATTTCATTAGAAGGTCGATGAAGTAAGCCAACTGACATCCCGTTTAGTATAACCACAGCCGTCTAAATACAAGGCTTGCGCGCTGATTCAAAATGGCGGTAGTTGAAGGACGTTGTTTATACAGTCCTTGCGAAAGTTTATCGTCAAAACAAACGGCTTTTTTTCATGTGACACTGCTTTTCTAATCGTGCTTACGAATTAACGTACATTTCTTTGCTTCTTGAAAATATTTGGCACAATTTATATAACTACTTATCCTTAATTTTCATGTTTGAATATGCAGATTCTAAGATAATTTTAATATTTAGATGCCACTTTTTTGGTGCTAGTTCAATTTTATTATACAATTTTCATTTCTTTTTTCTGAATAAGAAAACTTGCAATTATATAAATTCTTTAAAAAAATTAAAAGTTAAATAAGGTGCTAAATTTGCTTATCTGAACTAAAGTTATACATTTTGAAAGCGTTATACTAAGGAAACTTTAACAAGCTTTTATTTAGTAAGCGTATGTCTCATGCCAGAATTTTTTTTGTTTTTTTTTTGCTACTGTTTAACACACAAAATAAAAAGTAATACTTAATGTGTAAATAACGAACAAATAATTTTATCACTCATTTTTCTAAAACATTTGCATTAAACAAGCTTTCGAAAACTGTTTTAAAATCCTTAAATTATTACCCACGGTTTCATCACTGCACGTCAGTGCAATAATAATTATTATAACACTGACAACTTATGAGACAATTATGACAAATTTATTGATCAGAACATATATACATAATACAACACTCACAATTAATAAATACCAGTAAACCCGTGCGAAACTTTCGCACATTACAAACAATGTGTTTTAGCATAAACTGAGTATGCTATGTCAGAAATGGGTAAAAAATCATATCCACTGATACCTTCCTTATTCATTGCTGTAGGCTTTGTATTAATTAAGAAAAAGGGATGTTGACAACAGAAATAATATATAAGATGATTACTAAGAAAAATTATGATCCAAAAATAAGAGACATACAAATGTAGTTTGATAAGATATAAAACAATTCATTTAATCAAATTACTCATTGAAATGATATTGTTGACGGGTGGGAGAAAGGTAAACTCAAGTCAACAATAACAAAGAATTATTTGCATTTTAAATTTGTTTTTTGTGTTTTTCAGTATTTGCTAGTATGATAAAAATAGATGGTTTAACTTAGGAATTCTTAATACAACCTGCGGACATTTCCCGTTCTACATAAAGATTTCATAGATTTGCTATCAGTATATATCTCAAATAATGTTTAAAATAAAATAACTGATGTTCGAATGTGTTTATTATTGTAAATTGTAAATCTATAAGGGCTTAAAATATTAAAAATAATAAACCAAACTTTAAAAACTTGTGAAATCGTTCTCTGTCTTGGCGTTGATTTTTTGTCGCCAACTAAAATCACTATATTCTTTCGTGTCTTACACAATAAAAATATTATGAATTGAAAACATGAACTTGTAGTGCGGACATTAATACCACGCCATCTAAGACTTTAGAGACGCGCAGGCGCAGAACAGCTCCCCTGCGTGAATTTGAATGAGACCCGTCAGTTAGGACAAAGTAGTGAGGGAGAACAGTTGTCCTTATTTCCCCGAGAATCTTTTAAACTTAAATATTATGATAGTGCCCATATGACGATTGTTTCTAATTAATGTTAAATGTTTAGTGTTCGTGTTTGTAAAAATGTAATGTCTTTTGTTAGTAAGAATAAACTCAATTGCCTGAGAGCTAGCCTGTGTCATGAAGTTAGGTACATAATTTAAATTATTTTTTGCTGAACAAAATTGTTTTGTATGCACCCATCTGTGGAATTACATAACAATAACAATTAAAATGAAAGATAAATTTTAAAACGTTTAAGAATTATAAATTAAATAAAATCGATTTGTTTCAAATAGGATTAAATCATTTCATAAATCGTATTATAAATGTGTAGCACATTTATGCGCTTTAGGGAACCTTTTTGTTTATGATTTAAAATATTTGTAAAATCTTTCATTATAAGATTGAGCATTTGACAAAAGAGCTTTCCTTTCAAATAATTTCCCTTGAACCTATAATTTTCTACTGGAATGGCGAAAAACAAATTGCCGTTCTCTTATGTGAAAAACAAAAATAGCGCATGAACGGAAATTGAAATATTGTACCCGTTTTGACGTATTTTTATTCTTGTTAATGAAGCATGCAATATAGCAAATTGGAAAAGCAAACAATTAGAGAACGAAAAGAAACTTCTTTTGTATTAATTCCAAACAATCCGCGTAGCTGGAAAGTTTCTTTTCTAAAAGCATCTGCTTGACATCCCGATTTTTTGCTTCGTATTTAAATGAACCTAACATTAAAATTTAATTACTTTCCACTTTTAAGTCAGTTTTCTTTCTTCCTTATATTTTTAAATCTTGCAATAAATCATACTGAATTAGATTGTTTCTAACAATATTTGTGAGCATTTCAATGTTTATATCGTTCTTTAACTCGATAAAAAAGCGTGATGGTGATAAAAACACATTCCACAGCGAAATGAAATCCTTCACTCTATTGTTTTCTACCTGAAAAGATGACAGTTTTTTATTTTTTTTCTCTCTAAATAGAGTATTTTAACGAATTAAGTATATTTGTGAAAATTTATGTACACAAAACATGCTCCTCAATTGAGCGAAACATTTATCTTCAACAATTTTTTAAGTTGAAAAAAAACTATTTTTTTAAAAGCGTTAAATCTGTGTTTACTTCAACTTTTAAGGTTCCATTCCTTAAAACAATAAAAATAATTTTGTATATGTAATTTTTAGAACTATAAGTAAAACAATTTATATTTACTCGTAATAAGAACTTGTAGAGATGTGTACTTGCTAAAAATTCATTTATTCAGTTCTTATGTATTTAAAATTATTATTTTGTTCCATTTATTATTTTTCCTAAAGATGACGAAAGAAGATGGCTAGTCAATGGTTTCTATGAGTTTTATTTAGTGGATTTAAAATGTGATGAATGTGACAATAAATTTTATAAGTTTACTGTTTCTTATTTATCCTTTCCTATTTATAAAATATTAGTTTCACACACACACTAACTAGTACACATTTAATATTAAAAACCCAGCACAGAACTCTTGCACACACCTAAAATTATAAAATTTGTCAAGTGTTATTTACTTGAACACTGATAAATTTAAAATATATATATAGACAAACAGGTGTAACTTATTTAGTTTTTGAACCAAAATCTAAAATGGGGTAAAATAGCTAACAACTTTAAGTACATGGTTTAAAAAAAGTTCCTTCCATCTGGTAAACATTATATGTATAACTTTTCTCGTTAATAATACTTCTATGCGTAATTGTTCTAAAATGAATTTGCGTTTACAAAAACATAAGCAATTATGTATCCCTAACATAAATGAAAGCTTTCAGTGATGACCCAGACGTGATTTGAGCACGCAACCTTCTTATCTGTTTTCACTATTTTTATTTTATGCATCAACAAAATATTTATTGAAGCAGTCATTTTTTAACTTGTGCATTTATTTTTCAATTTATTCCCACTCGTGTTAACCTCATTAAAAAAGGAGTTTGAATTATTTTCTGATATTAAATATTTAAGATAGTTTTCACAACATCTAATGCAGTTGTTAAAGAAAAAAATATAATATATTGAATTAAAGGTCAGGTTTCGGACAACTATCTTACACAAAATTTTAACCAGTGACGATATACTTGTGAGCATATCCTAACCTTTTTGACCTTTTCTCTTAATATACAATTGCAAAAGGTAACAAACATCCAGCGATAGGACAGTTCTCGACTGCGTTTCTGGTAAACTGCGGAGGATTGTATCTAGACTGCAGGCTGGTTAAGCCGATTTGGAGGACCGGACCTGATAAAAAAATATTTGGGGGATTGTATCTAGATTGCGGTTAGATAAAACATCTCTAAGAGCCGTATCTGGACAGCGGGCAGGTTAAACATGTCCAGTATCTGATCTGCTGTCCTAATAAACATTTTTGGTGGACTGTGGGGCGAGTAAACCTGTCCGGAGACAGTATCTGAACTGGGTCCTGATAAAAATTTGGAAGGCCATATCTGGTCTGCGAGCCGGGTAAACATATGCGACGGGGCTTATTCGGCTTGAGGTCCGTTTAAACCTGTCCAGAGGGCCGTATCTGAACTCCGGGCCTGCAATTAATCTATTCACTGCAACGTATTTATCTTACACGTACGGATTTTTGTTGTATACGTGCTAGTTAAACTTGATCCCAATGCGAAAAGCTAATTAAATAACAGCTCAAATTGCTAAAAACCTTAAAACGTTATACAAATTCAATAAATATTCAATAGTATGCACATTCACATCGCTAATTTTTATAAGTAAATGTTATGTCGCCAAGAGAAGCGATAAAAAATCATAGCAATCAACCAAGCTGAATTTTCACGTAGCAGTCGCGTGACTAGAGTGGGCTGAGTCTCTGTCCTAAGATCTGAAGAGTAAATCACAAATCGACTTAGCTGATTGGCTATGGAAGCATAGACTAGTGTTTTTTGATCAAGGTGGATAATCACTTTAACCAATCAGTTATTTAGGATTTATACTTTTACCCACAATCACGAGACATCTTCAAACCGAGCAACTGGAAGAAGTAACATGAAGCTGTGGCAACAGGCTCCATTTATTTCATTTTAAGATCGATGGAGAATAAGTAAAGGAAACACTTTCAACGCCAAAAAAATTTCTTAGTTGGACAGAAAATGCCACTTAAATTTTTCTTGATTGGTCAAAGCCCATTAGATTAAACGCCAAATACTGCCAAAAGTGTGATTGATCACCTAGTTTTAGGTTTTTGTCAATATGTATTATTCGAGAGCATTTGGGTAATTCTGCACCAGCTTGCTTTTTTTAACTACCAAAAATCCCTTTCGTAAATGTATATTAGTCCTATGTGTTGCTCCAGTGCGACGTTAATTAATTACCTACGTACCTTCACAAAAGCACACACAATCTTTCCAGCCCCATTTTATTGGCCTATTTTCTTCCATTTTCCGAAGTTTGGAGAGTGGGGTGCCAGCTCAGGTGTTGCCTCGTCATCTGACCGTGGTTCAAAATTACGTGGTGTTGTCCTCGGATCTTTCCCTTTGGGATTGGTCCCGGACCGTCACCAATAGCCCATTGTGTTGCTCCAGTGTGACGTTAATTGAAATACACCCCCACCCCCACCCTTCCATTTTCCGGAGTAAATAGCTACGCTTTTACTCTGTGCCTGTGACCGCAACTGCCGCTATTGGTGCATCAACTTCGACTTCAATTATCAAATCAAATTCATGTGGACAAAATGGTGTCTATTCCATGTACGTTATGTATTTGAATTATGATTAATATATTAATTCAATCAGAATTTTTTGTTAACGACATTCCCAAATTTAATTAAGGATGATTGGTCATCCGTATGTGATGGGCATGTTGGCCCAACAGCAAGCGTTTGCTGCTGCTCAACTGGCTCATGCACAAGCTCAAGCCCAGATGCAACAGCAACAAATGCAGCAACAACAACAACAGCAAATTTTGAAACAACCTGAACTTTTATCTGAGGAAAAGCTCCAAGAAAAAGCCAGAAAGTGGCAGCAACTGCAAAGCAAGAGGTATGCTGAAAAAAGGAAGTTTGGATTTGTTGATGCGCAAAAGGAAGAAATGCCGCCTGAACATATCCGAAAAATCATCCGTGATCATGGTGATATGAGCAGCAGGAAATATCGCCATGACAAACGTGTATATTTGGGCGCACTAAAATACATGCCGCATGCTGTTTTGAAGCTTATGGAAAACATGCCAATGCCATGGGAACAAATACGAGATGTCAAGGTGTTGTACCATATAACTGGAGCAATTACATTTGTGAATGAAATACCGTGGGTGATCGAACCAGTGTACATTGCTCAATGGGGAACGATGTGGATCATGATGAGGAGAGAAAAAAGAGATAGAAGACACTTCAAGCGAATGAGATTCCCACCCTTTGATGACGAAGAACCTCCCTTGGACTATGCTGATAACATTCTAGATGTTGAACCTTTGGAAGCTATTCAAATGGAATTAGACACAGAAGAAGATTCAGAAGTTAGCAAGTGGCTCTATGATCACAAACCATTGTTGGATACAAAACATGTCAATGGATCAACATACAGGAAGTGGAATCTTGCATTACCACAATTAGCCACGTTATATCGCCTTGCCAATCAACTGCTGACTGATTTGGTAGATGATAACTATTTCTATCTGTTTGACTTGAAGTCATTTTTCACTGCCAAAGCTTTGAATATGTCTATTCCAGGAGGACCAAAATTTGAACCTCTTATTAAGGATGCTAATCCTGCAGATGAAGATTGGAATGAATTCAATGATATAAATAAAATTATCATTAGACAACCCATCCGAACTGAATATCGTATTGCTTTCCCCTATTTGTACAATAACTTGCCTCACTATGTTCATCTGTCTTGGTATCATGCTCCTAATGTTGTTTTCATTAAAACAGAAGACCCAGATTTGCCTGCATTTTACTTTGATCCACTCATTAATCCTATATCTCATCGTCATGCAGTGAAAGGTGCGGAACCTTTGCCAGATGATGATGAAGAATTTGAGTTACCTGAATTTGTCCAACCATTTCTTCAAGACTGCCCACTGTACACAGACAATACTGCAAATGGAATTGCTCTCTTGTGGGCCCCTCGACCTTTCAACTTGCGTTCTGGACGAACAAGAAGAGCTATTGATGTGCCATTGGTCAAGTCATGGTATCGGGAGCACTGCCCTCCAGGTATGCCAGTTAAAGTTAGAGTTTCATATCAAAAACTTTTGAAATATTATGTGTTAAATGCTTTGAAACATCGCCCTCCTAAGCCTCAGAAAAAGCGTTATTTGTTTAGATCATTCAAATCTACTAAGTTCTTTCAAACTACTACATTGGATTGGGTTGAAGTGGGTCTTCATGTGTGCCGGCAAGGTTATAACATGCTGAATCTGCTTATTCATCGTAAGAACTTGAACTATCTTCATCTGGATTATAACTTCAATCTAAAACCAGTTAAAACTTTAACTACCAAAGAAAGAAAAAAATCCAGGTTTGGAAATGCTTTCCATTTGTGTAGAGAAATACTGAGACTTACCAAGCTCGTCGTTGACAGCCATGTACAATATCGTTTGAATAATGTTGATGCATTTCAGTTAGCGGATGGATTGCAATATATATTTGCCCATGTTGGTCAATTGACTGGAATGTATCGTTACAAATATAAGTTGATGAGGCAGATTCGAATGTGTAAGGATTTGAAACATTTAATTTACTATCGATTCAATACTGGACCCATAGGCAAGGGACCAGGATGTGGATTTTGGGCTCCTGGTTGGAGAGTTTGGCTTTTCTTCATGCGAGGTGTAACACCACTTCTAGAACGATGGTTGGGGAACCTCTTGTCTCGCCAATTTGAAGGGCGACATTCCAAAGGTGTTGCAAAAACTGTAACAAAACAAAGAGTTGAAAGTCACTTTGATCTGGAGTTACGTGCTTCTGTCATGCATGATATTTTGGATATGATGCCTGAAGGCATGAAGCAAAACAAAGCAAGGACAATTTTGCAGCATTTAAGTGAAGCTTGGAGATGTTGGAAGGCCAATATACCCTGGAAAGTACCTGGACTACCAACTCCAATTGAAAATATGATATTGCGATATGTGAAAATGAAAGCTGATTGGTGGACTAATACTGCGCATTACAATAGAGAAAGAATCCGACGTGGTGCAACTGTGGACAAGACAGTTTGCAAAAAGAATCTTGGTAGGTTGACTCGTTTATATTTGAAAGCAGAGCAAGAAAGGCAGCACAACTACCTGAAGGATGGTCCTTACATTAGTGCTGAAGAAGCTGTTGCCATTTACACTACCACAGTCCATTGGCTGGAAAGTCGTAGATTTTCTCCCATCCCATTTCCTCCTCTGTCATACAAACATGACACCAAGTTATTAATTCTTGCCTTAGAACGATTGAAAGAAGCCTACAGTGTTAAGAGCAGATTGAACCAGTCACAACGTGAAGAATTAGGATTAATAGAACAGGCCTATGACAATCCTCATGAAGCTCTGTCTCGTATAAAACGTCACCTTCTCACTCACAGGCAATTCAAAGAGGTTGGAATTGAGTTTATGGACTTGTATAGTCACCTTATTCCTGTGTATGATGTAGAACCTCTGGAAAAGATCACTGATGCCTACCTGGATCAGTATTTGTGGTATGAAGCTGATAAGAGACGTTTATTCCCTCCATGGATAAAGCCTGCTGATTCAGAACCCCCTCCATTGCTGGTTTACAAATGGTGTCAAGGAATCAACAATTTACAGGATGTATGGGACACCTCTGAAGGAGAGTGCTGTGTAATGTTGGAATCCAGATATGAAAAGATGTATGAAAAAATCGATTTAACTCTTCTCAATAGGCTATTGAGACTCATTGTTGACCATAATATTGCTGATTACATGACTGCTAAAAGCAATGTGGTTATTAATTACAAAGACATGAACCACACCAATTCTTATGGAATCATTAGAGGTTTGCAGTTTGCCTCTTTTATTGTACAATATTATGGATTAGTACTTGATCTTTTGGTACTTGGTTTACAACGAGCTAGTGAAATGGCTGGTCCACCACAGATGCCGAATGACTTTTTAACCTATAAAGATGTTGCTACTGAGACTGCTCATCCTATACGTTTATACTCAAGGTACATTGAGCGAATGCATATTTTCTTCCGATTTTCTGCTGAAGATGCTCGTGATTTGATCCAAAGATATTTAACACAACATCCCGATCCCAATAATGAAAATATTGTTGGATATAATAATAAAAAATGTTGGCCTCGAGATGCAAGAATGCGACTCATGAAGCATGATGTAAATCTTGGTCGTGCAGTTTTCTGGGATATTAAAAATAGACTGCCACGTTCTGTAACAACTGTTCAGTGGGAAAGTAGCTTTGTATCTGTGTATAGTAAAGATAATCCCAACTTGCTGTTTAATATGAGTGGTTTTGAATGCAGAATTCTACCTAAGTGTCGAATGACTCATGAAGAGTTTACTCATAAGGATGGAGTGTGGAATTTACAGAATGAAGTGACAAAAGAAAGAACAGCTCAATGTTTTTTAAGAGTTGATGACGAATCCATGCAACGTTTCCACAACAGGGTTAGGCAAATTTTGATGGCTTCTGGTTCAACGACATTTACAAAAATTGTAAACAAGTGGAACACTGCTTTGATTGGTTTGATGACTTATTTCAGGGAAGCGGTAGTAAATACCCAAGAACTCTTAGATTTGCTTGTGAAATGCGAAAACAAAATTCAAACACGTATCAAAATTGGATTGAATTCCAAAATGCCAAGCCGTTTTCCTCCAGTAGTGTTTTATACTCCAAAAGAGCTTGGTGGTCTTGGAATGTTGTCAATGGGACATGTCTTAATTCCTCAGTCTGATCTTAGATGGTCAAAACAGACTGATGTTGGTATAACACATTTTCGATCTGGTATGAGTCACGATGAAGATCAAGTGATTCCCAACTTGTACCGTTATATCCAACCATGGGAGAGTGAATTCATTGATTCACAAAGAGTTTGGGCTGAATATGCACTTAAAAGACAAGAGGCAATGGCACAAAACCGACGTTTGACTTTAGAAGATCTGGAAGACAGTTGGGATCGAGGTATTCCTCGAATCAACACATTATTTCAGAAAGATAGACATACCCTAGCTTATGATAAAGGATGGAGAGTTCGAACTGACTTCAAACAATTCCAAGTTCTGAAGCAGAACCCCTTTTGGTGGACACATCAAAGACATGACGGTAAATTATGGAATTTGAATAATTATCGAACGGACATGATTCAAGCCTTGGGGGGTGTAGAAGGTATATTAGAACATACCTTGTTCAAAGGCACATACTTCCCAACATGGGAAGGATTATTTTGGGAAAAAGCTAGTGGTTTTGAAGAGTCCATGAAGTACAAAAAGCTAACCAATGCTCAGAGATCTGGTTTGAATCAGATTCCGAATCGACGATTTACCTTGTGGTGGTCACCCACTATCAACAGAGCTAATGTTTATGTTGGATTTCAAGTACAGCTTGATTTAACTGGAATCTTTATGCATGGCAAGATACCAACTCTAAAGATTTCCCTCATTCAGATATTTAGAGCTCATTTATGGCAAAAGATTCACGAGAGCATTGTAATGGATCTTTGTCAAGTGTTTGATCAAGAGCTAGATGCATTGGAAATCGAAACTGTGCAAAAGGAAACTATTCATCCCAGGAAGTCTTATAAGATGAACAGCTCATGTGCAGATATATTGTTATTTGCTGCCTATAAATGGAGTTGCTCAAGACCATCATTGCTAGCAGACTCTAAAGATACTATGGATGTCACAAGTACTCAAAAGTATTGGATTGATGTTCAGCTAAGATGGGGTGATTACGATTCTCATGATATTGAGCGATATGCTCGTGCTAAATTTTTGGATTATACTACTGACAACATGAGTATATATCCATCTCCCACTGGAGTGTTGATAGCCATTGATTTGGCATATAATCTTCACAGTGCTTATGGGAACTGGTTTCCAGGGGCTAAACCTTTAATTCAGCAGGCTATGGCTAAAATAATGAAGGCCAATCCTGCTCTGTATGTATTAAGAGAAAGAATACGCAAAGGCTTGCAACTATACTCCTCTGAACCAACTGAGCCTTACTTGTCTTCACAGAACTATGGAGAACTTTTTTCAAACCAAATTATTTGGTTTGTAGATGATACTAATGTATATCGAGTAACCATACACAAAACCTTTGAAGGTAATTTAACAACCAAACCCATAAATGGAGCCATCTTTATTTTTAACCCCCGTACTGGTCAACTCTTTCTTAAGATAATTCATACATCTGTTTGGGCTGGACAAAAACGTCTGGGACAATTGGCTAAATGGAAAACTGCTGAGGAAGTTGCTGCTCTGATTCGATCACTTCCAGTTGAAGAACAGCCTAAACAAATTATTGTGACAAGAAAAGGCATGTTAGATCCTTTAGAAGTACATTTACTTGATTTCCCAAACATTGTCATCAAAGGCAGTGAATTGCAGTTACCTTTTCAGGCTTGCTTGAAAGTAGAAAAATTTGGTGATTTGATTCTGAAAGCTACTGAACCACAAATGGTTCTCTTCAACTTGTATGATGATTGGCTTAAAACTATATCATCATATACTGCCTTTTCTAGGCTGATTTTAATTTTGAGAGCTTTGCATGTAAATAATGAACGTACTAAAGTTGTCTTAAAACCTGACAAAACTACTGTTACCGAAATGCATCATATCTGGCCATCTCTTTCTGATGAAGAATGGATCAAAGTGGAAGTACAACTCAAAGATTTGATTCTAGCTGATTATGGTAAAAAGAATAATGTCAATGTCGCCTCTCTTACTCAGTCAGAAATTCGAGACATCATTCTCGGCATGGAAATATCTGCACCATCTGCCCAACGACAACAGATAGCTGAAATTGAGAAGCAGACGAAGGAACAAACACAATTAACAGCTACCACGACTAGGACTATCAACAAACATGGAGATGAAATTATAACTTCAACAACCAGTAATTATGAAAAGGATACTTTTGCATCCAAGACAGAATGGCGTGTCCGTGCGATTTCTGCCACTAATCTTCATCTCCGTACAAATCACATTTATGTTTCATCTGATGACATTAAAGAAACAGGCTATACGTATATTTTACCAAAGAACATCTTGAAAAAATTTATTATCGTATCTGATTTAAGAACCCAAATTGCTGGTTATTTATATGGTGTGAGTCCTTCTGATCAACCTCAAGTGAAGGAAATTCGTTGTATAGTCATGGCTCCACAGTGGGGTACTCATCAAATGGTTCATTTACCTAATCTTCTTCCAAATCATGAATATCTTCAGGAAATGGAACCCCTTGGATGGATTCATACACAACCTAATGAATTGCCCCAGCTTTCCCCACAAGATGTTACAACACATGCCAACATTATGAATGACAATCCTTCCTGGGATGGAGAGAAAACAATTGTCATTACTTGTAGTTTCACACCTGGTTCCTGCTCCTTAACCGCTTATAAGCTGACGCCCAGTGGCTATGATTGGGGACGTCAGAATACTGACAGAGGTAATAATCCCAAGGGTTATTTGCCTTCTCATTATGAAAGAGTGCAGATGCTTTTGACTGATCGTTTCTTAGGGTTTTTCATGGTACCCGCCCAAAGTTCATGGAACTATAACTTCATGGGCGTGAGACATGATGCTGGAATGAAGTATGATTTGCAACTGGCAAACCCGAAAGAGTTTTATCATGAACTACATCGCCCTTCTCATTTCTTGAATTTCAGCAACATTGAGGACAGTGAAGGAGTGGGAGCTGATCGAGAAGATCACTTTTCATAAACTGCTATTGCATTTTTATGGAATCAATTTACACATGGTGAACTTATTTTTTTATTCATTAAACTAAAATGGGATACATTTCTATTTTGTGTTAAAATATGCCAGTAATAAATTTTAAATCTTAAAAATAAAAACAATTTGTATTTAAGGAGCTAAAATTCAAGAGTTAATTTTAACAGTATGACAGTTCAGAAATAAATCACCTGTTACATATAAGAAAAGTGTTATGGTCATGAGAATGTTGTCTTAAGTATGTTTTCAAGAATTGTACACTTTCGAATCCATTTTCTATATTTCACATAGATTCTATAATCTTAAAATAATTGTTGCTTCATCCTTTGTTGGTTATACTATGCATTATTCTTAATAAAATATGATTCTTATTTTTCGTTTTGTCTTTATTGAAATTTTTATTTTTAAAATATACTTTCGTTGTCAAAATGATTTGCTTTAACTAGTATTTTAAGTGGTAAATAATTTTGGAGCAGTTTATATACAATTTTAATCTGTTGTGAGGGAAATAGTTTCTTACACCATATTCTAAATATTTTTATTCAAAAGTAATAGATTAATTTATGCAATCAAAAGATTGTAATACTTAAACTAATTTTTAAAGAAAAAACTTGCTTTAGTGGTTGGTTCATGCATTAATTCTTAAATTATTTTGGAATTACTAGAACTCAACTTTGGATTATAATTTTTCTTACTGAGTAAATAAAAATACTGAAAAATTCAATTCCAAACAAATTTTGAAACTTAGCTTGAATTTATACTTTTGCAAGATAGTTGCAGTTGGAAGAAAAAATGATAGCTTTTTCATAGTACATTTAATAGGAATATATTTAAAAACACTAATTTTCTAAAAAACATGTTGGTGTGTCAATTTGTCTTCTAAATTTAAAAATACTTGGAAAAGAAATATTAAATTTTTCTTCAACAGCAACATTAATAATTTAAAAATATTTTATTCTTAGATAGCATCATACAGTTTTGGTGTTAATATTTGAATTTTCTCATTTGTGAAACAGTTTGGTTACAGTTTTTCTCGTTTAAAAGTGCTATGTAAACTGGATCATAATATTTTATTCTATTACAAGTTTTTCAATTTCTAAATATGAAGGTACTTTAATCTTTGCTAAACAAAAATTAACACATACATGAATTTTCGTATTGTTATTTTTCAGAGAAATTGCACTTTATGTGAAACAAGTTTTTTATAGGAATTGATATATACAATTTTTATGCATCAGCATTAAACCAAATGTTTAAATGCTGATGAAATTTCTGAATGATAATTCTGGCTAGTTGAAATCCATTTCCAGTAATAAGAAACTGCAAAAAATTTCCCAAGTCCTTTAATTGGAACAATCATTCTTTTGTATATCTGGTTTCATTTTTATCATTGCATCTGACCCATAATTTGAATATCTTTGGCGTACACAATCTTTTTAATACATGATGCATATTCAGTAGGTGAAATGTATAAATATTGTCATAAGGATTTAGCATCTCCAAAAATGTCAGTTAATGAGTTTCTGTTCTAAGTCATTGCAGGGAAGAAAATTGTTTTTGTGTAAATTAGTTTTTCAAGACTATTTGTTTATTTTATTTTTATTGTAAATATTAAGAGTTGATCAGTAGCAATGCTATCTCTAAGATTTGAAAGGCATTTAATTTAGAATCGCTTAAAACCTTTTAATAGTAAATTCAATACTGGGGCACTCTTTTAGGTGTGTATGGGCTTCAGACTCAAGTGATCATTTCTTCTCCCATGGTTTTAGTCTTTAGTAGTGATGGGCAGAATCGAATACTTGGTATTCGAGTACTTTCAAGTATCGAGAAAGAGTATTCGAATACATATACAAAATCAAAACTACGATGAGGTTATTTAAAAACTAGCTATTGTGTCCTCCCTAGCAAAGTGGTTTAGAGCACTGGAATTGTAACAAAGTTCAAGGTTCAAATCCACTACAAGAGGAATTCAGTGGATTTTTGTTATGCGAATTTTTAACAAGACAATCAAATTTATTTCCTTTTTCTTTTATATTTTAATCAAGCTGTGTTATAAAAGGAATTTTTTTTCACAAATCTCAAATTTTAAACCTAAATTATATTTATATTTTTTTTCTTTTCCGGATCATGAATCTAAATTTTTAAAATATACAAAAGTATGAAAACATTAATCTGTTTGAATTGTAGACAAATTGTATTTTCAAGAACAAAAATTAATCCCATGTACAAATTCCTGAATTTTCTGGTCCCCATATATTTTCTGCAATTGTAAATATTTTTCATCATGATTTTTTCAAATTTCAGTTTTTGCACTGGAAACATTTGATTTTCTACCATATTTTGAGGAAGTCGTTAATAATCACTTAACAGGGAATATAGCCAAAATTTTATTTTGGAGGGATAAGAATGAAAGTTTTTATACAAAACTCATTAAAAAAGTATGAATGTAAAAATTATTTTATTTTTAATGGCCAGGATCTGAAACTTAATTATTTCTGTAAACTTATAAAGTGACGCATATCAGTTGATCAAAGTACAAGAACGGTTCCATAAATATACAAAATAAATTACAATAATCAAATCTTACCTAGAAATTAACTTTTTATTTTTGCAACCACTGTTGGGAGTACGAATCATTTTACTATCGTAATAAAGATTTGGTCAGATATTTTAAAATAATTTTAATTATTGACAGATATTTTAAAGAAAATAACAGCATCTAAGAATGAAATAACGTTATTTTACTTGAAGAAAAAGAAAAGCATTATAGTATCTTATGCAGATATTTTAAATGTCAGAAATAAAAACAGCATGAAAAGTAAATTAAATTTTAAAAAATTAAAATATTTAAAAAAATTTCAATTGATTTTTAAAAATAAAAGGCAAACCATGTGTAATTTACTGATAATTAAGCCTGTATGGGAAATTGCTTCTAGAAAATTTCAAATCCAATCTCTCAATCGGTGAAATTTTTCGACGTTTCATTCAACATGTGCATTTTCAAGATATGTAAAATTGGAAAAAGCAAAATCGAGACTAGAAACAGTAACAAGCAACATGGATACCCATGCAACGTGACACTTTTACTTAAGATGAATACTTTGGTATCCGAATACCTTGGATGGGTACTCTTGTATCCGAATACCTTGGATGGGTACTCTTGTATCCGAATACCTTGCATGGATACTTTGTATAAAATTAATTTTGTATTGAAATACTTGTATCTGAATACCTTGGATCCAAGTACTTTGGCAATCGAATACTTGTATCTGAATACATTGGTATTCGAATACTTTGAAAGAATCAAGTACGATTACTTTTAAGTATCGAGTACATGAGTACTTTTGTATTCGAATACTCCCATTGCTAGTTTTAAGTAAACACAGGAATCCCGTTCCTTGGATACCCAAGCAATCTTTTTAAGCTTTCATTCCAATCCCTCTTTCCATTCACGACATTTTTTACCTGACATCTTGTTTTTGGCCAAATATGGCCCTTGCACCATAAACTCAACCATCAAACCACTCAGTAGTTAAAGCTGTCTTGGTGACTAAATATCTCAGCAAACTATCAATTAACTGCCTCATCAAGTACAGATTAAGTGTTATTGATATGGGAAAAAGTATGTTAATTATATGGTGATCTATATAACAAGTTATTCATAGCTGTCTGAAGAAATTGGCACAGATCAATGTTTATACAAGAATGCCGTAATGGGAATACGTGTTTTAGATTTTACTCTAAAAATTAGAAATAATTTTATACACTTAGATTCTAAAAAAATTACTATGGTTCCAATGGTCCTTGAATTTTTCCCCGGATTGATTTAAAAAAATTGCCTAGAACTTAATCACTTGTGGATATTCTGTTTTGTATGTGATGAGGTATCAAATTTTTATTACTGGTATCTTAAAAATTGGAATACTTGCTTGTTTATTTTGTAAATACAGTAAAACTTGGAAAATTCAAAATGGAGACCATCAAAAATATTTGAAATTATTAAAAAAGGTTTTTATGGATTCTATGATTTCTGAAAATTAGGATCAAGTAATTAACAGAACATTTACATATTTTAAAAGTTGATATAAGGTGTTAAATAATAATTAAAGCTTTCCAAAAAAATACTTATGCAATATTTTATTTAACATAAACATAAAATAACTCGACATAAAAAAGCATTCTAGTTAAATGATTTTTATTTTGTCATTTTTTAAATTTGTCAGCATCCTAGTTAATATTTTGCAAGCATCCCCCATTTTGAGCCAGACAATGATTAAATTTCTTAACATACAGTACTGTCACAGCCAAAGCACTTGCAAAATAGTAGCCTCTTAAACCCTATTTTAGTAGCAATTCTAGTTACAAAATATACTAATTAACTGAAACAAATGTTGAAGAAATTTAAATTTTAAAATTAAATAACTAAATATTTTAAAGTTGTCAGGACAATCTAGCAACCAGATTCCATTTTTTCACGGTATTAAAACTTCTAAATTGGCGTTCCTTGGAAAATTTTCTATGGAAAATACGACAAATACTTTTTCCGTCCACAATAAGTTAGAAGGGGACTACATTTTCGTTGACCTTTAGTGAATTTTCTAGATTAGCTAAAATTTCGGAATTAGCTTTTGAGACAATTTTCCTTTAAAAGATACCTCTATTCGCCAAGTTTGAGAAATAGCAGAGTCTTCAGTGGCAGCCCTGCATGCAGTCACAACAAAACAAAGCAAGAGACAAATCACCACTGTGCAACCCTATTCCTATTGACTATAATAACAGAAAACTTTGATTTAAACAAACCAATAACATCAACGGAACTAAATAATGCAATAAAAAATACTCGCATTTCAACACCTGGAGAAGATGGCATCTCAGCACTTTTCAAAGGATTAAACCAAGAATCAACTACAATAATAAAATCTATTTTTAATGATATCTGGCTTAACTTCAAAATACCAAATAGCTGGAAAACAGCACTAATAATTCCAATTCATAAACCACAGAATAATGTCACTTCTTACCGTCCCATATCTCTTACATCATTACCTGCAAAAATCTTTGAAAGAATTTTATCCCGAAGAATCTCCTTTCTTAATCAAACATAAAAAATTGAACCTACTCATCTTGGCTTCTTACCTTTCAGAGATAGTCAAACTGCAATCCAAACACTGTTTTCGACAATAAAAAACGCCCATTCTCAAAAAAAATTCTTAATTGCAATATCTCTAGACATAAAATCTGCATATGACTCAATTTATATAGATGGCCTAATAATGAAATGTCTTAATATAGGACTCTCAGGAAATATCTCCAAATGGCTTCATAACTTCCTTCAAGATCGGACAATAAGGGTAAATTGGGAAAACACTATATCAAACCCAATTGAAATGAGAAGAGGAGTTCCTCAGGGTAGCGTTCTCTCCCCAATTAATTTCACAATATTTATGGCAGATTTTCATGAAACTATTCCAATAGGTATTAACTATATAATCTATGCGGACGATATCCTTTTTTATTGTTCCCACGACAATCCAGATTACATAAAAAAGAAATTACAAAATTCAATAGAAAATATCAGTCGATGGTGCAACTATTGGAATCTCAAAATATCTCATAATAAATGCAAAATTATAAACCTATCAAAAAAAAGAACTACTTTTGACTGGTGCTTCTCTATGGATGGCAACGTGATCGAATGGATAGATGAACTAAAGTTCCTCGGCATCACAATCTCCAAATATGGAAATCTTAATTACTTCATCAAACAACTAAAAATAAAAGCATATAAACGCATAAATATTCTTAAAGTCCTAGCAAATAAAAATTACGGTGCTCGCACACACCACTTAATACACCTCGCAAAAACATCTATTTGTAATCTCTTCCATTATAGCAGCACAATTTTAAACTCATACAAAAAAACAAACATAAATCATTTAGAAATATGTCAAAACATGGCATTGAGAACTGCATGCGGACTTCCCAACTGGACTCCAAATATTATTCTCCACAAAATCACAGACACGATCCAAATTAAAACCCAGATAAAAAAAATAAGTAATAAATTCTGGATAAAGCATATTTCTTCTCCCCCTTGCATTCCATTATTCAAGATAATGTTAATTTACTCGAACAAAATAGTTCGTCAATTATCTCGTTTTGATTTACTTGAAGACTTCAAGACAGATCATCTCACCACGTTCATCTTTCCAGTGGAAACATTCCCACCTAACATCTCGTATTTTATTGACAATTTGGATTTCCAAACAAAATCCCTACCAAATAATTGCATCCAGGGTCTCTTTAAAAATGTGATTGATCACCTACTCTTTAACTATCATCTAATAGCAACAGATGCATCTAAAACAAGCAATATTACAGCAATCGCAGGATATATTCAAACAAATTAATAATCAAATACAAAATCAGCAACATCAACTCTATACTGCGGAAGCCTTAGCCCTATGCCAAGCATTAGATGAGCTTATTGACTTGAACTCTAATAACTATCTTCACCGATAGCAAATCTGTCTTACTGGCTCTACAAAACTGTTCCATCAAATCATCGAAAGTAATCCTACGACTTAAAAACAAACTAATCAACACAGCAAAACTTGTTACAAATTTAAAATTAATCTGGGTTCCAGCACATAGACATCGAAATAAACGAAAAAGCAGATCAACTCGCCAAATCAGTGGGAGAGGAAGACGTCTTTCTTGAATGGTTATCGCCGGAAGATACGACAAAATACACAGGAAACAAGTTGGACTTCTCTGATCGATCAATATTCAATCATAGTAAATACTACCAAATCTCAGGCAACCTTCCAAACATATATGATGTAAAAACACTGATGTCAAGAAAAGATGTTTATTTTTCAAGATTTTTATCCCGAATGTTAATCACTCCAGATCTCCTCTTTAGATTCCAACTGGCAGACACAAATCTCTGTGACAGCTGTAAAGTCATCGACTCATTTCAACACATCATTTTCGACTGCAAAAAGTATTCACGCCCTAGGAAAAAACTCATCGAAAAAATAAAATTCCAATCTCAAAACTTCACCTTCAAAAATCTCATAAAAAGCATCATAAATAAACCACAACAAGCTAGAGACATAACTAGATTTCTCATATCAATTGAAAAGTTTTAATCTCTTCATGTTTTTGTCTTAAATTTAGATCATTTAGGAAGATTGGAGACAAAGGCCTGATTCTGCAGCTAAAAGTCTCAAGAAAAACCAACCAACCACTGTGCAATATGTGGTAAGCCACATACAAGGGTACGAGATCAGGAGACGATGTATTAGAAAGAATAATTCAGTCACCACTAAGATATCTATCATGCTGCTGCTTTTCTGAAGAAATTAAACACGCTTGTGTATGAAAAATGTTTCATTGTATAGAAAAATATTCAAGTTATCTAAAAATAACTTCAAATTAAACGTGATTTTACGTTAAAATTGTAGAAAAATTCAGGGGATATAAAAAATTCGAATTATCCAATATGAATTCGATTTCTAATTATTCAAGTTTCTCTGTATCTTGGTTTTAAATTTTAATTTTTTAGTCTCTTAAAAGTGAATACTTGTCATTGCAATTTATATTGGAAGTCCTTGAATTTAACTCCAACAGATAACTTCCTTTAAAATTTTATAATCTGCATATAACTGAGTATTACTTAAGGAAAATTAATTAAACACATGAGCTTGTTTTTGAGAAACAAACGCATGAGATTTAATGGATATTCTTGCAATTTTTTCATGTTTCTCAGAAACTTGTGTTAATGTAATTTTTTTCACATGCTTCATTCTGGAGACTTTCACAAATGAATTGTTTTTACTATCAAAAAGAAAACATAAATAGGGCTTTTTGAAATGAAAACATGAAAAATGCTTTCGAAAATACAATAAAATGGGTTTGATTTTTAGATGGTTTTTAATAATGGAATAATTTGAGTGATCACTTTTCCCTAAGAATTACAGGGATGGAAAACCCTTTCCAAATTCCAATATTATGTCTATGGTACATTCCTTGATATGCTTGTTTCTGTCTTCTATTTGAAAAATGACAACTTATTAAAATTAGGCATCGCACCTTGCTATTTGCCTCAATAAAAATAGTCACCAGCCCTTAGAGCATTTCACTATTGTTCAGTTTTTCTTTCAGCTTTATTTTAATTGAACTGATGCACTTATAAGGGGAAAAATATTCAATAAAGGTGTAAATCAGAAAATTAAGATATTTTCGTAAAAAGTAAAAATTTTCCTAAATTTTACTTTACTATCAATTTGAGTAAGTATGTGGATCAAAAATAGTAACTAGATTAACAATGTTATCCTAGCTGAATTTGAAATCTTCAACCCTTTTGGCTTCCACAATGGCCCTTCATCCAGAAGCCCAGTTGCTGGCGAAATACTAATCTGTTTTTCTACCCCTCTACCAGTGAGGAGGGGTTATCGGTCATTCCCACTCAACAAAGGCTTCTGGGATGTCTCCTGAAGCATTGTTACATTATCATCACGTGTTAGGGGGTCGATTTCTAACTACATACATCTGTTTATTCAATCTGTCTGCAGATAGGATAACCTTGTCTGAGATTTTTGACACGAGTTAGAATGTACAAAAGACAGTGTTGCCATTTGTGTGAACTACAGGTTACAAAAGCCCGAGACTCGAGTTCGTGTCCAGCTCCTCTTATATACAAAACTGTCCTTCATCCAAAAATAATCTGAGAAATGGTGAACATATTATATTAGCCCAGGAGTGGTCGCATGGGGTATGCTCTAATTCAATACTAAAAATTCTATCATAATAGGATGACCTTGTTAATAGCAGACATGAATTTTCCCTCATTGGGAAAACCAGTTTCAGCCCCCTTTCGTCTTTTAGATTGGGAATTCTGCAATTTCTAACAAAAGGGTAGGAAGTATTCCACCTTTTAGTGTCCTTATACTTGAACTCAAATAGAGCGAAATTCTAAGAATTTACAATTGATGTGTCGATGTCACTCAAGTAGCTGATGTTCCATCTACCATTTTTAGACCCCTCGGTACTTCAGAATGGGAGTTCTCACAAATTTATAACAATGAAAGAAATTGTCCTGCACCATTTTTTGTGTAATGCACACGACTCACTTTCAACAGAATTTGACTGAAGTACATGTTTTACTTGTCTTTTATGTGAAATTTAATTCCATATTTTTTGTGCCTACGCATGTATAATAGCTGGAAAAATCATGTAAAGAATAACTGAAATTGAATTACAATCTAGAAATGTTAATTTCGCGAGTTAGAGGCAGTAAGGTGATAATAGTGACTTTTATTTCTACATAATAAGCAAGTTTTTCTCCCCTGTCGGCTTTATTGCCCCTCTCCCAGATGTGATACAGCGAAGTATTTCTCTGTCACTTTCACGCTTAAAAGTGTGCCTATCGTAGTGGATTTAGGAAGACATTGAAAAGTTCCCACAAACTACCAAATTTCAGGAATGTAATCGGGCCATGGTTCTAGTGGAAGTTCATTGATGTGCCTAGATGTTTTGGGTCTACAATTGGATAAGAAAACCATTAACAAAAAATTCATGCAGCTTTGAGATTCTATTGAAAATAAATAATTATTGAAAAATGACCACTTGCATCATTGCATTATTTTTTTTATTTTCTTTTTTAAACACATTATTTTCTTTTTCAAAGCAAAAGATATTACTTTAAAATATTATCACTAATTTTTTATCCACAGCTTTAAAAATAAAGCAAATAATTGCTGATAGTATAACAGAAAAAAAACTCATTGTATTCCCATTGTGAAAACTTTGAAATAAATGAATGAAATTGCTCTTTTAAAACATCTATTGAAAAAATATTTTCTTAAAACTTATTCTTAGAATGTGTTTGATCGAAAAATATTTTCCTCATTCTATTAGTTTCAATTTTGCACTACTTCAATTGAAAGAAAGTGTTCTTAAGTCTAGATAAAATTGCCTTTCTAACCACTATTTCTTTTAATTTGTCTTGATGCCAAACATCAGCACTTTATGTACAAACCCTCATCGAGACAAGCAGGGTTTTAGGACCTGGTGTAGGGTCCCCTAATGAGGTGTAAAATAAGTTAGAGAAGAGAGGGCAGAAATAGTTGGTGATAAAAAATAATGCTAAACCATTTTTGATTTTCGAAGAGTCTTGAGACACGTATGGGTGTCAGAGGGTTAAGGATATGAGCACAAGTGTGTGCACTTTGTTCGTAACTGGTTTGGAGTCATTCATTGTAAAATTAGCACAAATCAGGAGTATATTCTTGCTTTATGAATCTTTCAGTAGTAGTGAATTTTTGTATAGGCTGCGGTGGATTTATCACCAAACATGGTAACCTTGGTGTTTTGATCCAGCTTGATGGCAACCCTATGCAAAAGGTTTTTCACATAGGAAAGTCCGCGTTTTTTTTAATGAAACTGCGATGGCATCCAAAGCTTTGGACACCATCTTGATTTGGCGACAAACATGCCCCGGATTCGACATCTTTACCTAGGCTCCTTTGAGCAACTGCATTCAAGCTGGCCTCAGTTCACATTACCTCAGATAATCAAGGTTCTACTGTATTTATACACAATCGTATTTTAAAGGTTTCTGTTCTAACTTTTCCCATATCCTAACTTAACCTTCCGATCCTGTCAAAAAAAGGTCATGTGTTAACTGTATGGATCATTTTGACACGGATTTCTTTGCAAGTTCTGTTAATCATCAATCAGTTTATTATTAGCTTGATTTATATAATTAGTGCTTAACTGCATATAATGTATTTGCCCACATCATCCTTGAAACAACTCTCAAATCAATTTTTGTAAATTTGAAACATTCAGAAGCAAACAAAAAAAAGATTAAGACGCAAGAAAAGTGGATCTAAAATTAAAACCATATTAATAAATTGACATTGTAGCTTTTAGAACATGTATTAATGTAACAACGTTCAAACAAAAGCTTAGGAAAACATGGCCCTCATTTCCCCACCAATACCTTGTCTATAGTAGAAAACAGAAACATAATCTCATAATGCTGGGCATGAAAAGTAATAAATGATACAAGCAGGTAAAATAAAAATAGTAACATCACACAAAATAAAACAGATGTGAATAGCAAAAATAAAATAAACTGACAGTGAAAATAAAACAATATTAATATATCCGATAACTATTTTTTTCAATACTTGGTAGGTATTTTAATTAATGTCATACTGGAACAACAAAATGGGCTATTGGGAAAGATCCGAGGCAACACCTGAACTTCCCCACCACGACAGATTTAACATACATGGCAGTGTTTGGTTGGATTCGAACTTGCAACCCTCTGGGCCCTAATAATTATCAATACTTATGGACCTAGGCCGATATAACTTTACTTTTTGTATGTAGTTATAAATGAATTTCCACAAAAATCTAGGTCTTAAAAGTAAATATAAAAGGTTAATTATAATCCAAGTGAGGTATTAGATAATAAAGCTCCAAGATAGTGGATCTTACTGTTGAATAACCATCAGCAACCACTTGTTAATTGAAAAAATATTCTAAAAAAGAAAATCCATTTTGAATAACAGTGCACTATGATTTATTGACATACAATAAAAAATATAACTACATCATAATAGAAATAGAAAATAAATATAACTTAAACATTTGCTTTCCATTTCATCTGATTGCGAGATGGAACATTGAAATGACTATAAGGACACACAGGTAATCTGCATTTAGTACCATAACGACATAATCTCGGATGAACAAAGGGGCATTTGGCTACAGTACATTTAGGGTAAAATTTGCAAACAGTTTTTGTACTTCGCTTCTTTACTTGTACCTTGGCAGGCACAGGTGTAAAGGGAAATTTTCTTTTGCTGGCATGTGTGTAAGGACATTCTTTTCTGCTACAAAGAGCATCAAATTTGCAATTGGGGTGAATGTACAAGCATCGATCACCATATTTACAATCTGGGAAACATTTGCAGGGGATAGTTGGATGATGAAAAACACAATTATCACTATTTTTACAAGCAGGCCAGTATTTACATCTTTCAGTGATTTTCTGTTTCTTTTCAGGGACTGAACCAACAGCATCATCATTATCTGTTATTGGAATACCATCCTCATCAACCTCCATGCTTCCATCCCCATCACTGGTTTCAGAATATTTTCTTTTTAAAGAAAAATCAACACCATCCAATGTAACTATAAAATGAGGCGAACAGACTCGCTCATCTTGAATGGATTGAAAGCTATTTGAACAGATAGGAAAATGTGTTGTTTCTTCAGATACATTCAAGTCTGTAGAATTTGATTTTAAACAGATGGTGCGATTGTTGCTAGGGGTACTGGATATAACATAGTTTTCACTATCTAAAGCATCTAACTCAGATTCATTACTGATCGGATCTAAGTTGTTATTAGATTCAGGTTCTTTTGGTTTTGAATCAAATTCAAAACTTGAATCTATTTTCACATTTACAAGGTTACGAAATCTTGTAGAACGATCTTTTCTGCTCGAAGATAGCACTTTTATAGGAGTTGGTTTATAAAAGTCATTAATATTCTGGCCATGTAGAACAGATTTAGTAGCATCATTAACAGCCCTCAAGAGTAACTTGTTTGCCTGAAGAGCAGCTGGTCCACCATAGTTTCTTTGAGAAACGTGAACAACACTTGAGATGTTTCCAGAGAAATCAGGTTTGGTTGGATCATACTCATCTTCCGGATTTACAACTTGTTGCTGTACTGGCACAACAGTAGGGAGAACAGGAACACTTTGAATTTCTTGTATTGGAAAATCTTTAGCTGGTCTTTGGTTTACCTGAGGCAGATCAGGGATTTCTTTTTCTTCATGTTTACTTGCTGTTAATTCAGTTTTAACTATCGAAGATGAACTTACATTGGAAACCTTATTAGTTCTGGAATTCACCCCTTGAGGTAAATTTTTTATGTCATCCTCTTGGTCCAAGATATCACTTTCTTGCTCATCCAAATCATAATCTAACACATCTGCATCTTCGTCACTTTGAGGGTAGCTTTTCTTATGAATCTCGTCCTTCTTTGGTACTGATGGGGACGATTTTACTTTCGAATTCACCTTTAGATTTTTAACCAAGTCCCACAACCAGCTTGTAAAAGCAGACGTATCATTCCCTAAGAATAAGATTAAGTCTTTTTCGATTTGCGACTTACTTCGTTTGTTTGCAACTAAGATCATAATATAATCTGGAAGTTCATCATCAACAAAAGCGTTGATTTCAGCGAGCTTTTCTTTTATGGCGGATCTTATTTTTTCGGTGAATTCTTTTTGACTTTTATCCATGGCAAAATCTGCTTTGCAAATTTATTCGAAAATAATTAAAAAACTATAAGCACATAGTTCTCTCTCACTCATTTAAAGAATGAGTACCGACACTTCTCAAATATGAAGTCGAATAAAAAAACTAAATAAACCGAAACACATAGTCGTTGCCAGAACACATTCAATAAGATTTTCTTTAAAATTAATACTGGGGTATATGCTTGCACTAAATTTTCAAGTTTTCTTAACCTTCATTGACCTTAAAATTTTAATCATCTGACCGTGGTTCAAAATTACGTGGTGTTGTCCTCGGTTCTTTCCCTTTGGGATTGATTCCGGACCGTCACCAATAGCCCTTTGTGTTGCTCCAGTGTGACGTTAATTGAAAATACCAATACCAAATGCCATACCTTAAAATTTTAAAACTAAAAATATTTAAAGCTTTGAAAAAAGCAAAATCAATATGGTTCCATTCAGATGTAGTGCAAGTTGGAAAAATCTTCATTATTTTTGTTACATTTCTTTTAATAGTTCGCTGTATTGCTCTAGTGGGACATTAAACCTACCTTTGTTGCATAACATCTTTTTTTTTTATTATATTAGTTTTGTTTTCAAAAGCGGCATATGTTGATTGGTCTACGTTTTGTTTACTCCTGTAACATGGAAATTAACAAAAATCAGCAGCTTGAATTTTTGAATCATTCTAATGCGACTTTTGCGTTGAAAAACATTTGGAAATAATTCTGCGTCACTTTTTTAATTCTTTTGACTGATTTTGTGATTTTCTTTTCATTCTGGTCAGAACATGAATACTTATTTCAGTGCTGAAGGTAAAAGATAACAAGTTACTCTTAAAATTGTCAAGTGTCTTTGATGTGTTCACCTTAAATGTATATATGTATTATTTGGAATATTATATTTTTGAATCGTTTAATGTGGCGTGAGATCATAAATTGGGAAGATAAATGATTTATTGAAAGGAAATTCAAATATAAATATACCCCCATTTCTTTATAACAAAATTGAAAAAAATCTATAATGCGTCTCTGGTTTTATTTTATTTGGTTTATTTCAGATTTCTCACAAGTGGACAAAATATCAATAACAGCAAAAGTAGAATGCATTGACTCTGAATTCGAGGGACACTTAATGAATGTAGATTTACAATGCAGAGAGATTTAAAAATGTGTTGGGGTAAAGTGGGTATAAAACGTGTTCAATTTCAAAGTACAATTTAGCAATTTTGTGGCAATGTATGTATAATAAATGCTTCAAATATCTATTATGCCAACATCCTCCTTTTCTAGAAAATGTACCATCAATTAACACTAGATGTTTCAAAGAAAGAATTAATCTTTTCCGACTTCTGCTACTTGCTCAATGAATTGTTGAACTGATTTATTGAACCTTCATATTACCCAAGAATTTTGCTTAATATTGCTGTCAATTTTTCTCCTTAGTTCTTCAGTATTTTCTTCTGGTTCTGTAACTTTATTTTCAATAAGAGCCTGAGTTGATATTCTCATGTTTTTCCTTTTTACTAAACCTATCTTATGTTTCTTGAAATAAATGCTTTAAGATGCTAGAGCCTCTGTTAATACCTCACCTATTTTTCTGAACCCTTTTCCTTATTCTCAATGAATTCTGAGCATCATTTCTAAGCTCAGTAGACAGCAGTTTAGAGGGTTGTTAATATGGCTAATTTCATGTCTAACAGTGAAAACAGTAACTTTATCTGGCATGTAAGTTGCTTGAAAATTATGTTATTTCATGTGAAGCTTGATTCCCTTCATTTTGTGACAAGCTTACAATACATATTGATCTTTATTTTGGAAAATTAATGCCTTTTCTATCCTCAAAATTCTGTGTTCCACAGCCTGTCAATTTATAGTATATAACCACTTCCCTTAACAACATGGTCAATTTTAATAGTTCACATAATCATTTCAATAGACCCAGAAACGTGACCTTAAAGACCTTTTGCAAGTCGTTTTACCTTGCACCATGATATTGAAATTCCTTTCCATGTTATTTTCAATGGCATGGAAACCTCAACATCTTAGGGCTGTAAGGCACTGCTCGTAATTGGGATAGCCATAATATTATACCTATACATATATATTATGGAATGTTTATTACACCTATTGATTTTTACTGATTAAAAATGATCTTTAGCATAAAAAACCTAAAAGAAGTTTCTTCAATGTTGCTTCTAAGCCTAAAGCTATACCTACTTTATCCCGCTTCATTTAAAAACATCTAGCATTAAAAATAATGTAATTTCTTGCCTGTTTATTGGAATTTGTTCACAAGTCCTTTATCTAGCTCAGGAGAACAAAAAATATATAATAGTTTTAGAAAGGCATACATAAATAGAAAGTTTCCCAGACAATTACAACCCACATGACTGGATCAAAACAAACAAGAGGCTACCACGATCTTCTAGATGTTACCAGTAAAATGTTTTCGATTGAAAAAACCTTTTAAAGAACTTAAATATATAGTGAGAGTTATTTTCCATCGAAATAAGGTTTATAATTAATGAGGTAGCTTTTGCATGGACTACCCACTTTACCTGACCAGACCCTGTGTTTCAAATATATAACTTCGTACAAAGTACACTTTTGTATTCACAAAGTATTCGTACAACCAAAAACACGCAAAATTGCTTTGCCAATTTACATTGATTTCGGAGTATTTTAGCCAATTACATTTTATATCTTTCAGTATATGAAGTTTCATGCTAAAAAGAAGTATAAAATGTTTCTAAACTGCATAATTTGAATAACTTTACTTCCTCAGCTGTGTACAAGTGTTTTTTCTGAGATGAATGCAGAATGATCAAAGAATTTGCTATAGAAATTAGAAAATAGATCTATCTAAATATAGTACCTATTAAAACATGCAGGAAAGTAAAATTTCAAGATCAGGATACACATTAAAAGTTCACACATAAAAGTGTGAAAAACCAATTGCATTTAGCCTTTGCAAAAGACCCCAGAAGCTCTGGTTTCTGGATAAAGGTTATTTTTTCACAAACGAGCAAATTCAACATTTAAGGTTAGATAGTGGACAAATGGTGCAGATGGAACAAAACACAAAAGTACTCTAAAGATTTGCTTCCCACACAAAACATGAAGGTTGTTTTGTGCCTATGTTGTAGACCTAGTCAATTAAATTATGTGCATAAATCTCTAGAAAGTAATTTACCAACAGTGCATCAAGTTGAAAATGGGGCTCTATCGTAATTATTCTCTCATGCACAAAAAGGACTCCAAGCACACATCACTGAATACGTAGCTATGGATAGACCTCAGTTTTCTAAAATTTCCATCTGAATCTTTCCACACCCATCTAATCAATCATTTACGTTAAGCTCGTTATATATTTTAACAAAGATATTTGTCAACGAAGACCTAAGAAGTGTTGTGTTCATTCTTTATTTTAAACATTTAGGAAACTGGAATAGTTTAATTTTTTTGCTTTTTAAAACCATCTGAATGGCACACCTGATTTTGTGTATCCCATAAATAAAATAAATATTCAAGTATTAAGCTAAACTTTTAATGTAAAAGTTAAGAAATCAAGAAAATTTGAAGAAACTTAAAGCCTTAAAATGTATATTAAATTGTTAAAATCATGTATTGTTAACAATTTTCAAAGATGTAAGATATTCTTGTAAATTTTGGACTGTTCGAGGCAGAGAGAGTTATGTAATTTGTTAGCCACTCTTTTGAAACAAGAAATTAATATTTATTGAGTTTTTTCTTTACTTTTTGTAAAATAAATTTTTTTATCTCCATCTTATGTATGCCAAATTGCCTATTTGAAATCAGTTCATAAACACCAAAACTAGTCATCTTGGAGGTATAAAACTAATAAAGCCATATTGCTCAGATTATCATGAGTTTCCTATAAATAACAGTTGAGTATACAGGTAAAGTATATTTCAAATTCAAAAGTAAGTTGTGCAGAGTTGTGTGATATTGGGTATTAATTTTTCTCTGTTCATAAAAAGCTTTGACGACCAAATTACTTTTTACTCATAATAAACTTTTTATTTTTAACTGTAGATCATCAACATGTTAGATATAATCCCCTAAATGATCGGTGGGTTCTTGTTTCGCCTCATCGAGCTAAAAGACCATGGCAAGGAAAAATTGAGGAACTTTCAGAAATCGAAATACCTAATCATGATCCTAATAATCCATTGTGTCCTGGTGCTAAAAGAGCTGGTGGAGAGGTATTTTAAATTTGTTACAATTTATTAATGTGTTAACCTGGTTAGTGGGTCAATTTGTCATTGTTTATTTTGTCTCTTTAAACAGTATATTAATAATAGAAAAGATAAAAAGCTTAGCAAAATGATAGTTTTAAAAAATGACTAATAAAGATAGTAAAAACAATAAAATAGTCAGCTGTTTTGACTACAAATCAGTCATAATTGTATCAAAATAAATTGTTTTATTTTGTTTGCTCAGTATGTTAATTTACTGGACTTAATACGTACAAATACCTTGCTAATAAGAGTTATAGTAAAATATTCATCTTCTGTTTTTAAGAAGCATTTTTCCCCTATTTTTCTACTGATTAACAGGAATGCAACCACACATAAATTTCACAGCAAGTCCAATCATCTACTTATATCTAATTTTCCTATGAAAAAGATAAAAATGTATACATTCTGATCACAATTTAAATACCATGATTATGTTTCAATCATAGAAAATGATTATTAATAAACAATTAAATGCAATAAATAAAAATAAAGTTAACTAATTTATTCAAATACAATGTTTACCTGATATTTCTGTCTCAGAAAAGATCTATGTAAGAAGATTTAAAGTATAGTTAAAGTAAGAAGATTTAAAATATTCATAATTCATAAATGAAATCCATTTAATGAAATAAAAAAAATTATATAATGAAGAATATTTTTAATTACCGCGGTTTAATGGCTCCAGTGCGACATTAATTAAAATACCATACCATCTAAGTATGAATGATATATTAATTTTATATGGGTCATTCCATGTGAAACCACACAGGAAAGGGTCATTTTCGATCCGACTCCCTCCGATTATTTTTAAACTCGCCTAATGTGTTTAATCCCAGCCATATGTAAGAAATTCTGGAAATTTTTATCTTCTAACTTGCAATACTTTTTTATGTACATAAAATTTAAATTTGAAAAATTGAGCAATTTTTCATGATTTTAGACTTACTAAATCACTTATACCTCTCTGGACCTAATTGTCCAATCGTACTGAATGAGAGCTTATTTTATAGCAAAATCTGAAACCTTTCTAATGATGAATAAAATGACCTTTTAAATGGTCTTTTTAATTTCAGTCATTCAATTAGACCCTTGATCTACAATTACAAAAAAGTATGTTTTATTTTTTCTAAAAAATATGTTAAATGTACACTGTTTATCTTTGCTTTCTGAAAGTTCAATAGTGGGATACGCATGGGTTTCATTGTCAAAAAATATTCGAAGTGAATAGACTTATGTAATCTGTATCTATAAACACCTGTATCTTTTGACCTGTTTGTTCAATCAAGATAAAAGAGTGCTTATTTCATAGAAAAACATATAACCTTTCTGATGATATATTTTAGGGAAAAAAATACTGAAATGCTTTTTTTTGAAATTCAAGGTTGGAGCTTTGAATTTCAAAATCTTCAGGGTAACCTATCTGATGATATATTACATGATACTATGTGTTCCGTAATGGCGGTAGGTGGCGCTCTTGTGCCAATCAGTTGAACTGTAACAATGGAAGTGCAATGACGCGCTTAAATATCTTGGCCGCATTATGAAGCGGAATTGTATTGTAATTTTAAATGTCACCTTATTAAATTTTGTTAAGTTTTATTCTCAGTGAATTTATTGAAATTGGATTCATAAATCTTGACTCTCGACATGAAAATTTGCAACCTGACTTTTGAAACAGGATATGGACTCTTGAAATCATTAGCTCTCCCACACTATGAGTGACCTAAAACTAAGAAAGGTCACTCATAGTATAATGTAATATATCAACGGAAAGGTTATACTTTTTTATATAATAAGCTCTCTCATCTCGATTGAATGAACAGGTCAAGAGATACAGGTGTTTATGGCTTCTGATTACATACTTCTATTTACTTTAAATATTTTTTACTATGAACCCATGTGTGTCCCACTATGAAACTTTCAGAAAGCGAAGATAAACAGTGTACCTTTAACATATATTTTTTAGAAAAAGTAAAATATTATTTTTATAATTGTAGGTCAAATTGAATGACTTTGAAATTAAAAAGGTCATGATACAGCATTAGAAATGTTGTACATTTTTCTACAAAATTAAGCTCTCATTCAGTATGATTGGACAGTTATGTCCAGAGAGATACAGGAGATTTAGTGAGTCTAAAATTATGAAAAATTGCCCAATTTTTGAAACTTAAAATTAATATACATAAAAAGTATTGCAAGTTGGAAGCTAAAAATTTCCTATATATGACTGGGCAACAAATTAGCTGAGTTTAAAAAAATTGAGGGTAGTCGGGTTGTGGACTGGCTGTTTGACATGGAATGACCCATAACAGATTGTTAATGTATGCATATGCATTAAAACATCAATTTATGTGCAACAAGGCCTGTTAATTTGTCTGTTCTGTTGTAAATGGTATTGCAATTTATCTCGCAATTTTTTAAGGCATGAAAAATATCTGGTGTATTATTTTTAATTTTAAAGCCTTGTCACGGAGAATGAACTCATCGTCTCAGATGTGTTCATTGTTCCTTGTGAGAGCCTGATAAATTCAGCCTTATCAACATCTTTGCAGACTCGAAATTGTTAATAGATTCATTTTTACAAAATACAAATGTCATGTGGCCTCGATTTTAAAACTCCAAGATAGCTCATGGAAAAACCATACTCATTAAAACAATAATATGAATCCCTGTTATCTGAAAGTTTGTTTAATAAAAAGTCTTCTAAATGACACTATTTTTTAGATGAAAATTATTGTTAGACATGCAACTAAAATGTGTAACGGAGTAATGCATGATTAATAATGTGCATAGAAAAGGCATTAATTAAAAATATTAAATGAAAGTGATTTTGATAAAATATGTGAGATACTAATGATTCTGATAAAATTAAGATTCCAATTAAAAAAAAAGAAATAAACAGTCTGCTTTCTTTGATCATTGTTCATCCTTATAGTGCTGAAGAGGTTGGGCTTTAAAAACTTTATTGAATAAACATTGTAAACACTGAATTTAATATTCCTTATGAATTTGCAGTATTTTTAACAGATGAATCCTTGTTATGAAGGTACATATGTCTTCCCAAATGATTTTCCAGCACTTTTGGAAGATGTTCCTGAACCAGGTATTTGCAAGAAATATTTTGTTATTTACAAATTCAGATATTAAAAGTACAAGAATAAGAATGTGTCAAGTGTATAGTTGTCAAATAGTTTCAATATATCTAAATCTGATGGAATTAAAGTGTATTTTAAGTTATACTGCAATATAAACATCTGCTATTATTTCTCAAAATCTCTGCTTCGATCCCTTGATCCATTTCATATTTTAAGATTTTTATGCTAAAGTTCAATATTAATTGTTGCATTAATGAATTAGGGTAATTATTAAACAAGGCATTATAATTACTTCAATTCTGAGAGGTCAATGTCTAAGATTTTCTTTCATTTTATAAAATCATTTAATGAAATTCTCAATATTATTTGTTATTTCTTTGATTTATTTCAATTCAGAGATTTGTATTTGTTAATGAAATTTTACACTAATGCTTATTTGGGTATGTGTTATAAATAGTTGAGAAACAAAATTATCTTTGAAAGAGTGATTGTTATACATAGAACCTTTTAATGGAAAATTATGTAAATAGCACTCTACAATTGTGAGCTGTATCAAATGTTTGATTATTTTAATTCTGACCTTAATTTAAAATTACCAGAGCTTTTCTTTTAATATTAAAGTTTCACAGAACTTCTTTGGGATCTTATACAGTAGAATCTTGATTATCTGAGGTAATGTGGATTGGGCTACATTGAATAACCAGAAACACAGATAATATGAACCTAGTTACACACACACACAAAACAGACTACAAAATACAGAAAATTTACCATACTACATGTTACTACTACTGAATCAAATTCAGTAATCCCATGGACTTTTGGTTAATTGGAGCTTAAATAATCAAGGTTCTGCTGCATACTGATGAATCAGACTCCTTGTGCTAAATATGTTTTCTGAATATTGTTTTTAACAGTCTTGATCACAAATATCATTTGTTACTTGCTTTCTATGGATAGGATTATGTCTTTATTGTCTCGTCTTCAAAAACAATGTTTCTCAACTTGTGATTATCCCATTGTCGTATTAGGGATTCAATCACCCTACAGATGGCGCTAAAAGCACCGTCAGAGTGTGTTACGATCGAACAAGCAGATATTCGGATGAGATGGTCATGGAGTGGTCGTGTAGGACGCTCCTTGGTAAATTGTAAATATTTTGTTATATAATAAATGTTTGTGCTGTCTGCATTGCCTGAGATTTGCTGATAACCCATTAAATAGAACCAGATACGACATTGGCGCAAACGACAGGATTTTAATGAGGAAATATGCTTTCGTTTTCATGGTGAGTCCTGCTCCTCGTTGTGAACTTTTATATTTGTTTCCTGCTAAATATTACTTTTGAAGAATGGTGTAAAGATTTTTGTTAAAATGCTTCAAAGTGAATTTTGAATTTGATTTTCGGAACTTTATTGTGGAACTTTCGTTTTAAATCGAACAGTTTTGTTTCGTGATCCCATTATGGCGTTCTTGGCGAAAGCAAGAAAGGAAGTTCTAAAGACTGTTGCTACCGAAATGGGGATATTGAATACCGAAAACATGGTTGTAATGGAGCTAAAGAAAGTTATAACCGAAAATAAAAACTATGATGAACCGTTCGTGAAGGAACTCTTAAATACTATTATAGAAGAAAGAAGGAGAAAAGAAGAAGTTGAAGAAAGACGAAGGAAAGAAGAAGTTGAAGAAAGACGAAGGAAAGAAGAATTAGAAGTTGAAGAAAGACGAAGGAAAGAAGAATTAGAAGTTGAAGAAAGACGAAGGAAAGAAGAATTAGAAGTTGAAAAAAGACGAAGGAAAGAAGAAGTTGAAGAAAGACGAAGGAAAGAAGAAATGGAATTCGAGTTGCAGAAGATGCGTCTAGAAAACGAAAGATTGAAGAATGGGTCTGAAATTCAACAAACTGATGTAAACATGAAGCCGAGGTTTGACTTGCGAAGTATTTTACAGAAGTTTGATCCCAAAACTAATGATATAAGCCTCTACTTAGTTCTCTTCGAGCGTCAAGTGAAACGAACGGAAATCAAGAAAGAAAATTGGGTGTCATACCTAATAGGATTCCTACCCTATGACGTTGCGCAAATAATTGCCAGAGAAAACGAAGAAGTGACGGATGATTATGAAAAAGTGAAAGAACTCTTACTAAAAAGATATAAACTTACTCCTGAAAGGTTCCACCAATTGTTTACGAAACACTACAAGAAACCCGAAATTACGTGGTGTGACTTCGCCTATGAACTTAAAAATTATTATCAAGAATGGATAAGAGGACTGGATGTAAAGACTTTTGAAGAACTGTCTGATTTAATTATTACTGATCAGATTAAGCGTAAAGTGCCATCGGAAATCCGTGATCATTTCATCGACGAATGGTCTCGATTCAAAATACCAGAAGAAATTGCAAATAAACTAGATGATTACGAAAACGTTCGAAATTGCGTAAACAAAAAAGTGAAGGAAACATTTTGGAAGGAGAATCAAACGAATACGTTCAAACATCAGAATTTTAATTACAACAGAGAAGAAACGAAAAATTCCATAGACCGGAAATATGCACCCCCTCACATCAGAGAACATCGATTCAAGACGAGAGAAGATTACCAAAGCACTAGAAATACAACTTCAAGGGAATGCTACATATGTGGTTTATTGCACTTCGCAAGAGATTGTCCTAAAAGATACAGCAGATCAACAAATATTAGCAAGAAAGAAAAGAAACCAGAAGATGAAATATTAACTGCTGAAATACGATCGGAGCATCTGGTGAAAGAAAAAATAAATGTTCCTATGAACTCTCTTCAATATGTAAACATTCTCGTAGATAATCGAGAACTGAAAAGCCTGATCGATTCTGGAGCTCAAATCCCAGTTTTCAATTCAAATTTTATTTCCGAATCAAAAACTGAAAAGGGAAAAATAATTTTAACTAGTGCTTTCGGAGAAAAAATTGAAGCTGGATTAGCAAAATTCCAAGTTTCATTAAAAAACGAAGATGAAAATAGACTTTGCCGTCCGATTGAAATACTTGCAGCAGTAACGGACAAAGTTCATGGTCAGTGCATTATACCCCCAAATATTTATGAATTACTAAAATGCTCAACAGAAGATGGAAAAGAAACATGTATTCCTAAATGTAACAGATTGGATTGTGTTTTTCCAGTGAAAGAAAAGGATTATTTAGTCTGCGCTGAAACCGGAAATGATGAATCAGAACAAGAATCACCAGAAAGCGGAATACTATCGTGCAAAAGTGAAAGCTTTCGACTTCGTGAAGAACAAAACAGTTGTGATACGTTAAAAGAAATAAGAAAAAATTTATCACTTCGAAAGGGAAACTTCTTTTTTATCGATGGATTAATATTCCACAAAGATAAAATATTAGGAGAGACCGTTCAGCAACTGGTTTTACCGCAAAAGAGAAGAGCTCAAGTTTTAAAATTAGCTCATGAATCTGTTTTTGGAAGTCACATGGGAATGAAAAAGACGAATGAAAGAATACGATATAGTTTTTATTGGCCTCACATGACTAGTGAAATCGCCGAATTTTGTAAAACATGTAAAGAATGCCAACTCCGAAGCCCAGAGAAAATGATTGATAAAATTCCCATTACTCCTGTTCTCAGACCGGAATTACCATTTGAATGTGTTAATGTGGACATTATAGGCCCTATTGAACCTCCCTCAGCTCGTCGTCATAAATATGTGTTATGTTTAGTTGATCAACATTCTCGCTGGCCGGAAGCAATTCCTTTGCGTTCCTTAACTGCTAAGGCGACATGTGACGCACTGTTGGAAATTTTCATGAGAACTGGAATACCAAATACTATAGCAAGTGATCAAGGTACGAACTTTATATCGAAACTTACTCAAGAATTCATGAATCGCTTAGGATCCTCTCCTAGATTTTCAGTACCAGGATATGCAGCCAGTAATGGACTTGTAGAAAGATATAATCAAGTTCTTAAAAATGCACTTCATCATGTTATCCGAACAGATCCTAGTAATTGGGATAAATACATTCCGTTTCTGTTATTTGCTTATAGAGAAGTTCCTAACTGTACTACCGGAGTATCTCCATTCAAGTTGATGTATGGCCGAGAAGCAAGAGGTCCTCTGAGTGTGTTGAAATCTAGCTGGTGTGGAGAAATTCCTATACCTTTGAATATGGACAAATCAGTCGTAGATTATCTCCAGGAACTCAAAATAAATCTCGAACGAGCAACCGACCAAGCCTTACTTATCGCATCGGGAAAACAACAAGCCTACACGGATTATTTTAATCGCCGCACAAGATCCAAAGAATTTAAATTAGGAGAGCAGGTTTACTTACTAATTCCAGATTCTTCCAACAAGTTATATGCACGATGGACCGGACCTGGGGAGATAGTCGAGCATCCATCGCCACATTCTTACAAAGTGAAACTTCCTGAAGGAAAAGTACGACACTGCCATGTAAATAAGATAAGGAGATATTACCCAAGAATGAATGCAGTTGGTATTGTTTTTGAAGATGATGAAGAATTTGGTGAAATTCATGCCTTTCCTTGAACTGTATATCAACAAGAACTGTGATAAAATTTGGAAAATAAATTTATACGATTTACATGAGAAAGAAAGAAGTCAACTGATTCAGATATTACAGAAGCATAAAGATTTATTTAGTGGAAAATTGAAAGTTGCACAAGTTGGTGAACACAAAATAAGACTTGAGGAAGGCAAAGAAAGGACAAAACCATATGTTTATAGGATACCAGAATCTTTGAAATCACAAGTAGATACCCAAATTGAAGAGCTACTTGAATTGGACTTAATAGAAGAAAGTTCTGCAGAAATCGCTCATCCTGTTGTGTGTGTAAACGAAAAGGATGGAGGCATGCGTTTATGTGTTGATTATCGATCCCTCAATGCTGTCACAAAGGCTGATGATTTTCCTATGGAAGATGCCATTCAATTACTTCACAGCATAGGGAAAGCAAATGTTATTTCTACACTTGACTTATTGAAGGGATATTGGGCTATCCCAATGGAAGAAAAATGTCGTGATTTTACTTCTTTCAAGACTCACAGAGCACAGTATAGATTCAAAGTAATGCCATTTGGTTTGAGAAATGCTGCTGCGACTTTTCAACGAGAAATGAACAAAGCGTTAGCACCATACAGAGATTTTAGTCGTGCATATATTGACGACATAGCTATATTTTCTAACAACATGAGTGATCATCTAAAACACTTGGATCTTATTCTTTCAAAATTAGAAGAACTACAGTTTACTGTGAATTTACACAAATGTACATTTGCAAGACCTGAAATCAAATATTTAGGTCATGTTATCGGATCTGGAAGGCATCAAGCAGATCCAGACAAAATAAAAGCAATTGCTCAAATACCTGTACCTGAGACCAAGAAACAACTTAGAAGCATGCTTGGATTGTGCAATTATTATCGGGAATATATACCTTGCTATGCAGAGATTGCCTTACCTCTTACAGAGTTAACAAAAAAGAGGATTCCTGAAAATTTACCTTGGCTGGATATACACGAAGTTGCCTTCAACAAACTGAAATCTGCTCTAATGAAAGCTCCAGCTTTGCACACTCCAGTTATGAGTGAACCGTTCATAATACACAGTGATGCATCCCAGTATGGTATCGCCGCTTGTCTGTCCCAAGGAATCGAAGGATTACTCCGACCTATTGCATATGTGAGCCAGAAGTTGAATAAAACTCAACAAGCTTGGTCTACAATAGAGAGAGAAGCGTACGCTATTGTGTGGAGTTTGAAACTCTAGTTTTCGGGTCCAAAATAGAACTGTACACTGATCACAACCCTTTGTCATACCTTACAAAATGTGCTCCACAATCTTCACGACTACAGCGGTGGGTTTTTGCTCTTCAAAGATATAATTTAACAATAAAACATTGTCCAGGAGTCAAAATGCCTCATGCTGATGCATTATCCAGACTATTTTCTGAAGAGAAGTAGTGACAAATTTATTATTGTGACTTTAAGCATAATGTCTGTTATTATATGCTTTAGTATTTTATTAGCATTATTATTCTTATATGTATATATATTTTTATTTTGCATTTTTCTTTACTGTTGATATGGTGTAATAATATTTAGGTGATTGAGTCCATAATATTTAAATTCAGATCTGTGTTTATGTTTTGAGAAAACCCCAAACCCATATCTTGCGGGGGAGATGTCGTATTAGGGATTCAATCACCCTACAGATGGCGCTAAAAGCACCGTCAGAGTGTGTTACGATCGAACAAGCAGATATTCGGATGAGATGGTCATGGAGTGGTCGTGTAGGACGCTCCTTGGTAAATTGTAAATATTTTGTTATATAATAAATGTTTGTGCTGTCTGCATTGCCTGAGATTTGCTGATAACCCATTAAATAGAACCAGATACGACACCCATGTTTTATTGCACCTTAGTGTATGTGTGTAACAAATATATATCTATTATCTTGTAATATTATGTGTGTAAAATGAATCTTTTCTAATTATTTTGGACCGTTTTATGTTCAAATATTGCTCTTTTTAATGCATTTCAGACAAACCTTCACATCCATTGTTTAAATCAGAAGCAGCAAAAGGTATTTGTAGAGTGATGTGTTTTCATCCAAAATCAAATGTCACTTTGCCTTTGATGGCTATTAATGAAATCTGTGATGTCATTGATACTTGGATAAAAGAGTTCATTGATCTTGGAGCCAAGTTTAAATGGGTACAGGTATGTAATGTTTTATATAATTTTATTATACAAAGCATATTAAGAAGTTTCAGGATTATCATTATAGAAAGGAAGGTAGTGAAAAAATGACTTCTGTGGGTTATAGAAAGGAGCTATTTAGTATGTGCATACAGTGCTCATTCATTAGGCATTGGTAAGGGAATGGGGAAACTTAAGCCCAATGTGATGTTTAAAATGGATGGACAGCAGAGTAATAACAAATTCTACCATAAATTAGGAAATGTTGCACCTGAAACTTTTGAATAACTACAACAAGCATATGATGAGTAATATCATTTCTTTGCATAGGCAGTACACATGCTTGTTTGATTAAAGAAAAATTAAAGCTAAGAAAATAGGCTTCAGGTCAACTGCATGGATGTGAGAAAACTTTAATTTGTGAGCTACAGTTCAAGATTGTCTTGTGATATAATGTGATTGTGATTTCCTACAATATCATGAAATAAGCTATTAAAGAACTTTATTCATAAGAGCCAATCACCTAAGATTACTGCCATGATGCTCTGAAGCAACTTTGTTCAATGCAACTCTGTTGATTGGATGATACTCCTGAAATTTTTTTTTTCTGCTGATAATACCAGGTCTTGCATTACAACTTTGATTTTCCAGTAGAAACTCTTCCCAATCTATTGTGTTAGAACACACCCTCATTCTCCAAACATATCACTTCATATCTAATGCTACTTTTTTAATGACATTGAAGGTTACAAATCATTCAATGTTTTCATTTTATTAAACAAGACAAATTTGTTGCAAAGAGTACTAGAAAAACATCCCAAAGTATTTACCTTGAACTGTAAGAACATTCACAGTTGTGTGCATATGCACAAGGATGTTATTTTGAGAGGGATTACTATTAACATTCTCATCACCATTACTAGTTTCATGAAATAAAATCTGTCCTTTAATTTATCCACTACACTTTATCGATGAAATTGCCTGAATGTATTGTTTTTGAAATATTTTTAATGATACTATACAGTAAATATCTATTTTTAGATGTCACAAGATGTCCAAAGATGTAATTAATTGTAATTTCAATTATAAAATGTATTTGAATCACCATCCATTGTTTTCATCATTACTCATTTTTCTTACATATTCACTATTATAAAGCTGACTCAAAAGCAGAAACATCTATATATTGATCCCATTTTTAATGTGGAAATATTTTGCATGATGCATGTGGTAAAGCAGCTTGTTCAAAATTATCCTCCATTGTTTATGAAATAAACCAGAGATTGATAAGGATTTATTCCATTATGGGTGGAGTAAACATTTTACATGAGCATGGTAAATACATATGTTTAGAGTTGTGTGAAGAGAATTAGAATTTACAAGAATTTTTGTATTGGATCACACACACTCATAATAAAAGAAAAACCTATTCATTCCTCAAAGTACTTTTAAAGTATAAAAAATTCTTCAGAGCTAGTTTAACTTGATAACATTTATATGCACTTTTATTACTGTAATTCACTGAATAAAATGGAAAAGACTTTCAAAAATCTGCAAAATCAATAATTTAAAATAAGTTCTAATGTACAGTGAATTATTTTGGCTGGAACACGAATTAACATTTATTACAATACAAAGAAAGAAAAGGGAAATAGTAAAAGTCAACTTGTGTTATAAAGTTTTTGAAATAACAGATACCCAATGTCTTCAAATAGAAGCTGTTAGTTTTTTGTTGAGAAGCCTTAAGAATTGTTTCATTTTGTTACTCATCGAGTTATTTATTAATGAATATTTTTCTTTTATAAAAATATGAATTAAACTATAATATATTTTGAAAACATCAAGAATTTATGTTACTCTCTTAACACAAAATTTTATTTAAGATTTTTGAAAATAAGGGAGAGATAATGGGGTGCTCTAATCCCCATCCTCACTGTCAAGTAAGTAAAACATAATAGTTGTATTTTGTTGGAAATTTTCTCTTTCAGTTAAGCATTCTTTATTGATTTATAAAAGTACCATTTTTCTTATCTATTGTGTATTACTAGGTTTGATATAGTAACTTTTGAAGTAAATGTAATTCAATTTGCTGACAATGATGTCTGCACCATAAGATCTACAGGGAAAATCTGGGTAGGCCAATTAACCAGTAGGGTCACTGAAAAGATATTTAATTCTATATTTTACCTATTTTCAAATTGCTATGTTAAATATTTCTCAAATAAATAATAACTCTTAGATTGATGACTTATATGCAAGTTGCATGTCTAGTAATATCTTTAAAGACAAGAAAATTATGTATAATCTTTTATTAAGCAGACCCAATTTATTTTAAATGATTTTCAAATTTGAGATTGCTAGGTTCTATAAAAGACAATGAAAAGTTTACAGAATAATTATAAGGTAATAACTGGCTACAAGATTTTTCCATAGCACATGTGGTTAACCTGTAGCCTATACTCAAAACATGAATACAAAAATAATTTACTTCCATAGTGGGACTTAAAAGAAGTATTAATTTTGAATTTCAAATAGGTAATCTTGCTTGAAGTTGGTGAATAAATGCAAGTATTTGAAATAATAAGCTTACGTTTTGTAAATGAAATTGCATTTATTTTAATGGCATATGTGTTCACCATTCAGTGAAATATATGAACTGCTGGATTTTTGCCATACCAAATCTCTTTCTGGTTTGCATGTATGAGAATGAAATAATTTTTATTAGAGAGTTAAATTAGTGGAATATTGTACTTCATGACAATGACTGATGTAATGTCATTTTGATTAACTTATTTTAAAAAAATTCTTTGAGAAAAGCTAAATTAGTTTTGACTTAACAATTTTATGTTCTAAGTTGTTACTTCCAAGGTTTTACTTATTGCTTTTGAAAAAGTAGAATATTTATCAATACCTCAGATTATGTTCTTTATTCTGGCATGGAGTTTAAAACTTTGATGTATGATACCAATACTTCTGTAGGGTAACACATTTTTTTCTTTCATTCTCTTAAAGTAATCAATGTATACTTTTTAAACGATTTTCTTTTTTGACTAATTTTATCGAATCTATTTTTAGATAAAAGCAAATTCCAACTCTCAATAATTCTTGATTCTCTGTCTTAATGGTCTCATGATTAATTTGAATTCCATGATTTGACTCTAATCTATAAAGATGATTTTAAATTTGGTTATCAAGTTGATATGACCACCATGACACCATGTCTTTAAAACTAGATAGTTATTGAGGAAATATAATTATTTTAAACACTTGGGAGGGAGAACTGTTTATTTAAACACTACATGATACTACAAGTTGGTGCTGTATGCATTTGTGTGGTTTACAAAGTGTTTTAAATATTAAATAAAAATGTTTTTGAACTATCCATCCATATCCTGTGTGTTGATTGATCTATTTGTTTTAAGTACTAGGACAGGGTTCCCACGCTCCTTAGAAACTCCTTATTTTAGCTATCCTTTCTAAGAGCCCTTAAAAATTCCTTAGTTTTAAAAACAAGAGTCCTTAAAATCTCCTTATTTTTTCCCAAAATTAGAACATTAAATTATTCTAACGGCACAGTCATTTTCCGATTTCTCCCGTTTTCGAGCTTCATTGTCCGATCTTGAATGGGAAGCGGCAGGTTTCACTGGGAGACAATGTTTATCCTCCCCTCTTCAGAAACAAATACAAAGAGGACTGCTGATTGACCCTCCGAAGGGGATGTGACTGCTGACACCCCACAAGGTTGATTGACGGGTATTGACCATTTAGTTCATTGGGTCTGGGGAGATAGATCACTTCCATTGATAGATTTACTCATGCTTCTTGTTCTTGAATTTATCTGCTTTTTCCCAGATGTTTTCACATAGTTTTTACAATGACAAAGTTTCTAAACATCTGAAGAAAAAGCACATAAATAACAATCTTTATTTCCATATTGTCCCCACGAGCAAAATACATGGCAGATGAGTTTGCATTAGGTGCTCAGTGGGGAATGAAGAACTTTGAGAAACAACTTGGTTCCGCTGATAAGGAGTGGCAATTTTGGGCAGACTTCCATGCGGAGACGGAGCTCTTGGAGGGTTAAAATAGTATGCCTGGGAAATGCGTTTTTAACAGCTTATGGACTACAAATGAAAAGTATCGAGAATGAATTGCAGCTTCAACTGATCGCTATAAAGCAAAATGCCTTGTTTGCCAAAAAGAGTTTGATATTGGAAAAATGGGGGAAAGTGCTGTTAAAGCTCACATGACTGGTAAGTCAATTGAGTAACTTGTTTTATTTGGTGATTGTTAGAGTTGTTGGGAAAGCTTTTTTTTCACATTTTTTACTCATAAAAATGTGTAAAACAATCAAGTTTTCTAAACGCGTTAATTTATTTATAAGTGCTGATATTCAAAAAATGTGCTCCGATATAATTAGTAAATTAACTAACAAAAATGTTCCTCTTAAAATGGAAAACAAATAGAAAAAACTCAGATGGATATATGCGAATGGATTGTAAAACCATACTTAGGTTTGAATATAATTTTTAAATGATGCATGTGCTGTGCATTAGTCATTTTGCAATCGTTAGTGATCATTTTTACATGTAAAATAAAATTACAAATGTATTCACTAAATGAATTATCTTTAGAGCCTATTCCAAAAATGCACCCCGATTTAATTAGAAAATTAACAAACAGAAGTTCTTTATAATAACGGAAATGAAAAAAACTCAGATGAATGCAAGTGGATTGTAAATCCGGATTTAGGATCTAATTTATTTTTAAATGATGCATGTGCTGGGCATGATCCATTTTACAATCGTAAGAACCAATTTTAATAAAATAAGATTAAAAACGTGCCCAAAATGATTTTTAAGAGCCTATACTCCAAAAATTCGCTCCGATATTAGAAAATTAACAAACAAAAAATTTCTTTTTGAAAATTAAAATAAATACAAAAAATTCATGCAAATGGTTTGCAAAACTATTTAGGTACTAATACACTACTGTTTGAAAATTACAACACCGTGAAAGAATCATGCAAATGAAACGAAACTTGCGGGAAATGCAAAACAGGTTAGGATATGCAAATGATTAGAATTACAAAGCGATGACGAATATGTCGGCTGCGAGAAACACCCTCTAAACTTCCAAGTTAGTGTTTAAAAAGCACTGTAATGGTGCGTTAAAATGTGTGTACCATCGTTTGACTGCTGTAAATGATTGATTAGAAGTCAATATGGCTCGTCAAAAACGCAGAGTGCCATATGAGCAACTAACAGAGTTCAAACAGGGCTGCATGATCGGCCTTTGTGAGGGTGGACTTTCATATTGTGAAATCGCCACTTGCAAGGGGCGTAATGCCACAACAGTGATACGAGTGTGGAATAGATGGACAAGTCGAAACCCCATGCAATATGATGTCACCACGGGACGACAGACACCTCATCCGCATGGTGGTGACGGACCGTACAGCGTCCTCTCGTGCGTTGGCACAACATTGGAGCACATCTACAGGTGTGTCATTATCTGCCACCATGGTTCGTCGACGTCTGCTGCGCAATGGGCTATGTGCAAGTATTCCCCTGCACAGGATTCCCTTGACACTGAACCACCGATGCCTCCGGCTACAATGGGCTCACCAACACAGCGAATGGCATGCCGTTTGGCATAAAGTCGTCTTCTCAGGTGAGTCCCGCTGCAATCTGAAGTATAATGATGGACGCTACAGAGGTGAACGCCTTCTCCCGGAGTGTCTTATTCAGCGTCATACTGGACGAACACCTGGCGTTATGGTTTGGGGCGCTATAGGATATCATGGGCGATCCCACCTACTCCAAATTGTGGGGCCTGAACAGCGGGCGCTACATCAGGGAAGTTGTGGAGGAGCCCTGGGTCCTACCCCTCCTGCAACGCATTCCCAGAGCTGTATTTCAGCAAGACAATGCCTGTCCACATGTTGATCGGAATGTACAAGACTTCTTGAGTGCACGACGGGTTCCACTTCTTCCATGGCCTACACGTTCCTCGGATATGTCGCCCATTGAGCATTGGACGGCGACTCGCTCGCACTGCTCGTCGGGCAGAGAGTACGGCTGAACTTTGGCATCAGATAAGAGGCCATCTGGAATGCCATTCCTCAGCATGACATTCAGAATCTGTATGATTCGATGCCACGACGTGTACATGCTCTCATTGCTGCACGTGGTGGCTGCACAAGATATTGATTTTCGGCATTATTTTCGTTTTATTGCTCTGTAAATTTTATCGTTTATTTAAACCACTATAAGTAATATGTGGAATAAATTTAATTTATTTCTGATGATTCTTTCATAGTGTTGCAATTTTCATAAACTAGTGTATAATGAAAAATAATGCAGCAACGTACGATTATCATTTTCCAAAGAAATGTAACAAATTTCACAAAATGAAATACAATTTTTGAAAACAAGAACATGTTCTGTGTGCATATATTACTTATTCTGTGTGCATTATTAAAATTCGCCTGCAAGGCGGTAAGATTTCAGTAATTTGTCTGATGTCAAGAAGCTTCCCTTAATATTTTGTGGTCATAGATGGCTAGAGAATGTCCCAGTTGTAGAACATGCAATTGTAATTTGGACTGATGTTATCAAATATGTTAGAAGTGTAGAAAAGGGTACTTTGAATAAAGTAAATTGCAAGTCTTTTCTGACAGTACCAGACGCTACAAAGGATGAGTTAATTCTGGCAAAGTTTAATGTTTTCTTAGCTGTGGCAAAATTATTGTAACCATTCCCTGAATTTTATCAAAACGATAAACCATTGTTGCCTTTTTTTGGAGATGATATGTTAAAGCTTGTAAAGCAATGTGTGGAATACTTTAATCTTCTAAAATCAGAAGAAAAAGTTAGTACACACAGTGTATTCAAAAAGTTCCGGGACTCCCGCTTGTAAAAAAGGACAAATGGCGCTATCGCTGCTAAACCGGCGGGATGACGTAGCAGCGACCTTCAGCCACGCTTATCACATGGTTGCATTCAATTCTGACTAGTTCTGACTTGTCAGCTTTCATTTGCGTAAAGCGTGTATGTGCGTCATTGTCATCGAAAACAAATGGAGCAACAAACGAACATCAAATTTTATTTTAAATTGGGAAAATCGGCCACAGAAACGTACGAAATTATTATATCTGCGTATGGTGACGATGTTATGAGTCGTTCGTAAGTATTTGAATGGTTTTCAAGGTTTAAAGCTGAAAGAGACTCAACCGAAATGATGAGAGATCAGGTCGTCCATGTTCAAGTTGAAATGATGAAAATGTGGAGCGTGTGCAAGCGTTGATGAGATCCGACTGCCGAATAACGATAGAAATGATTGCACAGTCGTTAAACATTAGTGTGTGATCTGTTTTCATGATCATGACGGAGGATTTGAAAAAAGGAAGCTTTGTGCCGCACACTCTGACTCCTGAACAAAAAGAACACCAAATTTCCTCCTGCAAAGATTTGATTGTCGTGGCCGATCAGGATCCAACTTTTTTGCAAAACATTGTCACCGGAGATGAGACTTGGGAAACAAAACTCCAAAGTGCTCAGTGGACAAGTCCGAAAGAGAGTCGGCCGATGAAAGTTCGCTCTTGGAAATCAAAAATGAAAACGATGCTGATAACCTTTTTTGACACCTCGACTGTCAAAAAAGGTTATCAGCATCGAGAATTTCGTCGTCAAGGTTCCACTGTGACTGAGGCATTCTACAAAGACGTTTTGGATCGGCTTTTGAAAGGAATGCGGCGTGTGAGGCCCGATTTGTTGCACAGTGGAAATTGATCTCTTGCACGATCATGCACCGTCTCACAAGTCCATCCTTGTGCAGCAATTTTTGGCGAGAAGGCAGGTTGTGTGCATCAACCATCCCGTACTCACCAGTTCTGTCCCCACGGACTATTTTTTATTTCCCAAGTTGAAATTGAAGATGAAGGGGCAGTGGTACGAGTCGATAGAGGAGATTGAAGCGGTTGTGACATCGGAACTCAATAGTGTTGGAGTGGAGGCGTTCCAGAAGGTGTTTAAGGACCTGTACATTCGTTCCAAGAGTTGTATTGAATTGGAAGGAGAATATGTCGAAGCTTAATATCAAATGTAAGCATATCCTCTGTGTTATATGGTCTGTGTGCGATCAGTCCTGGAACTTTTTGAATACACTGTGTAAGTACCATTTAGAAGCTTTCCAAATTTGATTTTTCTGACTAATTAGTCTCCTGTGGACAAAATCAATATAGGGCTCATTGGGGAAAGAATAGTAAAGGAAAAGTTAAAGGAGAAAAAATAACGCCTTGTGCTGGCTTTGATTTGCGGCATGATTGCAGAAGTTTTGTTATACAAATGCTACGTCTCATGGCTAAATCTTTTTCAGCATATTTGCTTGTTTGAAATGCTTCATGTCTTGATCCTAGACATATGGTTAAAGATCCGACCAAGTGCATGAACTCCATGAAGCTTGTACTATCGCACTTTACTCAGAAAAAGATTGTGATGATATATTACTTCAATTCAAAGATTTTATGGAAAGTACCGTTTTCAAATCAGCTTCATTATTTCAGAATTTTGAACCAAAAACAATGCATTTAGATAGTTTTTTAAATGACTTTCTTAGTATAGATGATACAAAGGGAAAACTATGGAAAGTTATGAAAACCATAATGATCTTATCTCATGGCCAGGTTTCTGTGGAACGTGGATTTAATATCAACGAGTCCTTAGAAGTTGAAAATTTAAAAGGAGACTCCTATATTGCAGACTTATTTATGAAAATGCTAATGATATTCCAAAATTTAGTAATTACTAAAGAAATGAGAAAATTTGTTTCTTCAAGGCAGAAATATGTTATGCATTTAGAACAATGCAAAAGTGTGAAGACAAATTTGGAAAATAAAAGAAAACTTGAGCTACAAGAACTTAATTCCTTAAAATCAAAGAGAATTTGTCTCGAGATTGATATAATGAGAATGGAAAAGTCAGCTGAAGAACTGGCTAAAGAGGCAGAAGCTTCTGAGTACTTTTCTCTTTTAGAAAGTGCAAATGCACTACGTAAAGAAATTAAAGGAAAAGCAGCTGAAATAAAGGAATTAGACAAAATAATTTCTATAAAAACAAATCAGTTGAAATTTGTTCGTAAGACTTTTTTCTCAGGGGCAATATTTAACAAGATAAATGTATTTGTATTTAGAACGGAAAATAAATCTTTGTTATTAAAATTCTTTCTTGTTTTCTAGAAAAAAAATGCAATGATTTTTAGAATTTCATTTCTTTTCCCCCCTGAGATGACATCCTTAAAAATTATAAAAATTAGTTTTATTGTGGTTAAATGGGGCTAGAAGCTTATAGGTGTAAAATACATTAATCTTTTTTGTGCATTGTTTTTAAAAAGTGAATTTCAAAACATGCAATGTATTTAACAGACATAAAAAAATTAACTTTTAAGTTACTATAAATCTGCCAACGGTCCTGCATACATCCCTAATTTTTGTCCTACTAGGTTGACTCATACAATGAAGGTACAATATGGTTTTTGGTATATCTTGATTAGTCCTTATAAAAAATTATTTATGTCCTTAGAGACTCCTTATTTTTTATTTTGAAAAAAGAGTGGGAACCCTGTAGGAGGCATAATTTAATTTTATTGTTATTTTTTAATAAAAGTTTACGATATATTTCAATCATTGCATGTTTTCCTGGTCAGAATTTACTCATTGTTGACCAGTCTTTATATTTGTCTTTCTGTCCCATTCAAGCAAGTAGGATTAAATTGAGCAAAATTTTAAAAGGCCCCAGTAAAGCATTTGAAATGTTATCCATTTAATTTTCAATAAAAATATATTGAGACATTCAAGGAATAAATTTTGTCTTAGTAAAATTAAGTGGTCGTCATGGCTCAGTGGGTGTTCGATTCCTGTCAGATTCAATTTCTCCCTGGGTGTATTTCTCTATTCTCTGTCCCTAAATTAATCCTTGTGTTTGTATATTCATTACTTGATGCTGTCTGTCTTGTGTTGGGCCAAATATTATAACTCTTGTACCATAAAAACTCAATTATCTCAGTTCACTTCTGAATTAATCACTTATATACATTGACATTTCAATACATTACAATCATTTACATAGATATAATTCAATGACTAGAGGTTTTATGTAAATACTAATTTCAGATTTGGGCTAGCTCTTTCCTTCCTGATGAGCCAAGAATTGAAGATATACGTCAACGTGAATATTTTGAGAAAAATGGATCACCTTTACTTATAGAGTACCTGAAAGAAGAAATCAAAGCTAAGGTAATAGAATTATTTCCATTGATGTAGTTAAAATTTTTGCTTAAAATGATATAATATCAAATTATATCTGAAGACTTGATTCATTAGGCTATCAAAATAAATACTGAAATGTTTTTACCTATTTAAGTAGGCTTTATGCAATATTTAATTCATTTGTGTTCTTTTTATACAGAAATCATTGAATTACTTTATATCTTTTACAAATTGAAAACCATCACAAAATTTAACACCATATATGGGATTGTTGTCATTAATTTTATACGGGGCTGTGTAAAAGTCACCATTTTAAAAATTGAACAACTTTTGAATAAAAGGGAAAGAAATTTTTCTTTAAATCATATTTCATCTCGACTCTTGGAAATTACTTTAACTAATTGTGGAATATAATATCCCTCGAATGCAAACCTCTATAGGCTATGTTCCAATTCTGCTCATAATGTTTCTAGTTCCAATCTTCTAATTGCTGATGTTGGTGTAGAACTCTCACGACTGTATTCACAAGTCCAAGTTGAACTGCCGATGAACTATAATCCCCCGATTATTGAAGAAACCGTATTAACAATGCTTGAAACAACCGTTTCGATGTTAAATTTTAATCTTCTGAGAAATCAGCAGTTTAACACCCGGTTGAGGGTTAACTCATGCATAGTAAACCTTTTTGCGAAGTAAGTGAGGTATTTTGTAAACAAAACAAAATGGACACACTTCATTCTGTGCTAAATTACAATATTCCTGTGGCGATGTGCTTTCAACTGATCTTACATGAATCAGAACAAGAACTTGATGACATTTCTACAACATAGATATGCCCAGATATGATGTCCTGGTTCGGATGATATTCTGGCTCGCCAGAATATCACACCCAATGAGAGACCGAATGGTAGAATATGAAAATAAAAATGCAGCAATAAGAATAAACATTCTGATTCTTGACATTAAAGTAGATAAAAATAGTTTCATATGGTATTTGGAAAGAGAATGAATAATTGACCACCTTGATCAATTACATGCAGTTTTGTTCTACCAGTGGATTGAGTACAATGTTTATGACTTAAAATTAATTTAGGTGGGAAAAATTACCATGTATATCAGAATTGGTTATATTTATTACTTTATGTCATATTTTAGTAGAAGTCCATTGACTATAAGATTATAAATTTAATTAATTGTGGAATTAAAGTTTGGTTTTAATGAGAAATCTGCAGAAATGGTCAACTACTGGTAGATGTTTAGGGACTGGCTGGTTCATCCTTGTTGATTCCTAAACATGCAGCTGTGTTGACCACGGCAGATGAAATTCATCGTATAATAAAAATGCTTTTGTTGATTTATTATGAATGAATGACAATGCAATTACTTCACTTTGCACCAACACTGATGAGTTAAAAAACAATCAGAGTACATTGATTTTCAAGGGATTTGTGTATAATTCTTTCCTGCTTAACTGGCACAGCTTGTCCACTTTTGTACCTTGTGCCATAAAACCCAAATCAACCAACTAACTTTCTTGCTTAACTTAGGTGTTTCCATAAAAATCCAATCTGAAATTAAATACCTTTACATTTCTCTATTTCCAAACCCAAATTAAAATGTGTTATTAAAACTACCCGGTTTGTATTTTATTAAAATCACTATTTGGAATCTATCTGCTGGCAAAATATTTGACCCGTATGAATGCATATTCGGACGTCTTAAAAAATGTTAACAATATCATGTGATCGAGAGAGGAGACAGTAGTAGCCAATCACAGCGGGGTCAATCCATGTGAAATGAGCAAAAATCAGGAAAACCAGTGGCCGTATGGTGATGGATTTTTATGAAATTTGGAACAGTGATTCAGTTTATGCGTAAATAACGATATCCAAATATTTTGGCTCAAAATGAAATATTTTGAAGTTTCAGGCATTTTAAGGATTTGCAACTTTGAAGAGCAGATGAAATCGCTGGATATTGGATACATCATACATAAGCCTAAAAAGTAATGAAAAAGGGAAAATAGTCAATTTTGATAGAATTAAAGGTTTCTATGGGCTAAGAGAATTTAAAGGCATTGAAATTCATGCCAGTTATAGTGCTAGGTATGATAAAACTATTGCTGAAGTTTGAAAGTTGGCTTTTATTTCCTTCATCTTCAAAACAGCAAATGAAAATTATAAAGTGACTGTTTTCCACTTAAAATAGGCATACTAAATCAAATGAAGGAAAGCTCTGACGAAAACTGTATTTTGGAGGAATATAGTTTGTCTATTAGTTGTAAAACAGCAGTAACAAAATCTGTAGCATTCAAAAACACTTGCTCATCCATCAATTGGCAACTGAAAGTGTGCTAAATGACTATTTGGATAGGCCTACAACGGGTTATCATATTCCATAACTATCGTTCATAACTGGCAATGTTTATTATCGCCAATCATAACATTCCCTTCCTTTTCTATGCATATTGCACAGTAAAATGAAACCCAATGAACAATGAAATACTAAATTATTTGTAACTTAAGAAGTAAATTATAAAATCAGAACATCAAATTACAATTAAAAAGCTTCAGCTGTGATAAAAAGAAGTCAGATTTACATCTAGTTCAAATATTCCTGGGGCGAAGATAAGCAAAATACAATAATGAAAACTTCAGGACATTTAATAGGCATCTTAGTCTATAATGTTGAAAAGTTTTGATGTTTTCAGAGCTTTCCTTCACAGTTAAGTATGTATTTTAAGAAGTAAAAAATCACATTTTTCTATAATTTTACTTTTCCATTACTTTTTTCTTAGCTATGGAATAGAAACACAATCACTAAATTGCACCAAGCTGTTAGTTATAAGAAGCGCTTCATTAAGAATAATTTTTGCTATTGTCTTTCCATTTTTAGAGGTATTAGAGCAATTTGAAATTTGCATTAAATTAGTGAAATTTCTATTTTTGTCAATCCCTCAGAACGAACAGTGACAGCTATTAAAATATATTCTGACATTTTCTAAAAACCTTTTACTGAAGAATTCAATGATATAAAAAATTTTAATTTGTGTCAATAACTTATTGAATATTGAATAATCTGTGTCAATAAATTATTGAAATATAGGGTCTCAAACAGGCTACTTTTGGGGCTAAAAAATCTACATTTCTGTGACCTTGAACTTTAAAAATCGATAAAAAAATAAAATATACTTTTCGGAAGTCTAATATTTTCAGTACCTCTTTATACTATATGTGATCTATTTAAAAACTAATTTTCATTAAAATCGGTGATATGTCAGCCACTACAGATTTGCTCATTTTGCATGGAATGACCCATCGAGCTTATCTCTTTAATCAGTAGGTCACTTAATTTGTGGTTTGTGAATACAGTTCTTGGATAATCCATGGTTTAATATTGACTCATGGATTTGCTGATGCACTGATTAATACGAGACTTGTGAATACGACCATCAGAATTTCATGACCCTGAATTCTGCAATTCTGTTGATGAAATCATTTAGGTGGAAATGAGTTTCATTGGATATGATTTGTACGAACCCAAACAAGAAAAATGGAATGTCTGTTTTCAAAATAAAGTTGAACAGTTTTTGTGTGCAGTCGTGTACTTCTTCATAGTAAATCTCCCAAATAGCTATAAAATATCTCTGAAATAAATAAAATACATTATAAATAGAAAGGTTATTTATTTTTAAATTAAGTGACTTGCATCTCTCAGTGTAAGTGGGACTTCAAGGCCTTATGATACTTGATAGTTTTGCCTTGGTTGTTTTGATTAAGAAAACCTTGCTATCATTGAAATAACTATCAGTTTGCTTATTGGACTATAATTAAATGGATTGGATTTGAGTTTTATGGCACTGTCCAAAAACAGACAAGCTGTAATTAAATGGCAGTTTAAAATCGAGTTCCACGAAGGGCATATGTATGGGTTATAGTGACACAAATGGGGCAGTTTTTGCACTTGTGAGGAACAGTTATTCATGATTTTCTCAATCCTAGTTGCTTCACCAACCCAATGCAACCTATGTTACACAAACCATTTTGGGACACAAACCTCTTTATCTGCTTTCTTAAAATAAAAGATGCATCAGTTATTAGCAAATCATTTCCTCTCTTCGCTCTCCTTTGCCCCAAGAAATTTATTGTGCTATCAAAAAATAAAACTATTGTTAAATGGTTACACTCACAAGGAGTAAGGAAATTTCTCTTGGGCATAATCTCTTTAAAATGTAGCAACTTTTGCTATGTATCTTATTTACAATACATATTTGCAATTGAAGTGATTAATCACCCATTTCCCACTCTAAAATGGGTTATGTTTATTTAAATTGTATTATCAGGAAAAAATAGGTCAACAATTAAATTTTGTTGTTTACACTAATGTGCCAAAAAACTGGTACAGACAAGCCAAAATACATAACAATGCCACCTATGCATGTCATTGGCTGCATCCTACAGTGCACCTTTAAAGCTATAGACATCTGTGGAGCCATATAGAGCTGTTTCTGTCTAAGAATGGCAAGTTATGATTTAAGCAATTTCCAATGGTTTAATAGTTGGAGCTCATGAGATGGGTGATAGCATTTCGGAGGTAAAAAAGAAGTGTGAATTTTCATGTACTACCATTTCAAAAATGTGCAGTGAAAGGTGATCAGAATCCTGGCAAAAACTAACTTATGACAGCAGTGTTATCATAAAAAGACTGGGTGAAGGTAATGAGTAGCCTAAGCATTGTGGCAAGAATCATTTCTCGTCATAGTCGTGCCACACTACCTCAAAATAATATTGAAATTCAATGCTGGACCCTCATTAAACATCAGTGTGACAACTGCAATGTTCTTTTAAAGATATGGGCTTTACAATATGACACCCAACTCTAGTATCCTTAATATTTGGGGCCGCGGTGGCCCGGTTGGAAGAGTAATGAACTAGCAACCGAAGGGTTGCGAGTTCGAATCCAGCCAAACACCGTCGTGTACAAAGGGGGCTGGTGCACGTTAAATCTGTCATGGCCTCAAATGTCCTCACGTTGGCATGGTGTGGAAGTTTGGAGAGTGGGGTGCCAGCTCAGGTGTTGCCTCGTCATCTGACCGTGGTTCAAAATTACGTGGTATTGTCCTCGGATCTTTCCCTTTGGGATTGATCCCGGACCGTCACCAATAGCCCGTTGTGTTGCTCCAGTGTGACGTTAATTGAAATACCCCCCACCCCTTAATATTAGACAAACTCTAGAAATAGCCAGACATTTTGCCTAGGCTTGGATACTCAATGACTGGAAATGAGTAGCCTAATCTGGCAAGTTGCATTTCCAACTGCTTCTGGCAGATGAAAGAATCTTTGTGGAGAAAACTCTGCAAAGTCATGTTTCTCGCATGTCAACAGGAGATTGTACAGGCTGGTATGCCCCTCCATAATGATAGGGGTTGATTTTGCTGTCATTCAGTGGGACCCTACATCTACAAGTCTCTGAAAGGTGAATGCTTTGTGTGCATCCTTTTTGACAAGTTACACCCGTTCATGTCCTGCATTCATTCTGATGGGTTTGGTCTCGTCCAATAGGACAATGCACCATCACAGTCTAGACACCAAATTATGGATAGAGGAATACTTATATGAGTTTGGGTTCTTCATTCCCACCTGATCTCTACATTATGAAACACATCTGGGATGACATGCAACGTTCTGTGGAACACAAATCTTACACCTCGGAATACAATAGAATTGTGAACTGCTCTGCAGGAAGTATATCCAATGCCTACAGAATACAGATAACCTTCAGCGAGGTCATTTGTAGACAGGTACTAAGATCACCAAGTAAAAGGGCTCCCATTGCAAATGCATATTTGGCAATTACCATAAGCCATATTTTTGCTAACTTGTAATCACTGTCATCGCTTTCATCAGTGAACAATAAACTCACAGCCAGAATCCGCACTTAAGGCACGGATTGTGGGAGAGCAGTGTTTCCATTTAATCTGTCACCTAATCTAATTGGTTTCCCCATTGCACTAGCAACCTTCAAGTTGTAGGTGGTGCAGGTTCAATTCCTGTCAGGTTTGATTTCTCTCTTGGTGCATTTCTGTCTTCTGTGTCAGTAAAACTTTCCTGTGTATGTATATTACTTGGTGTTGTCTGTCTTGTTTGGTACAACATTGCCATTATGGCCCTTGTGCCATAAAACCCTGTACACTCACCTATTCTAACAAATAGGCTCATTCAAATGCCAACTTACTATTGCCTCACAAAAATTACACCAAAAGTTTTCCATAACTATAACAATGTGGGAACTTCCAATGATATCACGTAGCATCAACATTTGCTGTATTACAACTAATTATGTCATATTTACTTTCTGTGAAAAACTATAATTTCTAATTATTCCATTTTTTTGTTTTTAGAAACGTATAGTGGTGTCAAATGAAAACTGGGTTGCTTTAGTACCATACTGGGCTGTATGGCCTTATGAAGTTATGCTATTACCAAAACGACATATAATAAGGCTTTCTGATCTTAATGATGAAGAAAAAAATTGTGAGTGTCTTATATGGATGAGAAGAGCAATGTTGAATATAATGCCTGATTTGTGATTTCATTTATCCTATTCTGTTTTATATGCAACTTTTTATTAAATGTTGCACTTGTATTTAATTTCATATATTGTTGAGTCTGTTTTACTTTGCAATGTCACAAATTTTTACTTTTTAAGCTAAGTGGCACTTGAAAGATGATTAAAAAAAATCTAAGACGAGTTCTGTTTTATTATTGCAGTCTGACACATAAATAATGGGTCCAATAACAAATTGATCACACAAATGAAATTCAGAGACATACCCTTTGTCAAGATTTGTTTCTAAATTTTATTATTTCTGCCTTGCTTCTACCAAGGATTTGACCTGATAAGAAATAACCACTGAACTTTCAAAAAAATCAATGAGAGAATTGACTTCTTAAATTTCATTTATCAATTAAATACCATATGTTAAATAAATGTTTGGATAACTTATTCTTTGAATAATTATTCTTCTTGCTATAAAATATAATTTATTTTAATATATGCTTTTAACTATGGAGAAAGTTACATTGTCTGGTTTGTTTTTCAGCTCTAGCTGTCATAATGAAGAAACTGCTGACTAAATATGATAATTTGTTTGAAACTTCTTTTCCATATTCAATGGGCTGGCATGGTAGGATTTATTTTTGTGTGCATATTTAAAACCTTGTTTATTTTCAGTTGTTAAAACTTATTTTTTAAAAGGGTAAACATTATTTATATTTTAAATATATATGTGAATTTCCACTCTACTAGCTTATAAAATTTAAATAAAGTGCTGGTGACTATCTGTACTGTTGACTAATAGTAGACTTGCATAATAGTATGTGTAATAGTATCAACAAAACATGTTAGATATAGTCTATATATTTGTCAATGCACACAGTCAAAACATGTTACGGTATAGACTTACAAGTGAAACACGCTAAAGCTGTTTTTATACATGCTGGCAAAACTTATGCTGGTGCCAGATCCACCTCTGGCTCATTCTGTTTCCGTCCTTCACAAACACTTACATTGCCTTTGCTGATAACTAGTTTGTTTTTGGCTGCTAGTGGCTAGTATGTTTGGGAAGAAAGATGTGTCAACAGGCGTTATCCCCTTATGCTGTTGTACCGAAGAGGCAAAAACTATAGTCAGTATTAGGTATATCCCTTTTTGACTGTGAGGTACGTGAAAAGCAGCTTTTACATACTTTTTGAAAAACTTCAAAGAATGAACACATACACTTCCTTCTGTACAATGTTTTTTGCTTTCGTTTTGTAATATTGTCTTTGGAGCTATCTGCTGTCTTGTTCCTTGAAAGTAAACCTTGTTTGTGGAAACAAGGTTTACTTTCTATGATTTGAATTAAGGTGACAACATTGTACTTAAACAATTTACTCATTTTGGAACAAATATAAAAATTTACAAAAACAAAGCAGAAAGCCCTCTGATCTATAAGAACATTGACAAAACTTAAGTAAATGTTTAAAGTAAACAAGCAGGTGTAGGGTAAGCAAGGCACACCAAATCACTTATGTGAACAATCCAGCATTCAATTTGCCGAGTTCAAAGCTGGCTACATATGCTGGTGTTGGCAGCCTGACTGCAAAACTGCCAGACCTGGCTACAAGTGAAATGTCCCATTTGATTTCATTGCATCCTGGGCCAGAGAGGACACCAGTTTTGCCAGTATGTATGAAAATGGCCTAGGTCAAAATTGTCAAGATGTGAGTTTTGTTTTAGCTTTCTAGATCAGAATATGGTGATATTTAGTCTAATGAAGTCCACTAAGTCATTTTTGCATGAAAGTTAGCTTTCTTGAAAAACACATTAGTGAGTTTAGCTTGTGAGTAGAATTCCCCCCTAATTATCTCAAAACTATGTTTTTTGACTTAGTGTATTTCATTTGTAAGCTGGCAATAAAGTGGAAAAATGATTTGTGTTAAAAGTGGGAAATAACGTTTTATTGTTTGAATTATGTTGTTACGTCAGCAAGATCAACATTTATAATTCATACCATTTGTAACATTCAGTTGTGAATTCATTTGAAAGTTTGTTTTTAAGCAGCTATTTTATGTCTAACGTTTAATGATCTGGAGTGAGCAATAATTCTAGATGGATAAGAATTTACATAATGTTATTCAGGAGCTCCTACTGGTCCTGAAAATGAAGATTGCAGCCACTGGCAGTTACATGCTTCGTATTATCCTCCATTACTTCGTTCAGCTGCTGTGAAAAAATTTATGGTTGGATATGAGATGTTGGCTCAAGCTCAACGTGATTTGACATCAGAACAGGTTTGTTTGCGTTTAATATTTTTGCAATGATTGTATTAGTTTTTAATTTCTTGTTTAAATATTTGTTTTAAGGGAAATGGAAGGTTTTATACAGAGGCTGTTCGGACATTTTTTTGAACGATTTTGATGAGCTGTAAAAACAATTGTGTGTTACGAAAGAATTTTATTTTCACGGCAGTTAAATAGTTAAAGTATAACTTATCGTCTGCTAACTCAGTTTTGTTTACTTTCAAAATGGTGCTTTTAAATAAGCAATGGATGGAAGGCTATTATTTGGACACGTCAGTCAATCCCTTTCTGTGCCTTGTGAATTAAGAGTATAGAACTCAGGATTAACAAATATATTTATTAACAAGTAACAACGGAGAGTGAAGCTGCGAGGTTGGTTCTCGGCAGGCAGTCCCCTCGCAAGTGACAGATAAACAAGAAAACAGGGTGGTGGTTAAGCAGCCCCTTTGAACATAAACATGCAGGCACGGTGACATCCCCGAGAGGTCGGGTTGTCCGTGCGCCATCTCGTAGGAAAATACTCAACAGCTATGTTTTCTCTCTTTCTGAAGAGAATTATGCTTATTCAATTATTCAAAAACGCTGTAAAAGTCATGGTTTTTCGATATCTAAAGGTACAATAAGTAATATTGATGAGAAAGGAAAGAAACGTAAAAGTGGAAAAATACTTCCAAAAAAAGTATCCAAAATATTGTAAGGTAAGATCTTTAATTTTAAAACAATCCGCCAAGTCAAAGGACTAGCAAAGTGAACGTGAGAACTTTCTCTAAGAGATTTATGATTGTTGCCGGTTTTGCATATAATGAAAAATTAAAAGTAAAAAGAGGGGGAAAATGTAAAAATCAACTCCCACATATTATCAAGACCATATTTTATCCCCAATATTCAAAAAAGAAATACCATCTTTACCCACAGTGCCAACAATCAGTAGAACTGCATCAGGGTAAAACAAGCAGCCACACATCTAAATCGATTATTAAATTCTTGGAAAAAATGGAACAAGAAACAGGTATCAAGTCTATACCCTTTACTGATATTCCTGCTAAATCTCCAGATGTTTCACCCATTCACTTTTGTGCTTTTGGACTTTTAAAAGGGCATTGTCGAAGCGTCGACCGAAAACCATTCAAGGACTGGAAAAATGTGGAGCAAGAATGGGACAAAATACCACTGTCAATACTACAAAAGTCATTATTATCATGGAAATTAAGGTGTAGAAAGATAGTTAACAATAAGGGCTATCAAATGGAACATTTAAAACACAAAAATTTCGTGTAAAAAATTGAGCTTCAGTCCATTAAAATCGTTCAAAAAATGTCCAAACAGCCTCTGTAAAACCCTCTCTTTGTGACAATACCATACCCATCAATACATTATTGTTGTACTCCATCTTTAGTCAAAATACTTTTGTGAATAATCATTTCAATAGTTATTGTATAATATATGAACAAGATAATACATTGTGTTCTATGTCTATAAAGCATATTTTTTTAAAGTATTAAAGAAAATATGCACATTTTTTTTATAGCAGAATTTTTTTTATCAAAATTATGTGTGCTTTTAATAGTACATTTCTAATCACCTTTGATAAAAAGCATGTGCACTTTCAAATACATTCCTATAACTTGAACTTCATACACTATAGTGAAAATTATTCAGGTTCTTGCATCCTATTATACTTTTAAAGTACGACATCACTTTTGAAGTACTACATCACTCCTAAATTTTGAAGAATAAATACATAGGAAAGTCAAATATATGTTCTTATATTATAATTAAAAGATAATAATTACACTCATAAAATATCATCGAGCATTAATTTAAACATAGGCAATTCATTTATGTGATTTTGCATTTATCCTCAAATGTTTTTGAACAGGCAGCAGAAAGGCTGAGACAGTTACCAGAAGAGCACTACAAACTTAAAGGAAAGTAAGAGCAGAATCATTCTAGATATACATGAATCCTTTGTAATTGATGTATTTGATTTTTATATGTAACGTATTCTAGTCATAACTTTTTCAATTATTTTTTACATACTTTCAAGTAATAACTATGTGTTCATAAGTTCAAAAATTACATTAGTGGTTCAATGTAATTAATGCTTACAGATGACTTTCTTAATTGTACAGTATCATAACTTTATAATCCTAAATATTAATATTTGTTTTGTACACGTTTCAATTTATACTGTTTTATTTAAATTAATTTCACTATGTACTGTTGTGGGAAAAAACCCCGAACCACCCCTCTTCATTCCAGCAAATTTAAAGATGACATTCTACAGGAACTGACATCTTCTCTAAATTCAAATGCATAAAATTTGCATAAGGGGCCATCTTCATATCAAATTGGACACCAACTTTATAATTTCCAATAGAAACTCCTATTTGGGGACACAATTTTGAATCTAATAATTTAACTTTAGATACCAAATTTCATGTCATTAGATCTTGCCATTTTGAAGTTATGAATACAGAAAGATTGGAGCTCGTAATGTTAAATCAGTTTCTCAGACTTTTATGGATATCTTCCTAAATAATATTTCTATAGAGCTGATATTTTGTACCATGTTACTGTTAAAGAACCCAAACAAAATCCACCTAATATTTATTTTAAAAATAGTTTTTATTATGTAATAATAATTATTAAATTAATGTTTAAGAAAATTATAAATTGGAACCTTATATTTTGATAGGAATTGATTCAGAAGGACTTCTAATATGACCATGCAAAATTTCAGCTAATTTCAATGGTTAGTTTTGGTGCTGCATTAAATTTTACTCATGTGATTTTAGGGGGCAACCAAAAGTTAAAAAATCGTCTGACAAACCTGAGAAATGTTTAAGTTTTTGAAAAATAGTTAGAAATTTCATTTATGTAATCTGAAATATATTGCCTTTTACCAGTTATGTGTCAGATAGATGAACTCTACTAATTAATGATCAGTTGATTGACTCACTATTCTCTTTTTGGAGGATCAGAATATCAGTTCTATTGGTACTAAATAATTAGAGGTAGGCTTTTTGGTTGCATACATTTCATATTTGCAAACGATTATGCCAAGACTGAACATTTCTTTCAAGATTCTTTGTAGACTTCTTTCAGGCAAGTATCGAATCAACAGTTCCTGAATAACTACAATTAATCTCGATCTACGAATTGCGATTTTCAATGTGCAGATCATCCCTGAAATTGACAACAACTTTAACATTGATTATCAACGGATATAAAAATAGTAGTCATGAAATTTCATATTTGGACTAATTTAACGACGCAGAATCTGATTACGGTATCAAAACATGGTGTTTCCATTGAAAATTTTGGTGTTTGCAAAATTTGATATGGAGATGGCCCCTAATGCATTTTGCATTTGAATTTGTAGATAACGTTATTCCCTATTGAATGATGTCTTTAATTTGCACTACTATGAATAGTGCTCGAAATAAAGGGATGGTTCGTTTTTTTTCCGCGACTACCAGATTCACATCATAAAAATTAAAAAAATTTATATTAATGCAAAACAGTTTTCAAATCTAACTTAGTTTTGTACACTACCATATTATATGTGATATAAAACTTGTATGTACACGTCTATGTTCAAATCACAAATAGCTTTAAATATATTGTTGAAGAGAGAAAAGCTTTAAAAATATGAAGTCTATTTTTATACTATATGATATTTTTGTATTATGATTAAATATTTTTTGATTGAAAACTTGAATGAATCAATGAAAAAAATTAAAAATAACATTAAAATGTTTTAGTACTGCGCTTGTATTTCCTAGTAAAAGTGCATCAAATTGTATTACTAATTTTTTATAAGTGCTTCACAGGTAGCTTTCAGTTTTCCAGCGAGTTTCATTTCAAGTTCATTATATGTTTGGTCATCCATACTTAAGATTGGGTAATTCCTATCATATTAGTAGCCATTCGAAATAATTAAAAGCATGTAAAAATTGTCCAATGGTTTGAAAAATATTTTATATATATTTATGAAATACATAATGTAAAAAATATTAAATAAAAAAACTTGTATCATTTATTGTAATAATATAGTGTTACTGAGAGGAGAAATAAAAAAAATTAGTGCTAATAAAATTTAAAAAATTATTCAAGTCATGGTCTTCATCAGAGTTCATGTTATTTCTGAAAAGTAATCCCAGTTTATAATGAAATGGGTTCAATACTTTAAAAAAATGTTGAATTTTATGTTTGTTTGAAATATTTTTTAAATAAAGGATGCAGAACTACATAAACAATGTAAAACAACTAACCTTGTTTGTTATTTTATTGACTGGGGGTTTGTATCAAGCCAACATTTGAAAAAAGTTATGTGGCATGTTTTATTTACCAGGAGTTATTTTATAATAAATATATTTTGAAGATTATTCAAATATTTCAACTATAATTATGCATTAAGCATTTTATTAATAACAATACTGACATTTTAAGAAACTTAATGAATTACAAGGTTTGTTACAGTGAGTGTTTAGCAAACGAATGTTAGTGAACTGAAAGACTGAAAGTTATATATATATATATATATATATATACACACACACACAAAGTGTAATTGGCAAAGTAAATTCAGTTTAATTGGTTTTAAATGATAGGTTTGTTTTAGCTGGAAGAAAGGTGAATTAACTGGAAGACATGTAGAACTTCCTATTACTTGCATAATTTATTCTAATTTTCATTGTGTTAAAAAAGTTACTGTTGTAATGTTTATTCTTATTGATGAATTAAAATATTTCATTTCAAAAACTATATTCATTGTAAATTGATTTGTGTAACTCAATATTTGACAACCTTCAACGCTATAAAATCTATAGATGAGGCTACGCTTCAGGCCAAAGGTTTTACCTAATGAATGAGGACATTTAAAAAATTTTCATTCATGTTTCTAGTAAACAGATGTTACATTTACATAGCAATAATCAAAATGAAAAAAAATGGGTGACTAACTTGTAATTAAAAATGGGTTACAAACAATTTGTAATTAATGATGCAATTTTATTATGCAACAATATTATGCAATTTGTTTCATTATACTAACAATTAAAAAAAATTAATGTATTATTTTTTCATTAATAAATTTCAGAAGTAAACGTTTATCATAATATGCAGAAAGCAGGTATAATATATTTTAAATATTTGGTGTGTAGATCGAAGTTGGGGCCATGCATCTTGTGGTATATGCTTTGTATTTAAAGGATAATGCATGATAGTATCTCAAAGAAATACATTATAAATATATGTTCTAATATATTTATAAGAAAAATATACTCTCAAATGGTGTCTTATATTAAATTTTTATTTTATGTACAAAAGTTGTTATAAAACTGTAAAAACAGATAGAACATTTTCAAAAAATAACCTAATTATGTAAAACATCATTTTATCAAAATATTACAAACAATACAAATGTTATTAAACATATTTTCAAAAGTAATTGTATAAGAATCCAGTGCTATTTCCTGAGTGTTACAGTTTTAATTGCTGTTAAAATGAAAGTTCAAGAACGCATAAAATGATATAAGATGTTAAATTACATGAATGAGTAATGTAAATGCATTCAAACCACATGACTGAAAATGCCCTACACCAATATTGATTATGATAGAACAATACATAATGTAATGGCAGTGACATGCTAGATTTTCTACAATTTCAACACTTACATTCTAATTTACACATAACTGTTTCATTTAATTATTTAAGCATTTCATATAAGCTAAACAATTACCTACCTTGTATTTTGATAGTTTAATGATTTTTTAAAGCTATACTATAATCTTAAATTAACAAAAAATAACCCATAAATGATACAATTCTAATTTACAGTGTTATATGTACACAAACAAAATTGAAGTAATAAATAATTATATCAACAAGATATTTGATACAATTTTTAAGATTTCAAATAATAATTTTTTTTTAGTGAAATAATTTTTCCTTTAATCAGTTAACTTTTTGAAACTTTTACATGAATTTATTCATTCATGATTTTATTAGTAGTTTAAAAATAAATTTTATTTCAAATAAGCTAATTGAGATTTTTTTAAAACAACCCAAAATTACTAATATGTAATTAATGTATGTTTACTGTACTACTGCTGGGTTTATTATAAATATTTGTCATTTTATGCATATGAATGAATATTTAGACTTTGGTTCAACATACATGTTCTCTTATTTTTGAAAAGATAACTATTTTGGCACTATGAGGCTCTTAGTTATAGCTCAGTGCTCATTTCATGATTATTTTGTGATGCCTCTTTTGACTTTGGCACTTCACCATTTTGTCTTGGAGAATTCTCTGCCCAAGACTGGGAAGATGTTAAAGTCTGAAAAAGAATACAATACTAGTTAAACAAACCCCTTATCCTATTTAAAATTATTCTTATTTCATTGATGCACATTTTTAGTAATAGTCAATTTTGTGTTGAAATATGTAAAACTTTAAAACATATTTTTTAATTAATATCTTAATTTTTATAAAGAGGAGAAATTATTTTGTTATAGTAAAAGATCATATATCTGTTTCATGAGCATCGTATCAGCAGTTATGCAACAAATGTGCTTAAAACATCTTAAGAATATGAAAAAAATTGAGAAATTATAAATTTCCTAAAAATAATGTGTTTTGAACTCAAAACTTACAATTTTTTACAAAATTTCTCACACACTCATTAGTTTACAAAAAACATCAAACAAAAAAGATAAAATCACAATAAAAAGTGTTGCAATTTATTTTCATGAAGTTAAATTAATCAGAAACGTTGGCAGTAATTGATATTTTTATATTTGATTTATCAGGAAAAAGAAATAAACTAATCTCTTGAACAAGTGTCACTAAAATTGGAATATTTATGATCTTTGCATAATAATTGATTTAATGTTCATCAAAGCATGTATTAAAGGCAATATACTGTTTTTGTTGGTATAATCAACCAAATAATATAGTATATTTTTTACTCGAGAGAGAAAACTTTAATATAGTTTAATATAGTTATATAAACTCTTAAACTTTTTAGAGTTTATATACTAAAACTCTAAACTTACATACATTATATTTTCTTTTGGACATATTCTCTGCTTGAAGTTTTTAAAAAACCCTAATTATGAACTATTTTTATAGTTAAATTTTTTACATTACATTTATGTTTTTGATGAAATGATAAAATAAGTAGTGTGAAATAAATATAAATGAAACCCCTTTTTAGTTTTGTACCTTTAGATATTGTTTGGGGGAGTCTTCATTTTGAAAAGATACTCTATGAGTCATAGTAGGCATTGTTACCAATGATTTCTGTGATGCTGGATAAAAATGACCATTCACAAGTCTAAAAATAGAATTTCAAAATTTAAACATGCAACTCAAAATCTAAGTGAACAGAAAAATTCAAACATAATAAAACACTTGTGCATTTATTAATTATTGCTTAATTCAGCTTTATAGTTTGATTTCTCATGAAAAACTAAAGGTCAGAATTAAAATAAGAATATATGTGATATTGAATTACCGTAACATCTATTTTTGAGAACTGAACTCAATAGAAAGGTACTTCAGGTTTAATTTTAAAAAATCATTTATTTTTGTTTTTGAAGAAAATATTTTAAGAAATAAATACAGGTGTCAATATTTGAATTTTGATATAAATTATATGAAATATTTTGATATAAATTATATGATATAATTTTCTTCAGCACTTTTAGAAATATAAGATTATGATAAATTACATTAATGTTTCCTTTGGACAGCTATCCAAGTGATATAATTGAAGGGGTGAGTGGAAGAAGGGATTATGTGACATTTGTTTACATTTTGGGATTATTGCAGTTTCGAAGTAGCCTCGGGGTGAGGTAAGACTTGTGCTGACAACTAGAGCAATCTATCGATTATTTTAGGAAATAATCTATAGATCAATGAGTTATGTACACTAGATAGTAAAAGTTTGATTGACTTTGAGGCCAAATATCTCGAAACTACAAAAATGTCATATAATCCCTCCCACTCACCCCTTCAATTATAGCCCAAATATTTTCTTTGTTCACAGAGAGAACAGGTTAATGCAATAATTAGATTTATATAAAAATGGTAAAATGTTTTACATTACCCTATAAAGGTTAAAATTAGCATACAAAGAAAATGTCTCAACAAGAATAGTAGCCAAACACATTAAAATCATACAAGAGGTAATTGATAAGATAATGATCATTTTGCTGAGATTATATGCCAGCATCATTTAGGACCAAGAATTAAAGGAACGATTTAATTAATAAATTAGAGAACACAAGTTTTTGAGTATGTAAAGTGCATTCAATATTGCCCGGTTCGCATTTTTATGCAGTGTATAAAGGTAGAGTAAGTGTATTTCGCTCTCTTCTGTGTCAGTAAAACTTGTTTGTGTATCTATTGATGCCTGTCTTGTGTTTGGTGTAGCTTGACCAAATATGACCCTTCCGCCATAAAAACCAAACCAACTAAGGTAGAAAAGCTCTAGTATTGTTAACCAGTTAGTGTCATACATGCTTTGAATGAAATTCTAGAGAAGTCATGTCAATTTTCATTTGATACACGTCAACACTGTTTATCCATCTTTAAGCTGAGCCGCGGTAGCCAGGTTGGAAGAGTGGCAGATTAGCAACTGGGGGTTGCGAGTTCGAAACTTAATCCAATCAAAGACTGACGTGTGTGGAGGGGCTGGTGCACGTTAAATCTGACGTGGCCCCAAATGTCCTCACGTTGGCGTGGAGTGGAAGATTGAAGAGTGGGATGCCCGCTCAAGTGTTGACCTCGTCATCTGACCGTTCAAAATTACGAGGTGTTGACTTCGTCATCTGACCGAGGTTCAAAATTACGGAGTTGTCTTCGTATCTTTCCCTTTGGGGTTGATCCCAGACCGTCGCCAATAGTCCTTTGTGTTGCCCTCCAGTACGAATTTAACTCAAATACCTACCTATCATCTTTAAATTACCTGATAATGCGTGTTTAGAAAAGTATGTATTTGGCAACACTAAAAAATGTTTTATTTTTTTAAACTTGGGATTTTTACTCATTTAATTTTGGTCCTGAATGATGGTGAGACAAAATTTATGTTTAACTTGTTAACTATTGATGGTTATTACCTTATATTTTTAGCCATATAACTAGATGTTCCATTTTGCACATTTTCTTGCTGATGTGATACTCCACTATTCATCGTTGAATCAAGTAACAAGTGCTGTGTAGAAAAAAAATATTAATCAGTTTTAATGTTATTGCAATTTAATATTAAAATGCTTGCAAATTTTAATCCTTCGAAAAGTTTCTGGATGAAAATATTTCTATACGCAATATTACACAAAATCTTACATTATTATATTGTAAAATTGTTATACTTTTTCTTGAGTTTAGAAATTTTCTATAAAATATGTTTAGCTATTTAGAATTTATATTTTCCTTTTATATTTGCAGTAAAATGAAAACTGATTAGCTCTATATTTTCTAGGTTTCAAATGTTACCCACTAAATTAATATTTAAATGCTGCATTTGAAAATTCTTTTCAAAGCATCCACTGTTGGTTAAAATGTTACACTTTTCCACTTGTTAAAATTAAATTTGCATTAAATAGTAATATTTTAAAATTTGATGTAGGAGGTTTTTGTAAAGCTAAATACAGAGGGTGCTAATCTTTTAGTAACCTTTTTCATAACTCTTGGCGTAACTTGGCATGTTTCTCGAATGCAATTTCATCTTGTCATATTAAAAATTAATTTCGAACAGTTCCAAAACGGCTATGAATCAAATTAGTTCTTACCCTGAAGTATTTTTTCTCTGGTAATTGAAAAAATCCTTATATAGGACTATTATAAAGTACTGCAGAGTGAAATTTTTGTATTTCTAATTTTAACCGCATTTGGGTATTACAATGAAACAATTGTTTACAGAAGCTGTGTGAAATATGCTTTCAATACTCACTTGTGATCTGTTTAAGCTTGATGTTGATTTGTTAATGCCCCATTCTTGGGAATGCTTTGAAAGTTGGGTTGAACTGTTTTCAAACCTAAAAATAGTATATATCTGATTCAGTATATATAATTTTTCATGGAAAGGATTCCAAGTAAAACTTAGTATTTACTTATTTATCAAATTAGTAAAAAAGGCAATAATATATAAAAGCAAAAGAATGAAATGCTATATCATTAACAGTACCTTAATTTCATAAGATTAAAAATATCTTATTTTTAAGTATAATGAAAAACTTAACAAAAAATGTAATTTTTAACTATTTATAGCACCTGACATTTACAAATTCGGTAAATATGTACTGAATTTTAAAGAATTATTAATACAATGTCTAATCCTTTTGAGAACGATAATTATTTCAATACGTATATTTGCAAGACTTGTAAAGTTTGGACAGATTATGTAATTTAATGTATGACAACGAATTTCGCCACTTCATATCAGCAACAACATTCTCTTTTCCTCTAATGCTTTCTTAAATGATCTCAGAGTATATACAAAAAGGTAAGATATAGATCTGTGAGAACAATAGTACAGAGATCCACAAATTAAAAACATTACGCGTATAAAGTAAACCAAGAGAAACTTCAGACATGCATTAATACTTTTGTATTTTACGGATTTAGGAACTGAATAAATTGATTTTTCACACACACATGCCAATGATCTACATTAATGCTCAGCCAATGACGACAAAATACATTCCAATCTCAGCCTTCTAAATGTTATCAAATTGGTATTCAAAAACATTACCTTTCTTTGAAACCAATGGATAAGTTCTTTTGAGATGTGCTGTGTGGAATGATTTTCGGGATTTGTAAAGGTTCTGCAGGACCTTCATTTTTTTCTTCTATATCAACCAAACGCTGTTGGTTTTGCGGCAAGAAACCATTTGGATGATCGGGTGCATAAGGTGGCGGTGGACAGGTATCATCTAAAGGCTGTACTTTATGAAGACTGTTATGCGGGCTCCTAAAATTACAAAGACTATAAGAAAAGTGAATATTTCTTTTCATTCTTGCAAACAAGTTTAATAATGTGTAGTGTGAAAAAGAGTAAGTTTGATAAGATTTTACCAAATGTCTGGATATTCATGCAATCATAATTTATAAAAATTATTTAGCTTAATATTACTATCATTGATTTAATGCTCTTTCAATGACTAGGAGTACCAGTACGTTTTCTACTTGTACGTTTAGGGACAAATACTATGTCGCTGAGAAATGCAAATAAGCATATCTGCTTTTAGATTATAAAAGTTTAGTATTAAGTCTCTTAATTTAAAAATTCTAAAGTTCAATTTTCTGGTTTATTGGCTTGAGCATGTGTATAGTTTCGAATGCATACATTTCTTAGTGATTAGATTAAAATAATTTATCTTGAGTAATGTTTCAAAATTATGATTATATTATGTACATCACGTGACTGATAAATCCCAATCTTAATGCAATGTACAAAATCAAATAAATGTATGAAACTTTTAAAAATTTATAGGGAAAAAAGCAAGTTATTAATTGTGGCACACACAAACCTTGATTTTGAAAGTTGATCCTGACTAGCTGAATATCGCATCTTGAAGAGGCGACTGTCGGCTCTAAAAATATCACAAATGCTCACAATGAAATTTTTCGTAGAGCTAGTTTTCATATATAAATCTATGCTAAATACCGGTTAGTTTACTTACTGAACTTTCGTGTACTTTATATCCCGTTTTTCTTCCTCCGTCAGACAACTAGGATCTATCAAATTATAACTAAAATACAGAAATATTAAGTGATGTTCATACGTATTGAAGCTTTTACATGTTGAAATCCAGAATAATTTTAGATAAATTGTAGTGTACGACATGAGCATCAAATCTTTATCTTACAATTTTGTGAAAACAATTCGTGACTATCTGAAATTATAACACGTCGTAAATTGACTCATACAGTTATGTTGACTTTAAAAGAACTTGTGAATTTAGCATCAAATAAATAAGAGAAAGTGACTGCGCAAAATATAATCAACAAAAATCATGTAAATTTGTGTTAAGAAAACAAATGTAATGCGTAATGTTTGAAATTATAATACTAACTCATGATTGAAAATTAAATGCGGATTCATTAAAAAGGACTTAACGGTTAATAAAATTTAAATTAAAGAAATGTGACATCGTGAATTATATCATGTAATACTATATATACTAGACTAAAGCAATAAATTAAATCAACGAATAAGAATTTGTAATATTCGTTTTGTATTAGTAAGCTGATTTATATATATATCAACCATTACTCTCGTCATGTTTTTGTTTTAGAATATTTTAAAATTCTTTTTCGGTATTTAAGACTAACGTAACGAAATGAAGCCTTTGAAAGTTGTTTTAAACAAAACGTGTTCACATCTGCGAATTGCTTAGCAAAGAGAAAATATCCGAACAATTTCGCAGGTCGATGATCCAATATGTTAAAAGAATGTTCTAAAAACGTATGACCCCAACAAAGTTTAGCCATTCCATCTGGATAGAACACATTGAATCAAGGAAAAAATGTTATTCGTAGTTCCTTTTTTCCGAAAATGCTTTAAAATTGTCTTTCTGAAATTTTAACGATTGGAAAACTTTTTAGAATAAAAATTAAATACTATATTAAAATTAATAAAATTTCTATACTCACTCAATGTATTTTTTTATTTCGTGCGGCAAAGCAGCCTTACTGTCTGGAGACCTGGATCTGTGCCTGCAAAATACATAAAAAATGCTTAACACTAAGTCTTATAACTATAGAATTTAAAAATTTATTAATATATTTTTTACCTCCTGTGTCTTCGTCTGTGGCTATAATTTGACTCTGATTCAGTTTCTAAACCTGAATTCATGTATCTGAAAAAAAGTTTTTTAATTATAAAATTGTCATGACGAAGTACTTACTTTTTAGGGAACAAATAAGTATTCGAAAGTGAAGCAATAGAAGTTGATCATTTACGGTCGTAAAACTATAATAAATTTCATTCACGTTTTAGTTATGATAATCAATGACAAAGTAAGTTGACAACTCTGTTCTTTGTCTTCTAAAGTGTAGAAATCTAAAAATATTAATTTCGAGCGCATATTGGATTTATGAAACGAAAACTTCAAAACATGAATGAAAATGAGAACTATTAATAATAGTAATGAAAAACAGAATTCTAAAAACTAAGGAATAGAAAAATATCCGTTCTGAATATTTTCTATACATAAGGCATATACATTATAGCAAAATCTTTACTCACCCACTTCTCCTCTTCGATAAATCTTTAACTACTGCATTTTGCATCCTTTGACTATATATAAAGAAGAAAGCATTCATTAAACTTTATTTCTAGCCCGAAAGCAAAATCAAGCTATAGAGAATATAACAAAATGTTTAACTTACGTGGCCTGCAATTGTTCCTGCTGGCGTTGCACTTCTTTCCATTGACTTTCTGAATCTACTAACTCGTACGTACTTCCATGCCTGAAAGAAAATTAAAATTACTTTTTATAAAAACATTTAAGTTTGAATTATATTAGTTAAGTATATAATAATGGCATAAGAATTCTTATGAAATGAATGGAGGGCTGAGGAATACAGAAGTGTGAATGTTAAATTAGTACAAATATTGTCATGAAAAATTGCGAGTTATTGTTCTTATTTTTATTGACCTACCATTTTACAGAAAAATGTAGCGACCTTAAAACATTCCTTTTATTGTAGGTCACGATACTAAGATAATTAGTAAAAAATAAATTGGTTCGCAATCGAACAGTGTATACAAAAGTATTGACGGAATAGAAGTAATAAATGTTTGCTTTGATTTAAGAAAATACTCAGTTCACTTAATTCAAATTTATCGAGAAGTAAAGTGTAAGGTTACTCAGAAGTATGAAATATCGAATTTATACATTTTGTGTGCGAATTGTTAGTTCTAATATGCGCAGTGTAAATACAGCAAGCAGTGCAGTCTGACAACATCGGGCGGCTAAATTTGAAAACATCTTCCGTCTTTCCGAATCCCGCTTACTTAGATTTAACACAAATCCAGTCGAACTACAAAATTTTGAAAAAATATTAAATCATCGATGGGTCCGGAGAATATCGAAGTCGAAATTTTTAGAAGTTTTAAAACATCAGAATACATTGTTTCGTGTGATTAAAATTTGCAAAAACAGTTTTAGTTTATGGAATTCAGGCTATTCAATAATACATTGTTATCCAAAAAATATTTTTATGTAATGAATAACTTAATAGCAATACTTTTTTCTTCTACTGTGCCTCTTATGCCGATGCTGAGATTCCGAATCGCTTCCATCTCCGGATTGCGATCTGAAAATAAGAAAGAAATATATCGAAACGTGATAAAGATCAATTCATTGTAAAAATGTTCATGCTTCGCTTCGGTAAGTGTTGAAACAATTTATTTCCTTGGAGATGGTGATTTCAGAAATCTGCATAGTAAGGGTAAGGTATAGATAAACTCTGAAAACCTGCACATACATTGATGTATAAAATAAAATTTGCCTACCTATTTTCAGTAATCAGTGATCAAGACCATTAGGTCACTTATTTTAATCTTATTGGTACCTGAAAACGTGGATGAGCCAGACTTTATTGGAAATAAAATCCCATGTAACAGTAGGCATTATATATTCTATTAAATTACCTGTAAATTTAGCAGTAATCAGTTCTTAGGGTATCCTATCTGTTGGACACATTTTAAGTGTATGTCCTGATTTTAATGCTATTAGACTCAACTACTTAGGTGCTGCTAATCTTAATATTAAAAACTTTATAAGTGATTCTCCTCATCCAAATCTGTTCTTATTTATATCAGACATAGGTTTTTATAATTTTATCTAAAAATGATTTAAAGTGTTTCTTTTACTATTTTATCTGTTGAATTTTGATTATTAGTATTGAATTTATGAATCAATGACGATAAAAATTTATTTGAAATTACCGATAGTTTGGCGCAGCTTGGCTAAACATAAAAATTCAATCAATCAATCAGTTCTTAGGGTGTTATTTCGTGATTATCCTGTCAGTCTCATATTGTTTGCTCGAGATACATTATGTTCTACTGCATTGGATTTGGGATTTTATGGCGCAAGATCTGAGAACGGACAAACTTCGCAGTACATTAAGTTGAAGAAAGCCTCTGAACACCAGAGTTTCACGAAATATCACTTTTATTGAAATCTCAATGGAGTATCGACTCACCTAAGGCCTAGATTGCGGTCTGCACTCGTTTCGGCACACCTTGGATCAGTTTTTATTAACGAGCGGCTGGTATTTTATCTCATTCCTCCTTTAACATGGTAGTTAGAGAAATGGGACGAGGTGGTGATGGGGTTGACGAAGATCGCAACCGAAGTTCAGATTCATCCCAAAGGGATATTAGATTCACGTCGATGCCCTGAGAAGGCCAGAGCATATTCTCCACACCTGAAACCGCTGCTGTACGAACCTTGCAGTAAGACATGGTACGTTGTGCTGATAGACGTATGACCCCCTCTCTTTAGTACTAGAGCAGTGTTGGTACCTTAAAATCGTCTAAAACGTCCAATTTCGTCATGGCATTCAAGCTACCAGTTGCAACCAACCAGCAGAAACTAACAGATCATTGCCCATATGCTTGATACACAACTCCAAATAATCACTCTACCACCACCGAATTTCACAGATCGGACGATACATAGCAATAGGTAGCGCTCACTAGGCATTCGTTGGATCTTGCGCAATAAAAACCCAACCATCCACTAGACATCCGCCATCCCAGCAACAGCCATAGGGTTTGAAACAATGTGGAACGTGATTCGTCAATCCATAGAAACTTCCCCCTTGATATAGTGACCATTTCCAATGAGCTTTGCATTAGCTAGACGTTATGCATTTTAGGAGTTATTAGTGTTTGCATATAACCATTCGACCTTGAAGATCAACAATTACAATTTCACACACGTGCAATCCTACTGCAAATATTAACACCTTAGACTCCTGAAACGTTTAGTTAATGGTAACAGCACGTGGATAACGAATACATCGTACCACACGTCTCAAAGCTCTTCAATCCCTTTCCATCAGTTTGTATAGTTTTCCCGACCATTTCTTGACTGTTGTGACATCTTCATGCTCACACTTAGTAATTACATCCTGAACAGTTGAAAGATGCTGCAATTTGGGCACAATCGTACACAGACCAGTTTCTCAAATGGCATCCTATGTGTTCCTTTCACTGGAAGTCCGTTAACTTAGCACGTTCATTGATTTTTCGTATTAACGCCTTCTCTGAGATCTGATCTTTGCCTATGCTCTTATATCCCATAGTAGCGATCTCGTGACCGGAAATTACGTTTTACTTTTGCCAATCAAGTGTCTGGTGACTTTTTTCAACATAGTGATAGTATATAATATAGATACTCTTTGAGTAAAATTAGGCCTGAGGAAACGAAGAATGTGGTTCTACTTTTGAATATAACGAAATATATATATCTTATATTTTAATTGTAAAATATAAGATTAAAAAATCAAGACTATTTAAAAATGATTAGCCAGCTAAAGAAGCATGTGTGTGTATAAGTTGATATAATAATTGACTCTTTACCCATGCATATATTTAAATTACTCATGTCAATGCAAATATGCCCCTGTCACGAGTGAGCAGTTTTAAAAAACAATTTCTTGAAGAAATCTGAAGGAAATAAAAATAGTAAAATAGAGAGATCAAGGGGTAAGCAGAAAATCTTCTCTCTCCGATGGTATATTGGTTTTCTGCTTATAATATTCCAGTTACTGTCACTCTATTCAGTATTGAGCACATAAAGGGATTTTCTTTTGAAATAGTGCTTTTGCGAAATTTTTAAATATTCCATTAAATAACTATTTTCATGAAATTTTAAACTCACCCCTGCCTCCTGTGGCGAGATGATTTGGATGATTTAGAGCACTTAGATGACTTGGAAATTTCACTCTCATTATCAGACTGCCTTCGATGGTGATGCCTAAATCGAGGAGTTAAAAATGAAGTTTTTTAAAAATTCTAAATTCACTTTTGTACTCAAAATATGAATAATTCAAGCCATAAAATAAAATAATTAACTGTTTTTAAATTAGATAAATCATATATAAATAGACTTTCATTACAAAATCTATTCTGTAGTAAAAGTAATAAAACAATAACAAATATTCAGAGTGTGAAATACACAAATTATATAGAAAACAAATTTATAAAGGGTGATATTAATATCCTTTGCTAATTTAGCATCTATATTGAACTAAACATATTGCACATGTGTGTTAATCAGTTCAACGTCATCTCCGATGGAATATTTTGAATCACCTATCAAGTTTTCGAACGATGCATTTAACTGTTCCCTACTTAAATGAAATCTTTAGCCAATACATATTGCTGATTTGCACCGTGAAAACAATGATTTCGGAAACAGTCCTTGCTTATTAGTCCTTAAAAGGTAGATAATGACAAATCGCACAGCATTTTTTGTGATTGTTTAGGGATTTATGTCCTTGTGTGTGTGAATCCTTGAAGAACTTACTTTTAGACTAATAAACATTTTTGTCTAAAAGTGGAGTTCGTTTTTCTCGTAAAGAAATTAGTAGGACCAATTTATGCACCTGCGCTTGCTGCACATGCGTTTAAAATAAAACAATTTTACAACTTTTAAATTGTCAATAAATATTCACATAAAATTAGCAGCGTGTTTTTAGTTATATTTATATATTTTTGAATTGCTCTTTATTTGCCATTTACTTTCAGTTCTTAAGAAATGGTTCTGAGAAAGATCTGATAAGGAGATGCGGAGGTTTCCTATTAAGTTTCCAAATTAAGAAATTGATTTAGTTCATGTGAAAAGAAGTTAGCGTCACTTTTTTGACGCATATATCGAATAAAAATTATTAAAAATATTAAATTACATCAAATAAATACGTGATAGTTTAAACCAAACATTTAGAAAAAAATATGAATTCAGAGGTAAATTCTTTTGAGTCTGGCAGGGGATCACAATTAATGATTTTCGGTAATTATCTAAAACAAAGTGCCCCGATTCTATAATGATGTCGGAACCTTAAGCCTCAAAAAGCACGCAGCAATCTTTAAAATATCCCGATTAAATATCTAACCTGGTAACCCATCTGGCACGTAGGGTGAGGCAGTTGCCAGTATTTTGTCCTTACGAGGAGTTTTTAATGTAGCCTTAAAAAAATTGTAGAAACCACCGTAATTTGGATTTTATTTAATTTCTCCGTACTTATGGGTTTTTGCGTCAATGCAATATTCTACTTAAATTATGAATTAAAGAATTTTTCTTGTAAAGACCCAGAAGCTACATACTTTCTCTTCCTATAGTCGCAGCTGTTTGTACTTTCTATGGATCCTGTCCTTCCATGCAATGGATATCGTCTTGATGGCATTGCTCCAGCACTTCTTACGGATCGCGGGGAAGGATTGGTACAGCTTGAATATACGCCACGAGGGCTGAAATATCAACGAAATATAATTAAATAATAATTAATCAACAAAAATACATGCGCTGTGTTTGTTGTTGCATACTCTCATAGGCATATTAGAAGCATTTCGTTAGGTTCGTGACTTCTGAACTATTTGATTATTTGGCTTAATAAATTTATATTATCTATTTCATAATTCCATCGCAATTGTAAAATAGATGCATTGTTTTTATTATCCCTGCAAAGAATAAGATTATGTATGAAAGACATTTTCTGTCAAGTTAAAAAATAGGTGGCTGTAGTGTTTCTGCAGCGTACGTGTTTCCTGTACGCATTCTGAACGCCAAGTCATTTGGCTTGTTTTTCGAGTACGATTTCAGCAATCAGCCAACTAAAACTTCAAAGAATAAATTCCGAATTGATACATGATAGTTGATTAGTCAGCACCAGTTAGTTCAAACACTAAACGTTTCCGGAAAGGCAATAAACTGCATTTTTAGGTAACTCGATATGCATCATGCGAAAGCATTTGAACAGCAGAAGAAAAATCTTCGCAGACCGTCTGGTTTATTTGTTTATACTGAATTTCTATTCATACAAAAGCATAACCTTAAACCCATTGTATTTTTACTTTATTAATAATCCTAAAACATATTTTTCAGTATCATTAATCGAATACAAATATGGAATACAAGGAATGGAGCAATTAGTTGATAGACTCAAACTATAAACTATAAATCAAAATGCAAATAATCTATTGTAATATCAGGGCATTAAGTGGAGCTCATATTGCGATCATGAATTTCAAAAATAATTGATGTAAACAATTTAATCGTTGAAATCAAAACAAATCTACACTGTTTAAGATCGAACATCCGAGTTTAGAGAGGTATAGATGCGTATAACTACCTCACTACTTTAATGAAGTTGAAATTTTTGATGATTAAATATTATCTTTGAAATGTTATTCAAATTCCCGAATTTTCCTTATGCAAACAACCATACACGTAGCAAACTATTTATTACTGTCCCAAATTGTTCTCATTTGATAAGCCAAATTATACCAAACTATTCATTACAGGCCCATTTTGATCAGAGCAAAGCAAATAAGTTTTCGAATAAATAAGCAAAATAATATGACATACAAAAAAGACGACTAAAATGACATGCATTTTATTTCGGTTCCTAGTTGAGGCGGAAAGGACAGAATATACATAATAATATGGCTTTATTTCTCCACATAAAAATAGTCTTCTCTAGACTCACGGACATACGCAAGTAGGATGTTTTCTCGCATTTCCGATCAATGTGTGGCTCGCCTAAGAATTCTAAATTTTAGTTAGGGAAATTGTGTGTTTATTTTTGTAAACTTTGCTATCACTCGCCGAAAAACACAAGTCGGCGTGAATGATATAAAAATACATTTCTTAATTGGCGAATATTTATGTGGTCACCGTACATTTAAACAGCGTGTATTTTTTGGTTTGGTTTATCGTCTTTATAATTTTTTTTTGCAAATTCATGTAAATTAGACCGGGACCTACGGCTTAAAGTGAATCAGGATCTGAGGGAGAGATATCTATTTGGCTCCCATTCACATTTTCAGTGAACCCTAAATATGCACTCATGACTTAAACATTTAATTTGGTTCAAGTTTCATTTTCCATTTTTTAATTTACTGGAGACCTCAAAATTGAAAGTGTCCGGGCTTACATATATTAGTATGTTCTGTTTAAAAATAAGAATATAAGCAACTAATACTATCGTAGCTTGATTGGAACAAATCGGAATCCCTAAACATTATATAGTACTGTATTGAAAAACAAAATACATAAATCATCGTAGGAAAGCCATACTTTAATCTAGGATCCTCCCATGGTGTTGGTATCACTTTATAAGGTGAAGGTACTACAGATGGGACCGACGTTGATCTATGAAGAGCAGGGCTGAAAGAGCAAGGAATTAAATGAACATTGCGCATTAAGAGAAGTGATATAGTTTAAAAAAATCTACATATAAAAAAAGCTTACATTAGTATGGGGTGAGGTATTGGGGTCATAACTGAAGTGGGTTCTAGCATATGCTTTACATTTTCTTCCTTTGATTGTGTTCCAGCTGTAAAAAAGAAAAAACAACTCTAAATATAATTACACCGATATATAACTTTTATTTTAAAGGAATCAGACATGAAATTTCAGAAATTCTCTTATCTATCATTCTTATCGAAAAAAGGAATTCAATCATGAGATTAAAGTATTAAAGCTGCACACACGCACATCTGTACATCTTATTAATAGAAATTTTTATGTTCAAGAGCAATTCTTATGTAATATAGACTGAATAATTTAAATAATTACGATCAGTTAAAATAGTCGATCGTTTTAACATAAGTGTAATAATCGCAGTGGCAAATAAGTATAAATATATACGACCTTTATTCCTGGTATTTGCTTTTTGATATTTACTTCAGTTTTCAATAACACTGCTGGCCATTGAAAATGCAACACCATGAAGGACAAGAGAGATGTCAACGCAATACTTATTATACAAATAACATAAGGCACAAGGATGAAATGATTGAAATTACAGCTCTGTTTTAATTGCGAAATGTGAAGAAATCAGTATCTTGTGTAGCCACCATGGATGGCAATAACTGCTGAACACGTCTCATCGAAAGAAGGAGGCTTTGGTTATGTGTTTGGGGTATGTCAATCCATGCCACTTCCACCCGTTGCCCAAGTTCATTGGGCAACGGGTGGAAGTGTCATACCTGCGGGTGGTCTGTGGTGTTCCAGTCTTTGGGGATCATCGACCAGACGTGTTCGATGGGCGACATATCCGGTGAAAGGGCGGGTCATGGAAGAAGTGAAATTTGGTGGATATTGAAGAATTGCTGCATGTTGCATAACACGTGCGGTCGCACATTGTCTAGTTAAAAACTCGCCGCAGGCAAATCCTGTAGGTAAGATAGAGGATAACTGGCTTCGAAACTCAAAGATGTAGAGGTGGCTGTTGAGTGTACCTGCAATGCGTATTAGGCGGGTACGGGAATAGAATCCAATGGAGCATCACGCTATAACGCCAGGTGACGAACTGGTATGGCGGTGCATAATGCAAGACATGCTGCCTGTTGCCAAACTCGGATGCGACCATCGTGGAGCTGAAGACAAAATCGAAATTCGTCTGAAAAGACGATTCATACCATTTGGTTGACTATGAGCGGCGTTTAACTCACCATTACAGCCACAGACGCTTGTGGACGTCAAAAATAGACAGACGTGTGTGTCAAAAATAGTCGCAGAAATGGAGGCCTTGAAAAAATTCCCCGCTGCAGCAGAAGACTTCGAATTGTATGTGCTGACACAAGTTGTGCAAAACATCCTAATTCCTTGATGTTGCGGTACGATCCGTAATAGGCATGTGCACAAGATATCTGTCCTCGTTCAGTGGTGTGACGAGATTGTTGAAATTGTTCACATTAGTCCGTGCGTACCACCGATTCTGCATCCACCTATTCTAAATTCCCATATCACTGGCTTGATTTCGTCCAAACGAGCACCGATTTCTCGGAAGGAAAATCCGCAGTCTTGATAAGTTACAATTCTGTCAAACTCAGAAACGTGATTGTATTGTTGACTGCCTATTTTTCGACAAGGCATAATTAAACTTCCTATACACAGGAAAAGCGAGGAAAAACACAATTCCAATACTTAAAACCGCCTCTCTGTTCTCTAATTTTATACTACTTAGAGAATGCGTTACTGGCTTATATGATTTGCATACATTCTGCAGTGCTAATCCTATGCATATTCTTCCATCATGCAAATTTCAAGATTATTAGATGCTTATTTCATGTTACTGAATTTTCGATGGCCAATTTTGTATTATGAAGATATACCACTAGCGAAACATTTTAGACAAGGATTCTGTACCATTATACATAACATGAATATTTAATTAAAGTCATTTTTATGTTTATTGGAATTCATTCCAGACATTCCTTCCGTCTATTTTCTTCAACAATTAACTTCGTCGAGCGCGCCGAAAGCGTAATTTTGCTTTCTCTTGCTATTAACAAGTGTATTTCTTTTTTTTACATAAAACTGCGCTAATCTTTATCTTTTAAAAAAATACTAAAATAATTAAACAAACGAGAACTTTTTTACATTTGCGAATTGTTTTCATCACGCGCCAATACAAAACTGAGAGAATTCAATTCTTTCCCGAATGCCTTAAAAGCTCAACAGAAGCCATTGCAGACTAAATGTTTCGAAAATTTCATTACGTAAATTTCCTTTCACTAGATGAGATTCTAAATTTTAATAACGTGGAGATTGCGCTTAAGTTATTGATTATTGACTGATTAAAAATGTTTTGAAACGCTCAACTTCAAAGTTTTTCTTTTCTCAAAATTTTTTTAAATATCTATTCATGCGCTTGACTCATTGACAACATCTTAAAAATTCCACAGGATTTTGCATTAGTATAAATACTATATATACACTGACGAGCAAAAACATTATGACCATCCCCACATTTTTCAAGGAACTCGTCTGGATGACGTGGAGGGCACGTGATTAAGTAAGAATGGTATTTAACTGCTGCTGGAGAAGGTAAGTACTTACTTTTGCGAGTGATGGGAAAGGCTGCTGATCTAAGCGAATTTGATAGAGGGCAGATCGTAATGGCCCGAAGACTCGGAACGAGTATCACCGAAACTGCACGACTGGTAGGGTGTTCACGATCTGCCATTGTTAGTATTCATGCAAAGTGGATAAATGACGGTGACACCAGCAGTAGACTCCAAGGTGTTGGTCGTCCACACGTCATCAAAGAAAAAGGACGTCGGAGACTGTCCCGCTTGGTAAAGCAAAATCGGCGCGAGACAGTGGCTCAGCTGACAGCCCAATACAATGCAGGTCCAAGCGCAAGTGTTTCGGAACACACAGTTCAGCAGACACTGTTGGATATGGGACTGTGCAGCAGACGTCCCACACGTGTGCCTCTGTTGACCAAGCGTCATCGTCAACTACGCCTACAGTGGGCCCGGGAACATCGAGACTGGACCATGGATGAGTGGAAGAGAGTTGCCTGGTCAGATGAATCCCGATTTCTCAGTCATCACGTCGATGGTCGTGTCAGGGTACGCCGTCTGCCAGGCGAACAGTTGCTCCCCTCTTGTACAGCAGGTCATATACAGGCTGGTGGTGGCGGTATTATGCTTTGGGGGACGTTCTCATGGGCGACTCTGGGACCCGTAGTTGTGGTAGAACAGACCATGAACGCTGCGAACTATCTGAACATCATTGCGGATCAGTTGCACCCTTACATGGCGTCTGTCTTCCCAACTGGAAATGGAATCTTCCAGCAGGACAACGCCCCATGTCACAAGGCTCGGATTGTGTTGGAATGGTTCGAGGAGCATACTGATGAATTCCACTTAATGTCCTGGCCACCTAACTCGCCGGATATTAATCCGATAGAGCACATTTGGGATGTCATGGAGCGGCAGCTCAGAGCTCAAACACCACCATGTCCGAATATCTCGACTTTGTGTGATCGCTGCTTAGACATTTGGTACAACCTGTCTCCACTCATGTACCAAGAACTTGTGGCATCCATGCCCAGGCGAGTTGCAGCTGTTTTGCAGGCCAAAGGAGGCGCAACGCTTTATTGAGTAGGTGGTCATAATGTTTTGGCTCTTCAGTGTACATTACATTAAAGATATACGTAAATGTTTTTAAGGTTCATAGCGTAATTACTTTACTTTGCTATGTATTCTTCACTATTTTGTAAAATAGATCTGGGCAGGAAGTTGATCATGGTCCACCGGTGGAGTTTGGTATGTCATTTTACCTTCATTTTTTGTTATACGAGGGCTAATTAGACCGGGACCCATGGCTTATAGCGTATTTCAAACCAACACAAATATCCATTCCCAGACCGGGATTCGTTCCCAGAGCCTGCTGAACCAAGGACCAAAGCAATAACCACTCGGCTACCAAGAAATTTCAGGGTGACCACCAGAATTAAATTGTATCTAACACATTTTTTTATCAAATTCAAAACTGTCGATTCAAGCCTCAACAAAAATAAGTAACTAATTTGCGTGAGCATCATCTTTTGTTTTTGCATTTTAGTCGAAATATCTCAAAACTAGTACTAGTACAAAAAATTCCTTTTAGCAACTCAAAATGAGCTTTCATGACTTCATTTTACATTTATATTTGATGCTGAAATTTTGTTGGTCATGGGATTTCTACATACATACATTCTATTTACATTCTAATAAATAGGGCTAGGATTTTGATGACCGAAAAATTGCTAGATAATGCCTTATAAAAATGCATTTATGACCCCCAAAACTACAAAAATGCCCCCAAAATGAAAAGAATAGTTTTTGCACAATTTTTTAAACAAAGAGCATAGCAAAAAATAATCTAAACTTCTTCATGCAATATTGAAATACAATTTAGTTTGTTAGAGCTTCTCTGGCCAAACTGAGCTTGTTTTGTTGAAAAGAATAGGCCCTATAAATAAAATCAAGAAAAAATACATATGCAACTAATATTTTATATTTTATTTCTAAAATAAAAAATAAGAATCCAACATTTTAGGAGAAGGAGCTTGACTCCCCCTTCTCTAGTTATGCCACTAGCACATAACGTATAATGGTATGTGGACACTGGCACATTGCAAATAACAGTACATGGTTATGCCATTTTCACATTTCACGCAAAATGGTTTTTAAACATACCATCGGCTCCATCTGGTTGTCCGAGCCTTTTATGAAAACGGCGACTAGGAACTCTCACAAAAGTGGGTGGGGTCCGTAACCTTGATTTCAAGTTCAGTGACTGAGAAGTTTTATCCAACCGATTGCTGAAAAGAATAAAATTTATCACATTTCAAGGAAATGAATCGATTCATTCAAATATTTAATTAGAAGAAATTGAATGCCGAAATTTATTTTATATTGAACATCAAAATTCAAATTGAGATATTTATCATATATTTTTGTACCTATAAAACTTGTTCTCTAAACCAACAATTTTTCCACATTGTCCGGGAACTTCTCGTATTTGTGTTAACCTAAATAAAAAGAGATAAATATTTACGTGAAATAATACAGAATTGGCGAAAAATGAAACATAAATAATGTAAAAAAATGAGATGTGATTAATGAAAATTTGTATCTTTATGAAAAGATGTTACTACATATGAGAGGCATTTTCTGTTAAGCTAAATGTAAGTGGCGGTAGTGTTTTTGCGGTGATACATGTTTCCTGCGCGCATTCTATACGTAACGTCCATTGCCTTGTTTTTCGAATACGATTTCAGCGTTCCTTCAATAAAATTTCCAATGAATAAATTTCAAATTGATGTATTGGTTGATAGTTGAATGGTCAACACCGATTAGAATATACGCCATACTTCTTACTGGAGTTAATTCATATTTCTAATAACTGCAAGTGGCAACATCTGCTAATTTTAGTCGTTGTTTTCACAATTAACTTCTAAACGTTCACTTCAATTGCAGTCCATCCACTTGTTAAAAGACAATTCGGTATTTTATGAAGCACCTTTTAAAATTTTAGTAAATCAGACAATACTTTAAATTATTTAAAATGCTGATCTTATTTAGTTATATATGTTGTATTATCACTTATATGAAATATTATGTTTTAAATATTTCGACATATATTTTGAACCTTTTTAATGTTAATGTGTCTGCTTATTTTATGTAACATTTCTTGTATACAAATTTCCTTTCAGCAATTCTGGCGAACAAATGCTATACATTACAATAAATGTTTCAATAACGTTTTGAAGATTGTCCATCTTTTAAGGAAACATATTATTACTTATATAAAGATTCTATTTGTTTGAAAAATAGAATTTCAAAAATCCAAAATTGCGCGATACATCTTTAATTTTTTGTATTTAAAATTTTTTTTAAAATACTCACTTAAAAAACGCTCGATGATCCACACAACATTTCCACAAATGTTTACATGCTTTTTTGCTTGGGAGTTCAAAACCATATGTATTCTGTTCATTCTGCAAATTTGCATGTATAAATACAAATGAAGAAGATTTTTTGTCATAGAGAAAATAATATTTAAATGTATATTACTTAATAAAATGTTCATAGTAAATCAAGGTTCAGGGGGAGGCAGAAAACAATACAAAAATTTATATTTAGGGGAAAGTAATAATAATGATCTTTCTAAGATTTAATCTCAAAAAGTATACAAGGGACGAAAACTTGTCAATACTTCAATTAAAACCTACATTTTTATCTCTTGCTTTTACCATGAAATATTTTCTTTTGTAGTAAACTTTTGTTATTCTTGGCCTAAGAGAAAAATAAGAAACATTAAAAAGTGAGATTAGAAAGTGAAAAATGCGTTCTTTGATAATAAATCATAAAAGGAGAAACATTTCCACTTCCATTTTTTAACTCACCAAAAATAGTTCCCCACTCTACTTTTATTTCGAAGAACCAAGATGCCGCTGGGAGTCAAGCCTAAAAAGTATTCTATGCTGTCTTCTCCCTGTACATTAAAAGTAAAAGATTAACTTGGATATTAAAAACCAGTAGTGTTTTGTTGCTTTATACTTATTTCACGGAATATTCTGAGCTTGAATACATCAAGACGAATAAATAAAATCATAGATATATTTATTTTCTTCTCAGTTTATTCCAAAAATAACTTCATGCATTCATTTTTTGTTCATATTTTCTGCGAAAATATTGTTATTGTTGGATTATATCATTCTTATAATCTTGAGAGAGACAACATAGACTAAGAACTTACCAGTACTGGATGGAGGTCTACCCCATACATATCTAGCCATTTTATTCTATCTAAAAAGCTGATCTCAGCAACTGCTGGAACAGTTCCACTGAAACGAATAATTCAATTAGATTATAAATACGTATGTAGGCGGGATGAATTTCAATACCCCATTGTGGAGTAATTTATTATTGATTAAACTTATCGAAACACACTTGATGAAAAATGAAAAAAACTCATCATGCAAAACAAATATTGTTTTAAGACTGGAAGAAACTGACATTTAATTAGAAATAAAATTCTAAACGCATAAAAAATCTTAAAAAAGATTTTTAGTAAAAATTGTTTTCATTGACACAGCTTTTCATGGTTTTCTGCATGGTTTATAAAACAGTGCATAAAACATAATGTTATTGCAAATCAAAATTTGTGAGTGATTAACGTAAATTCTGAAAATAGAAATTGAAACTATTTTACAACTTTTTTCAAATGTCAGCTTATGGACATATAATCTTTATCGAGAATGTGACAGTCTGTGTTAACCGGGGACATTGTGGGAGGTGCTGCCATACTGATCCACCATGAACTGGCGAAGACACGGCTTCCCGAAGGACTGGTGAAGCTGGCCCACATTTACGTATCGTCCTGAAGAGACCAGGAATCTTTAAACAGCCAACCCGACTTCGGCATATACGAGATTGAATTCCTAACGAAGTGCTTCATCAGTCTACCTGTTTCTTAAGAGTAATGCTTTTAGCCACCTTTAGAGGTGGACATTTTTAAAGATTAAATATGGACATAAATAATAGTAAAAAATTGAATAATAAATTTACATTTTTATGTAGTATATTTTGTTACTCACCATAGACCCTTATGAATTTCAGAAGCTTTGGATTCCAGATCTTTGGTTTGATTGGAAATAAAGTTAAATTCAGCGGGATATCCAGGCAAGTGTCGTCGTGGATCATAATCCCCGAGTTCAGCTGGAAATTAATAAATCATGCTTGTGAAGATTCACATTACTTAAACATGAAAGTCATGTTAAAAATATGCTACAATATTCATTATCACAAATGTTTTTATATACTATAGAAATACATTTCAAGTCAGCTTTCAATCCTGTATTACCTCTACACTGAAGAAACCAAAGTAATTTGTGACTTGCTTTCAGGTTTCCCGACTTAAAAGCAAATTTTCCACACAAACTGTTAACAAAAGCCTTTACTAACGGTAAAGTAAAAACCTGGAGTTATTCATAGGCTAGCTGAATTAATGTCTGAATGGGACCTACTAGGTTATGGCCTATTTAGTTATTGTAGTATTCATAACTCTGAGTAACTTCTCACAATTCATGTTGGGAGAGGTACTGTACTTGTATACGTCAACTAAGTGATTTTCGCTTGAATTTTGTTAGACCCTTTGGCCTTTTCACCATCGAACCATTTGTTAGGCCACTGTAGGGCATAAAATGGCTAGCCTTCGGGTGGTACAAATTGAACGAGTATTTTCAAAATGCCGTTCAAACAAAAGAGTATCATTAAGAAAGTAAAAACTTTGTATTATCAACAGAATTGGTGTTTTAACAGAATTATATGTTGAGTACACTAATAAGATAATGTTTTTCAAACCTAAATATTAAGAACCGAAATTCCACAGTGATAAGTTACGGCGAAAAAAGATAGTCTTAGTCTGACCCTGGGATGGACAAACTATATAATAACCTCCGCAATTAGTTTGGAGACACGTTTGCGAAACCATTAATCATCACTTTCAAAAGTAAATAGGGTAAATTTGAATGCAAACAATTTATCAAGACCCCTTGAGAGATTGCACCGCCCTGACTTAATGACACATTACACTTTTATAGTAACGATAAGAAAAGAAGAAAAAATCCGTCCGTCTCATTTAGGTTCGTTCTATCTGCCTCAACCAAAACAAATTTTCAACATTTCCTGCCGATTGAATTAAACTGCTGCCTTTCAAGAAAATCGAGCAGGGCTTTCTTCTCAAGTGCGAAACAACGTTTCCCTCTCTCATGGTCTTTTGTACTTATGAGCCAGAGTTAGTCGAAGAGTTCCCTAATTAAGGCTCCCTTCCCAGAAACTTGAAGTCCTTTTGCAAAATGAACCACAAGTCATGTTGATTGAAGAGTCCTTTTACTGGGAGTTATTCACCTTTCATTTGGAATTACTGCACGCGTTTGTATTATAGCTTCAAGAAGGGGTAGGGGAAAAATATATCTGAAGCAAACGTAAAAGAAAATAATAATAATAGCAGTTATAATAATAATAATAATAATGAAAAAAAGATTAGCTTTTGCGATCCAATTACGTAATCACGTGGGAGAGATAAGATGCATTAAACCTCTAAAATTCTTTCTTCCCCTTCTCTTTGAAATCGGCAGTGACGTCAATCTAAAAAACCCACGTCGACAATAATTACTGTCGTCTGCCTTCCAGAAGGGGCTGATCTTTTCAGACGATGAAAGGAAGTGAAAGGATAAATTTGTGTATTGAAGACATAAATCGCTCTGGTGTTTCTACATGGGTTTCGTTGATTGTTCAATGGTAGAAAAAGCTTTTGAGGCTTGCCAGAGATTTGAAGTCGTATGCAAACTTAATAAAACTAGCTAGAGAAATGAAAAACAAGTTAATTGCAGTTTCGAATGTAATAAGCCGGTCTGGATTTTGCTGACAGAAAAAAATGTTTTAAAAATGACAAAAAATTAATCGATATACTTTTAATTTGCAAAATAATGTCTCAAATTGCCTATACTCAAAATGTTTTACACGTATCTATTTTTATGACATAATACATTTACTGACCAGAAGTGTGTGTGTGACCACCTGAACAGATAAATCCTTCCTAGAATATATACAGTGCGTTCCAATGCACTGTTCCACTGCAATCAATCGTATAGGCCAGCGGATCAGCTTGGGAAACTGATCTGCGGCCAGATTAGCATTAATAAACTTTTCGATTACAAGTCGAAGATGTAAAAGTATAATGGGATCTTTCATGTTCTTCTGTAAGTGCTAGAAAATCCCTCTTTCCTGTATCGTTATTCATTCACAAATAAAATATCGTAGAAAGGATTTGTTATTAAAACAAGGGATAAAACTAAAGTAAGATAAAAAAAAACTTGAACAAAGAAACAAACGATTTCATAAAATCTCTAAATATAACCCTTTCTAAAATCTCAAAAACTATCTAAAAATAAAAAATATCAACAAAAATGACCTAAAATATATTTCTAGAATCAGAAGATTGCAAACGGAATTTCTGTTTATGCGGCATCGTCTAGAACGAAAAAGGTGACGCATTACGAAAATCCGGGCCTTAGAAATAAGTTTTACTAAATTTATTTGCTTAATCGATTTTAATAGTGATTTCCACCTCTTCTATATATAATTTTCCAGTGGCACTTGATGTACTTCCATGATACTAAGAGAAAATACAGTACCATTTTGTGTACAGATTATTTCGATGTATGAGTTATACTTCAGTTCAAAGAGCTAGAGAGTGAAATGAAGCTAGAGAGTATTTTATACATCATTTTTTTCTTCCAATGAAGAATTGGCAGTTTTTTGCTGCTCAAGAATTGGTTCTATATATTTTTAGAGCTTTCCCTCCAGGAACCCAGATTGTCATCGTAGAAACATTTCAACATCTCTCATAGTAAATCGTTTCTATTCTTTAAGTCTCTGTGGAATCCTTTTCGTTTGTTACTAATATCGCCAATATTTTCAGTCTAACATGTCAGAGTTGGACAAGAGTACGTTTTGAGACTGACGTTCCCTTCAAATTTTCAGAATTCATATTTCTGTTGTTTTTGTACTCAAAAGTTTTTTTAAATAATTTTTACTGTCACAATGATAGATAATAATAGATTTATCAATAATCATAGAATCATAAATATCAATATTTTTAGTAATATCAATGATTAAAGATCAATAATTTTCGAATCATAAAATACTAGTAATGGAGATGATGGAGAAAGTAAGGAGTTACATTTGTGTTCAATTGTAAATCGAGACAAATGAACTAGTTTGTGAATGCAATGTCGAAATATAACCCAAGACCTGGTAAATGGGACTGTTTTTTCACCCACCTTAAATAACTTCTTTTGATGAAAATAATTCAAAAAGAGTTCTTAGGATAAAAATTCGAGTTTGAGGGAAGTTATGGACATTTTTTAAATAGCAAGTTAAAATAGGATGTTATACATTCCAAACATCAATGCTTATTGCTTTTGACTGATTTGCCTGGAACATGAGATTTCCTTCAGTTTTCAAGTACTAATTACCAAATAATATCTCTTATTCATCGTTAGAATAGGTTTTTGATCTACAAATTTATATTTCTTTAATAGAATTTAAAAGAAGAGAATTTGAAGTTCGCATTTTTGTGGGGGGAAACCCCACAAAAATGCGAATTATTGATAAATCTATTATTATCTATCATTGTGACAGTAAAAATTATTTAAAAAAACTTTTGAGTACAACTACAGAAAAATACTACAAATAAATATTTCTACTGCAAATACTTACATTGAATGGTGTAAGCAAAAAGCTCAGCCGCTAGATCATAGGTTAGAGGTAGACGACCTTGATATATATCTTGTTTCACTTGTAAGAAAAATTGATACCTGGAATTAAAATACTTCGTTAGAAACCTTTATCTAAAACATAATTCACAAGTAGATTACATCATTTTTAATGTTTCTACAATTTGAATATTTTAGAGTTCGATAAAGTATTTCATAGATTAGACAACTATGATAGCTCAATTTTAGTTTTCATCAAAATGTGTTTATTAAATTAGAAACAAACTGTTTAAAGCATTTGGATGCTATGGATCACCTCAGAATTCGTTGATGTTAAAAATTGGTCATTCTTCCACCTCAATTAAAGGTTTTATCGCAATGAATGTTAATAAAAATCTATTTATAACTCGAGTTTGCCCATAGTTACAATATAAACACGCCCAGATTCATCAGGAAATCTAATACTGGAGCCCTTCGTATAACATGGCCGGGAATGCATATATGGGAGGGGGAAATGCATATTTAACGGGAGTACGTAATTACAATGTTCCTAACCTCAGAATTTGCACTTGTTTTCTTGCATTCTTAACGATTCAGTCGAGTTAAAACCCCAACTTCTTTTTAAGGAACCAGTGGACTTTCCTTTCAAAACAAACATTTGCCAATTATCCAATTTTTATCCAATTTGCAGATTGTTTTCTACTAAAAAGCCTATATATAACGTTTGGTCTTAAAGTACTAAGTTGTGCGGAAGGATGATAAAATTAGCAAAGTAGGTAGCAAAATTGATAGCTACCATGTGCATTAATTTCCCATGTATTGTCAAAATTTTAATTAACAAAATAGTTTTTATCTATATATAAATCAAATTAACTCAATTTGGTAAGTATATTACTCAGTCGTAATTTTTTTTAAAACATCTAAATTTTTTAAACAAAGCAACTTTTTAACCAAAATTTGGAAGCTTGATGAATTTCTCATTTACACTCAGATCCATACAACAGATTGCAAAGATTATAAAAAATTTCAAGGAAATCAATTAAAACCCAATGCGCAATTTTAAATAAGAAGACTCAAAAAATCTCAATCGGAGAAAACGCGTTTATACTTATCTAATATATCTTTGCTGTGCATTTAACTCCTTCAAAAATTATCGTAATTGAAGCATTCTTTTTTCTATCCGTTGATTTTGATATAAATTAATTTTTAACTCTAAAATAAAAAAATATATATTCGTTTTGGTGATTTTGAAAGTGTATTGTCCACTTAAATGATCATGAAGGTCATTTTTACAAGTTTTGAGAATTATACAAACCTCTTTTAAATTAGACAGATGAATATATAGCGAAAATACACACAGTCATCCTCAAAAATACTTTCTGCGAAGAGAGGTAAGACTATAGGGATTCAATCCTGGGCCCTTTTCTCTCTGAATCAAAAGTGTCCTTTGCGTAGAATCTTGATCATGAAAACCGATGAAAAAGTTAAGATTTACTAAACTGACGAATTATATTTTTTGTTTAAAAAATAGGAATTTGTATAGCTACCATATTTATTTGTCAAAAACCTTATACGCGAGTGTTTTTTATAAGCTGAACCTAGAATCGTGGTTAGTAACACTCCATAATACTTTGATCCGCTTAACTTTTGATCAACATGCTTCCTTATGAACTAGGCTGCATGCATTTGGGGATTGATTCAAAATTCCTGTTCTTTCACAAGCTTTGATTGATTACATAATCGGATTGTACACAAAATTATTTGAGAATCTTTCATCTCCAAAAAGCTGCCCTTTTGATCGTACCAGCCTCCAGTGCCGTTCTTGAGTGGTGTGTTGGGCATAACACGTAACCAACACTAACATCTAATCTGATAAAATAGGGGCGGGCAAAAGACAGGCATATTATGCCTCCAACTTTAAATAAACATGTCCAGCAATAAACTTTCCGATATTATTATTTAAAAACATACGTTCTTTGTAGGTTTGTTTCATGATTGTAATAAAAACTTATTACTGCATATTCTGTTCTTAACCTATATTAGAATATTCAAAAAGCACTCAGCAAGGACAGGGATTTGTTCAGGAGACAGCCCACGGGGCTCGAATTTTTCCCGAAATGATATCGGAATTAAAAGCTATGAAAAGTACGCTGAAGCTAGTTTCTCTGAAATCAGTTTCATTAACCACACAGGTGAAATATGCGTCTGAATATGTCAATAGTCTGAAAACAATTCAAAAAATTACTTATTATAAACTCAATGCTCATTTAACATTACAGTATTTAGGGTACCGTGAGAAAGAAGACTGAGAAAAACCTGTAATTGTTTTCGAATACGTGGTTGATGAATGGCGTTCTTCGAGAAAAATCAAATGTTTTTGAAAAGAGGGGGCGGCTTGATGTTTGCACGTGGGCGGTTAGTAGGAACGACCCAATCAGCTCCAGTCCCTAACGAGTTATATGCACGGTACTGTTTTCTAGACTAAAGGGACAGACTTATCCCTTTTATCACTCATAGACTGCTAAAATCTGCAATCCCTATCACATATTGAGATATGAATCATGATTTTTGTCAAGCCGTATTCAACTGCTTAATTATTTGTTAAATTGAGTCTGCTTTTATGTTAAACATTATAGCGATGAACCAATTTGTGATTTTAGCATATGTTTAAAATATTTTTAAGTTAATTTTCAAGAGTATTAATTTGTCTCTGAGAAAAATTCAGAAATTTATCGCTCTGGCTTGCAGCCTACACACATGCCCGAAAATTAAGGGTAATATCGAATTTGTATCAGATCACCTGATCCCAATCCAATAGAGCATGCTTAGGATGCTCTCTGATATCATACTACAGCCTACACTACACCACCAAGGACCGCACAAGACCAAAGACGTGATCTAGTGAGTGAATGGCACTCCTTGCCACAGGAACTCATGGACAGCTTTTTGGAAAGCACGTCTGCACGTTGTGAGGCTTGTATTAGGGTCAGGGGCTAGTACATTCCTTATTAGGTTGCTTTTAACAGGATGACAATGTTTTTTTGCTACTAAAACCAACAATGTAACCTAAGCTTTTTTCTTCATTTCTTTGGTTTCCAGTAACACCACGAGGCATTTGGGTATACTCATTTTCTCATTATATTCCACATAGCTTGTAGAGTATTCATTTGTCATTTGATGTATTTCTCTGCAGATACTTTCCACGGAATTAATCTCAAATTGCAGTATCCTTAATTTTTGTGGACGTGTGTATTTAGAACTACGGCTCTGCTGATGCCCCTAGTACCAAGTTAAATGGGTTCTGCATGAAATAAAAATTTGTATCTAAGTATTCAATATTTAATTTGCACAATAGCGAAAATTTTATTTCCTTTGTTTTACACAATTGTTGAACAACTTTATTATTCCGTACACATTGAAAATATTTTAGCCTTTTGAATCTAGAAAACATACTGAAATTTTCACATTTCTCGGGTTCCTCTTAAATATCGAGCTCCGGTAACATTTACAGGTAACCTTCCTATGTGGTGGCCCTGGATTTGCTAGATCGAAGACAGAATATAAGCATGCATCTTTAGGTTGCTACAATAGCTTAGGATTCTCAATTCCAGAAGTTGAACAGTAATATACATCTAATTGAAGGTCAAGAAAATTAACCCTTTCAATTAGAACCTTTCACCAATGTAGTCTTTTTTTATTACGCTTCTGGATCACAGCAACTGTAATCCAAGATAGGATCAGCGATCGTGAACGAATGAAGTGATTAATGCGAAAATAAATTGCTGTCATACACCCGAGTGACTTTCGTGTGGGTGTTAAAGGTTACGGGAGACTTCCCAGTTGCTTTATAACTCAATCAGGAGATGATTTATATCGTCTGCCCTCTACTGAAAGCAGAAGCACACGAGAAAAGAATAAAAAAGATGTTTTTAGTGCCTCAAAGTTTCTTGCAACGCTTACGGATAATGTGCCCTATGACATATCCTTGCGCGTCAACAATAAATTAATTCCAGCTTAGTTTCACCTCAAAATCACGTAGCACTTAGCAAACGTTTGCAAGGATCTAGAGTTGTGCGTTTTTAATGTTAGGTCATGCGAGGATTTTCGATTTTACTTATTCACAAGTAAGCACTTCGTCGATTATGCTTCAACCTTCGTTCAAATATCAACGATTCCTCAAGGGGAGTTCTTTTCGAAGGGTTCCATAGTGATAAACCACAGAAATATATTTTCGTAATGAAAAAATATTCAAGAATATCAAAAGAATTTTTTATTATTTGAATAAGTGGGCGATATATGAGAGTTTAAGATAACTTGACTCCTTGAATAGTGGATGAAAAATTAATTTTGGAATTTTTTAAAACTTTGTATCCTGAAAAATTAGTGGCTTATCATTATGTAGTCCGAAGCTTAATTTAGTAATCAATCTGTACTTGGATTTAAATGCGTTTTTAACCGTTGCAACCTCACTGGATGCTCCCTTTCTAATCTACATACAAATGTTACTTTTTATCCAATAATTCCTTAATATGTTTACTTACACTGAATCAAATATAAAATTTTGGAATTTTTTTGTTTTTTGATTGCTGACTTTTATGGGCAAATATGTGAGCAACTTAACCCTCCAAGTGGTTTTGACGAAATATCTCGTCCATCAAAATCTGATAAGTTTTGCTAATGACGAGATACCTCGTTGAGTCAACCCCCAGGAGTGTTAAGAAACTGTTTCTATCAGGCCGATAGAAACATACATCAAACGCAGAAAATTCTTGTAGACTTAAAACAAGAGAATATTAAAGAATTAAATTATTTTAATTGAAATATTCATTTTACCAATTGTGTTTTGGTTTTAGAAAAAAGGAAAATGAAAGAAAGTTTAATATAAAAGATTTAATCGATAATGTAGCAAAGGCGTGTGACTGAATTATATTTATATTCTCTTACGTAAGTTTTCATTGTTGTTATAGTTGTATTAGTCTTTTACATAATTATTGTGTGTAAGAATGTGCATTTAGCATTTATAGAAACTTATAAGCTTTTGTAGAGTGCAAATTCTTTTTTGTATTTTTTAAATAATAATAGCACAACTTAAATATGTCAAATTTTTATAACTCAAATTCCATTGATTACGTCAAAAATGTAGTTAAGTCATCTTAGTAAGCATTATAAGTAATAATAGTTCTCTTAAACACAATAATATCAAGTTCACAACTAAATTGATTAACAAAAGTAAGTTCATTTTTATATTTTTATGCCGTTCATGTTTTAAGCTTTGAAGTTTTTATGCCAACCTATGCCTGGGTTTCCCAACCAATTTACCTGAACGTTTGAATAAAATTACTATTTTCAGTCAGTTTAAGTAAAACCATTATTTTATTTGTTCCAATATCTTTAACTAAAAGTTTCTTAAGATTATCTTTTTCAATTTCCTCAAATAAGGGACTGATTATACTGGATTAAAAAGTTATAAAATGACTCAGCATCTTTGAAAGTTTTCCTGAAAACAATTAGAATTACAACTAATACAAAAATGAATAAAAAAAACTACCATAATAATTTTATGACAATGTAAAACACCTCTGTCTCTCATTCAACGCTCCTTAAAATTACTGAAAAGTGATCTACGGATCGAAATATGTTATGGAAAACTAAATAGAAACTAAAGATAAATGTGCAATTTCAAATGCGATTTACTATTAAACACGCACGCACATACATGTCTCACCCCATTTTGTTTGGAAGTGAAGAGCACTTAGTCAAAATAGGAGGTTTTTAGCTTTTCTAACCCATAATATGGTGACCTTTAGACTGGCGCAGTGTTCACTAAGTAATTTTTTTGCATGAAGGTTAGATTTCTTCTTGAGAAACATACTTAATAAGTTGATCTTACTGAGTAGAATTATCCCCCTTTTCTTAAAACTATGCTTTTGACTGTGTGTTTCACTTGTAAGCAGATGATATACTAAGCGTCTACAAAAATCAATATTTTTGTTTTAAAGTAGAAATTTCGTAACTTTGACGAAAATTATCCGTAACCTGAAAGAATTAATTAACAAATTTGGCACACAAATTAAAACCTTACATTTTGATATTTTAAAACCATATATCATCAGAACTTAAAACGATTGTTTCTAAATGACTTGAACCTCTTCAGTTAGAATTACTTTCCAAGTTAGACTTGCAAGCAAGAATATGCTAGACAAGTCAAAAAGATAATCACTATCCCCTCATAAGCAAAGCATTCTTGATAACGATAGGCAGAAAGAAAGTTTAATGCAATAAACAAAAATGTTTCCCCAAAGGGTTAAAAAAATATTGCAAACCTTAGCTGGGTTTTTCTGAAGGCGTTAAAGTAAAACAAGTGAAAAGGGATCACGATTTGTATATTCTACCATGCAGATCTCTCTGACGAAATAATGTTTTGAATAAACTCTGCGCAAATCAATGTTTGGATACAACCGAAGAAACAGAAGGAAGAGGGAAAATAAACGATGAGAAATAAAAATTAATCTGAGTAGATGGCTTCAAAGAGTTATGGACGAGGAGGCTGCGGTTGTCACGATTCTGCCACTATCGCACGAGCAGCACGAACCTGAGCGAAGAGCCGAAGGGCTACTGAATTTTCTTAATCTTTGAATAGAAAGAAAAGGATTAATACTCTGTGTTTAACTAGGAATAAAGTTTTTGAAAAAGTGTGCCAGTCAGACAGAAAACTACACTAGACATAATTATAGTTAAAATGTCTTATCTGAAATAGGCAAAGCGAATAAATGTTTGAAAAGAAAAACGGATTTCCAATAAAACCTCGAACATTAAAAAAAATTTGAAGTACTTAACTCGTAAAAAATTGCATAATTTACTATCAGGTCTTCTAATTCCTAGGGTATTCCCCTATATTAGTCTGTTTTCCCTAATTTGAATGGGTTCCTGGAAGAGACGCAGAACTACATTCTTCCATATTTAATAGTATTATTTCGGTATTTTTAAAGACAAAACAAAATGTGACTGAACAGACTTATTGAGACTCCTGAATGTTCTAGTTATGAACAGTAACATAATTGTGTTTTTTAATTGAAAAGTATCCATAATCAGGATCTGATTTTCATAGTTTTCATCTTTGAGAAATTAAAAATTACCTAATTTTTTTTAATAAAATTTTATGAAATCCTCACAAAATTGAAGAACATAATGTAATGAGCATTGTCTTCTAAAATAAGTACTCCAATTTCAATCAAAAGTATGAAAATTACTACCTTTGTTAAAATGCTGATTAGTAATTTTCATTGCTAAACAAATGTATGTTTGTGTTCTACTTATTTTTATACTATCATCCATCAGTTATTTATTTTCCACGAAATATGTATTTTTTAACTAACCTTGAAAATTTAGTTTCATTTATATTCCTTATTCGAATGTTTAATACGTTATATTCAGTAGAGTATATTTTTGTTTCAGAAAAAGATTATCTGAAAGCTTAAACTGCACAGTGAGGAACTTAGCATAAAATTATAATTAAACAATTTTACGTAAATAAACTAAATAATAAGAGTAGATAAGCGCATATTTAATTTTTACCTTGTTATTTCTTCCAGCAGCTTGCATGGATCCGAAGCATAAAACTTGACGCCAAAATAGAATGTAAAAGTTTCCATTCCTGCAACGACACAGATACTGAACTTTAAAATAAAATCCCTAGAAAAATAACATTTATACACAGATAAAAGGAAATGGTTCTTATACAATTCTTATATGTTGTCTCACTTATAGATATAATAGACATGAAGGAAAAGCAAAGCATGGCAGAATGCTTGTCATAATTACGATATCAACTAAAGTGTAACAATGTCTCTATTTTACTATTATTTTAAAATACACACATGCCGTGCAGCTAAGCATTCAACACAAACTAAACAGCAAATATAAAGAGATCTGAACAAGGAAAGTAAATCAGGTTTGATAGTAATTACAGACAGTTCATATTTTAATGCTTGAATGTAGACATCTAAAATCGAATTTAATGCGTTTATCTTTCCATTGAAATGGATATAAGAAGCATTTATGCTTGGCGAGCACAAATATGCTTCCCACAAATGTTTTAACTGGCTAGCTTGAAGTGATCTCTTTATCTGATTGAGGTCTAAGAAATAATGTACAATAAACTAGATCCCTTTAGCTGACAGTGAAATAAGAGGTGATTTTAGTATTTTTTCCATTTTCTATGTTCTTAGTTTTTCAGTCGTTGGGGACTTCAAAGATAAGAATATCTATCCATTTAGATTTGAAGCTGTGTATCTTCAAGTAGTAATACAAGTTTGATGCTTCATGGAATGGAACCACTGACTCGTATCCCCACTTTTTCTGTGCCATGGATCTTTTGTGTTTTATCCGACTTTTATTGCCTTTCCAAAAGGATCAAGCAAAAGTTCATAATTTTATCACTCAAAGTTGACTCGTTTTGAACTACAATCTTTCTCCCTAAAATAATAACTGTCTTAATACATAAATGTAAAAGAACTATTTTATTAATAGTTATATAATTTATTCATTAATTTTCAACTATCTGAAGTCCAGTAATTCTGTGTTAGAAATTACATATTAAGTGAGTTGTCAAATTCTAAAATAAGATGAAATTAAGGAATCCTTAAGTTTTAGAACAAAGGTTTTTGTTTAAATCTTGTCCTGAGTAAACCCTATTAAAATATCAGACATATTATAAGAATGTTTTAGATCAAAGTACTTAAAAAATAGTATGTGAATAAACTAGTAGTTAACGTCTGTTGTGCCTTAATTTTGTGATAAGTAAATTTGTATTGGTGTGTGTGTGGTTTTAGAATGAGGAAACTTAATAAAAATTAAAAAGAAAAATCGATTTATGGCGACATTTTAGTACGATAATCAAGTAGGTTTCTTGAACAGGATGATTCTTCAAATCATATATCAATTATTTTATAAGACAACTGAAAAGCATCAGAGGGAGAAATTTCCAAACGAAGAGGTACATAAAAATTACAGCTAGATAATCATACACTACAGATCTAAGTTTTTATTTTTAATCCTTTGGAGTAGTCTTTTTTACAGATGAACGTGTTCTAAGCAAGAGATTGTGGAATTGGCAATCGACGTTGGAGGTAATCATCTCAGCTTCAATCAATCATTCCCACACAAGACTTCTTCCTCTTCATCAAGCAATCATTTCACTTCCAATACATGAAAATAAATTTATTGCTGTTTTTTCTCCTCTGGATTGAAGAAAAAGAAAATTAAATTTTCGGTGTTAAGGGAAGAACCATGTTCATTTGCTTGTTATTAATCAATTAAATTAATATTCGGTGAGCATTAGGAATATCAAATAGCAGGAATAAGAGTCTATTAAATAATCCTGCTGTTTTCTCAAATGGTCTTAACTTATTTATGATATGATTAAATCCTTCTAAATCGTGTTTAAAATCCTGATTACAGTATTTTATACTACACGTTCAACTAAATTGTGATCTATTAATCTCTGTTCATTTTGAAACGAAATTGTTTGTTTACTTGACACTCAATAGAGTAATGCAACGTTGAATAAACCAATCTGAGAGGTTCTTTCAGAATGTTTATCAGAATCTACCATAATGTTACGAATCAGAATGTTTATTCTTATTGCTGCTCTTAATTTTCATATTCTACCGTTCGCTCTCTTATTGGGTGATACTCTTGCAAGCCAGAATACCTTCTTTCGAACCAGAACATCACATCTGGACATATCTATTTTGTTGAAAATGTCATAAAGTTCTTGTTCTGATTCATATAAGATCAATTGAATGTGCGTCACCGCAAGAATACTGTAATTTAGCACAGAAGAAAGTGTGTCGTCCATTTTGTTTACAAAATATCTCGCTCCTTCACAAAACGATAGTACCGCGCATGTTAACCCTCAACCGAGTGTTGAACCGTCGATTTCGGAAGATTAAAATTTAACACCAAAACGACTGTTTAAACCTTGGATCAGGCATTGTGAATACGGTTTCTTCGATAATCGGGGGATTATCGTAGATCGGCGGTTTAACTGGGGATTTATGAATAAGGCCGTTAAATTTGTAAAATTTTTCAATCTGTACCAGAAATAATTTTTTAAAACATACCAGGACCGAATTTCATTAATTAATTTGTAATAAATTAATTTGTAATTAGTAACATTTTCGTGTGCTATTGTTCTATGTGTAAATTCCTTAATAAATAAGGAATTTACTCACAGAATAAAAATACATAAAATATTAAATTGCTACATGAAACTACTTTAAGAGGAAGAACATCTTAGAAAGAATAATTAAAAAAAACAGTGAATAGATCAGATGTTGCACTCCAAGGACATAAAAGTAAGCTTGCAGATTGTCAGAACACATGCATAGCAAGCGATTTTCTTTAAAAATGACAGTTCCCTTTTGCATACAGTTTTTGAATTGCATAAGCACATTATGCATAATATTGAGTAAATATATCTCTTTTGTTCTCTCTTAAAATGAAAACCGGTTTAAATAGCAGAAAACGGTAATTAGTAAGTCAGCTAATGCCATATAGAACGAAAGAAATCACACACAGCTGCATGTTAAAGGAATTTATTTGCAGGTGCAGTAAAGTTTTTAGCTTAACCGACATTATCGTATTGAGATTATATCAATGGCTTAGAGCAGAAACTCATTAACTGACCAAAACCTTTTAACTGTACAGCGGCTAAGAGCATTTTAACTGCTTAAAGACTTTAGTTTTTAAGTTGAAAAATAAATATTTATAAATATTTTATGTATTATATATATTTTAAACATATTGCATGACTATGTGTACATCATCATAAAAATAAGCATTAACGTCTCCGAAAAAATGTCATTTAATGAGTTTCTACTCTACGCCGACGATATCTTCATTCTGACTGAAGAACAAATTAAAAATTCCTTTTTTGTATCTAAGACAGACATCACTACACCACACTGAAATGGTACGGGAAAGGGGGATCTATACGTTATCATTAGACACGCATCAAAGGGACGTAAAAAAATAGTTATCTCTTCACACCCATGATGCACAGGGCGATTGAAGAATACGTAAACAAACTCATAAAACTCCCCGAGATGATTTGAGGTTTGGAAAGCAAAGAGTTTCTTCAACCTCTACCGATTTTTATCCAGTGCTGCATACATGGACAGGGAAAAAGTCCCGGACGTGGAATGGGAAACAGGTCGTTCACTTTGACCGGGAAAAGAAATAGGTGGGCGAAGTAAACAGTGTTGGAGAAATAAGGGGGTCTTTATCATTGCGGATCTTGGTCTGCTCCTTTCAAATCGAATCTTTGCTCCAATTTGAAAAGTTTTGCTCGGCTCTGTTGGAATTTTGGTTGGTTGTGGCATATAGAACTGAAATTTATTCTATTGCTATAAGACTGTCGTATACTGATCGATCAACTTACCTGTTTTCAGAAGGAAGAAAAATCGTAATTCTGACAGATTAAAAATAAGTAATAAACACGAATCCCTTTCTGTATTTTAAACATTTTCTCTGCTTACAAGTTAAACACATAAAGCCAAAAATTTCAAGATATGAGTTTTGCAGATTTCGTAGTCCAGAATGTGGTGAACATTAGACTGGTGAAAGAGTCATTAAGTCACTTTTTTTGAAGGTTAGATTTCTTGAGAAACACACCTAATGAGTGGAATCCCCCTTAGGTTTCACAAAACTATGTTTTTTTGGCAGTATGCCTCACTTGTAGGTCGAGGAAACGATAGCGTGGTGTTAGGCAATTTGATGTGATATGCTACCTGGGAATGAATGAATTTTGACTGATTTTTATAACTATTTAGTATTTGCACCCAGGTCCGCAACCAGAAGTTTCCTTTGAAAGAGACTGAGAAAGTAGTCAATCGTAGTAAGGATGTGCTACCCCTTACGGGGGTAAATTTCTTTCACTTTTAAACTTCACAATCGATCCCATGATTTAATATCTTCTGCTTAGGTCAATGGGAAAGAAGATGGGTATGTTTCCCATTGTCCGCTTTGGTGTTAAGTTACGGAAAAGGGTGGAATTTTACCCTATCAGAACTTTGGGTAGCATAGAGAATGACCTCTAAGGGGTAATTTCTCGCCTCAAGGTAAGATTTATTTCATGCTATCAAACATCTAAATAAAGCGAAGAGAAACCGATAGATACTGAAATTAATATAGTGTAGGTTAAGTTAATTTTAACCATGATTCCAACCTTTCACTAGAGATTGGAGTAGAAACTTTAGTAACTAGAGGAGTGACTGAAGCCCTGCAACGCTTTTAACTTTTTTACATTATTTTAAACACTTTATTTTTTCGCATTTGGTCCAGGACTCTCAAAAATAAAATAAATAATTTGATTGAATCCCCCAAAAAACTACACAAACTCGGTGGATTTTAAAACAAAAATATAATTTACACCACTGAAAACACTTATGTATGTCCCAATCACACAAAAAATCTTATTCTTGAAATAACTAGCAATTATTACTCTGGTGTATAGAGAGTAAATCTTACTCGAGTTTTTATATCTTGAGAGAGAGAGAGAGAGATCCGAAGTTTTAGTAAAACCTCACATTTAAATAAGATAATAACTTGCATTGGGAGATAAGAAAGAAAAATATTAAACTGATTAAGACCTTTAATCGGATTATATTAATTTAGAAAAACAGACAAGTCTATAGTGAGCACGGCTCAGACATGAAGGCATTAACTACGCACAAAAGTTTGGAAAGCAAATATCTTCTTCATAAAGAGTCAAAATAATCCGTCTTATTTTTCTATAATCGATGATATTTAGCATAATAGAATTAGAATTTAAAATTTTTAAATATAGAAAAGAATAATCAATTTTTATTCAAATTTATACATTCGAATATAAATAACGATGTTCAATTCATACAGCTTTGCAGTGCAGTGCCGGTCGCTTTATGAAATCACTTCTGTTCAAACAAATTTAATTTTATTACTACGCAATTTGAAATTTAAATTTTTCATTATAAGAAATACTCTCAATTTTCATTGATGCTATAAGTAAAATAAAAGGTATCAAAGGGACACAAGTAAACTCAAAGTGCTTAAATATGCTTCAATTACAAATAGAGAATCATCCTTTGCTAATTTTGAAATTAATCATGCTGATATATCAAAGAAACGTTTCTCCCCTTAATCTGTGGGAAATACATGGAAGGATCATAGCGTGGGCCAGTTTTTAAATTCTTCTCTTTTAAAGTAACTCTACTTTTAGCTGACTAGTCAAAGAGGAATTCCAAGATATACACGTTTTTGGCTGATCCTCTTTTCTCAGCTGCTCTTACTAGACCTTGTCACTGTACATGCAACTGTTTCAATACACACTTGTATTCGAAAAGTAAATAGAAAAGGGAACTCATTTTAATCAAAAGTAAATTTGTCTTAGTATTTCTAAGCCAAATCAACAGATATATTTCTTATGCAATCTGTCATGTATGTTAAGAGGAGTTGAGTTGCACTGATTTCATTTTTCAAAAATCTAAAACTAGAAGTTAAAAACAAAAATTCATAACTTACCTTTCATTTGTTTAACTATACTTTTATTCGGATCTAACCAATGCTACAAAAAGAAAGAAATCAAAATTACTTATGATCGTGATTGAGGTACTAATGAAAAAGACAGCATTTAAAATTAAAACCAATTATCAATTACTTGAGTATTCATTTAAGTGTTAGACCTTCAGTATTCAGCACAAATTTCATTTCTCTACACATGCATACCAATTTTATTCCATTTATACTACTTTTAGCTGTTGTTTTGCAGGCGAATAATTAAATCTTTATTTTTTTAAAAGTTTAACAAACTGAATTTTAAACTTAATGTCATAACGATTCCATCAAAGTTTGAAAAAAGGTAATACGATTGGAAAGATTGAATTGAAGGGAAAACACGAGGTTCATCGGATTATAAAATTGTCAAAAATTGTCAAAAAGCAGTCCTTCAGATTGATCTCTAGACTGGAGCGATATTAATTTAGCTAGCATTAACATGACTCAGCTGAATAGATGTATGTGAACAGAATTAGAATTATAAAAATATGCATAATTATATTTTCAAAAAATGATGTATAGTAAGGAAGGTTGCACAGGCACGGTAATTAAGAGTGTTAAAATAGATTGACATGAATAACAGTTAAAAATATATTGACAGCTGAAGGATAAAATGTTTTTCAAATTAAAAACTAATTGCATAAAAAACATTTCTTACTAACATAAGAAATCTTAAGTATAATATTCAAAAATTCGTTTTTAATTATAATTCAAAGTCATTATAATTTATTCTTCCAATTTTTTGCATTCTATGTTCACATAAAAACGCGTGTGTCTGAATTGGATTAAAACATTTTAAGTTTAGCTTTCTCATATTTATTTACAGTTGGTTAGTTTGTTGTGTTTTTATGGCGGAAGTACCATTTTTGGCTATGCTGCTCCAAACACAAGACAGACAACATCAAGTAATAGACTTACACACATAGAAAGTTTTACTGATACAGAAGAGATGAAGAATCGCATCTTGCAGAAATCGAACCCACATCACCTCTCGACTACAGCTCGCAGGTTGCTAGCGCAGTGGGCGAGCCCAATGAGCCAGAGCGACCCTTATTTATTTATATATTTTGATGTTAAGAAGCTTTTGTGATTATAATATATTTTAATGAATATAATGACTGCCTATTGTAGTAGAAATGCTGTATCTGTGATATATTTATAGTTGCAATATGCCTTGGAGTTGTGTTGAGTAACTCAATACATTTACTATGACAATTTGTTTTGCGGCTCAACTGCCATTTCTTTTTTTTTTTTGCAACACTAGGCCTGATTAGACCAATTGCTGTGACGGAGAATATTACCACGTCTTAAGTTTTACTCTTATTTGGTCTGTATGCAATAAAAAAAGTATATTTCTAATAGTGAATGGAGGCAAACTCATGGATTAATTTATCATATACTTTATTCCTTAAAAGGTAGTGGTTGAATTAACGTCGCATTGGAGCAACACAACGGGCTATATATATTCCGTAAAAAGAAAGCTATTAAATTGCTGGGAGATATATACTTCACTGATATATATATAATAGAGTGGACAGAAAAAAATCGAGTTTACGATTGACACATTATAGTGTGATTGGTTGGGTCTTATGGTGGAAGAGCCATATTTGGCCAAGCTGCTCCAAACAAAAGCAAATGAACATAAACACAAGGAAAGCTTTACTAACACAGAGGAGAGAAATACACCCAGGGAGGAATCGAACATGACAACCAATGTGCGGAAAACTTGTGCATGCACATCTATAGATAATGCAATTCTTTTTCAAATCAGACAAAATTTTCCGGTCAGAATCAAACAAATTTTTCCGCAGCGCGATTAAACTTACAGAAATTTTATAGACGTAATTATACTGATTTTTTTTTCTAACTACCAAATGAACAACAATCGAATTATTAAAAGGCTGAAAATTGCCTCTATAATAGCGTAATATGTAAAATTTGTTTCGAAATTGTACATTTTCCGGAGGTGCATGGGAATCAAAATTACATGAATCTCACAAAATTCGCGAATTTCTTCAGATTCGTTCTTCACTTCCAAGTGTCTGGTTTTGTAACATGACACTTGATTTTTGTAATGTTGTATAATGAAAAAAGTGTAATTGTATACAATGCAAGAAACAGTCATCTGTGAACAATCAGAAAAAGTTCTTTCGAATGAAATAAATTACAAAAATCAAGAGCTTTGTGAAAATCCTAATCAGGCACTTGGAAGTGGAATAGAGAAGAACGAATCTGAACAAATTCGCATTACATAAATATATACACACTCCCATTTTTCTAATTAAAGTTCAGATTTCATGAAAGTCATTTTATTCTCACTCTAGAGTTGTGACTTAAATACTTTGAGTTGTGTTGTAAAATACTCTGAATGCCATAAATGAAAATTTTCGCTTAGAAAGATTCGAAGCGTTTTACTTCGCTTCCTGAATATCACAGAAAAAAACTGTTATCAAACCATCTTTTCGAAAAGCGATACTTTGTGGGGAGTTGTCAGTTGACACATAGCAAGCAATTCTTATTTGAAGTCCATACAATTACCATAAATGCAAATTCAACAAAAATCTAATTGCCTCTTGACCTAGATGACGACTGAATCATAGAAAAATGAAGGCGTAGTAAAATTGCAGGCAGAGGGGAGGGGAACAAATACTTGACGATTGAAAAAATATATTTGCCAGCTGTGTCAATCAGTGTAGGGTGGGCGTCTGAAAACGATATCGTTTGACAACTGACTTCTCAGCATGCTATGTCTTGAGATAGCATTGCCCAACCACACACATTTACAATTATAGCAGACGAGAAAGAGGAAGTCGGTAGATAAGGGAAAAGATGTCGAGGACAACGAGGAAGAGACAAAATATGGACTGAATAATCTGTACATTCAACATTCTGAATGCGGTCTGCCAGTGCTTTAGCCTTTGGCCAAGACTTCCATATGGGGGAATCGTCAGTGCTATGGTACCGGAGCTGCAAGAGGTCTGGAAAATGTAGAGATTTTTTGTTCTGCAATTCCTAGGTTCAAATAGTTATAAATCGTTTCAGTGTTTTGATAAAAAAGGTATGGAGAAAGAAAAAGAAAATTTATTTACACTGATACTTGAATATCCAACACCAACAAAGACTGATGCTACAACAATGAAATTCATTTGAGCGATGGCATGGGGTACAATGTATAAACGATTGAAATTACAGCTGTCAGTCAAAAGGAACATGCTAAAACAAGTTATTTATGTGTCCAATTTTAGCAGCTGTAACTGCTTGTACATAACGTGACACTGACCGATAAAGATTCTGGCTGGCTGTCTCTGGGAAATGTCGTTACACGCAGTTTCAACACGATTCACAATTCGCCAGTTGTGACTCCAGGTGATGACATACGAATCAATTTTTGAGCAATCCTATCCCACACGTATTCGATTGGAGGACAAATCAGGCAATATAAAAACGAGCATTGTCTTGTTGAAAGATAATCCCACAGAGGGTTTGTATGTGGGGTCGAACTTCTGATTAGAAGACCTCTTTGATGTATCATTGACTGTTTATAGATTTGTATGAGTGAGACCGTGAGTGAAATGGAAATAGCGCTCCAAACCATATCGGTGGAGTAGCTTAACTATAGCTCTCTGGACTGCATTCTTCTATATTATCGAACAAGGATCCGGTCGTCACGGGTCACGGTATTACATCTGGACTCGTTAAAAATCATAATTCGTCTCCATTCAGCGTTACAGTGTTTTAGCTCCTGTTATCATTGAAGCCTCTGGCGTCTATTGTATAGGATTAAACGAAGTTGCAGCAACGGACGCCGAGCTACGAGCTGCTGCAATCTTTGGGGAACAGTGCTGGCATCACTTGATTTGTCACCGTCCTACGTTGTTGTGTTAACGTTATGGATGTCGCTGTACAATTCATCATCACCATGAGTAAAAAGTGCGTATGTTCCCTTTCTGATTCCAAAATTGCTCCACTTACCTTACGACAATGCATAGAACCATCTCTCCACTGTCTCCAAGTATTCCAATTGTACTAGCAATTTGCCCAACGCTTGCAGCAATATCGTACGACAAGCCGCTTTCCCTCAACTCAATAATTCTTCCTCTCTCATACTCCGCCAACTGTTCATCATATTGTTTCATTTTGTGACGAAGTATGTTTACATACTATGAGCAATACCAATCGAATTCACTGACAGTGTTTGGGATTTGCTTTTGGAGGCGTTCATATTTTTCGTCACATTTCAGCTTATATTCCGCGCGCATCCTATTTGTATACTCAGGATTTTAATCAAGTGCATTTGCCATGATAAGCTATTCGTCTGCCAAATTTCTGGTCGATCAAACAATCCATCTCAACATTTTCAACGAATTACAATGTATTTGTTGTCGTTTCTGAGTTAGATGTTACCGTGTGCATTTTGAACAGCTTTGGCCATGTCGATTGTTTTCTCGCTGTAAAGCTGTTCTTCAGGATGGTAATCGATGGTTTGAACAGGCAGGTGAATATATGATAAGATGTGAGTTCAACGCCCAGACAGTTATAATGTCTATACGTTCTGGTTCCATCATTGCTAATTTTATGTCTTGAAAATGTCCTGTTCTCTGGATATTTTAAAGGCATGAAAATTAAGTGATGTATTTGTTTAAGTTACACATTGATTACTTGGAAATTTTCATTTCATAAGAGGCCGTCACCTTAACTTTTTGTCGAAAGCTTGTGACTATTTCTTCATAAATAATAAACAAAATAATCACGTTTCACAAATTTCAGAGAAAACTCAGTTTTATATTTAATCCTTCACAAAATGTAGAGGTCATATATTCTTAAATCTAACATAAGCCATCTATTCTAAAAGTGAGAGAGCTTTTACACGTTCAAAGCGTTTCTATTTCATTCCCTTCGATAAGAAACTCCAAACCAGACACTCAATTTTGTTAAACAATTTATTTATCTTGACTTGATACTCCGTTTCAAAGCATCATGAGTTTCATATAGCATAAACTATTCCTTTCCCCCAATTCAGATGAGGGAAGATAAATTTCTTTTCAGCGCTTTACCAGCTCAACAGAGATAAAATCTATATTTAGGGTGGAGACTGGAATGATGGCAAATAAAACATTTTCACAAGTTTCCGCAGGCTGCGAAACACAACGTCCACCTTTTTGTTTAGTCGTTGCAGAATCTTAATAGGTTTAATACCGTCATCTTTGGACATCTTCAAATGGCAAACAACCAAAGCGTTATTAATTTAATGCCGGTTAAAAGATAGCTATTAAAGTATTCTTTATTTTCTGAAATGAAGGGTGGATTTACCAGGTCATGCGTTGGCGTGGTTGGTTGGATTTTATGGCAGAATGGCTATATTTGATCAAGCTGTGCCAAACAAAGCAGAGTGTTACAAATTTCTTGCAGAATTCTCGTTTTAAGTGTATTTAAATGTAAATGAAAGATGTATTATGGAATGGCGTGTTTTTTTTAACTTAAAAACTAAAAAGCAACATGTTTCGTAATGACATACGTATTATAAGACTGAATAATGAACGAAACTAAAGCAAATTTTGAAAAATTATAACTTACCCTCTGTCCAGAAGCGTCTAGAAAACGAAGACCAAAGTATGCAGTTTCCATAAGGTTCAAATGTTTGAACACCACATCTAATAGTTGTTGACCCCTAGACGTTTCCTGAAAATAAAATTATTGACATTCAGAATATGAGAAGCTTGAATTTACCAGAAAATAAATAAATAAGAACATAAGTAATAAACAAAAGTTAACATAGAACCGTATAAAAATTCCATCTCAAAGAATTTTTTGTCAGGTATACTTCATTCAACGATTCGATAGTTTTTCAATCAGGCATGCAAGTCACTTCATAAATCGATTGTGAATACTCACAATACTTGCAGGACATAAGCCTTCCTTTTGGAGTAATATAAATTCATATCAAATTCAATTTATCAATAAAAAATTCAGTGGCCCCAAACTCTTGGAATCAGAAGTCACATTTCACTAACAAAAGTGTTATTTTTAAGTTTTCAACTTTAATATGTAGTATTCCTTCATTTTAGAAATATGTTTTCATTATATTTTGTGTTGAAAAGTGTACTTTTGTAAAAAACGATAAAAATATTAGGTGTACCGGAAAGTTCTGTCCGTTCCGGTTACAACAAGTTTCAACAAGTATGCGCATATTCATTTGACGCATATTTGGCTCTCTTTTCATCACTAAATGTATACATACTAACCTAGCAAATGAACTAAAACGAAGATGATTCATGTTAGTATTAAGTGAGACGCGATCGTGTACCCATGGCTACTGATAAAGTTCATTTACGCCACTGTATTTTGTACGAATTCCAACAAGGAAGAAATGCTACAGAAGGCGTATAGAAATTTATTGAAAGTGTTTGGTGAAGGTACAGTTTCTGATAGAACATGCAGAAGATGGTTCGAAAAATTTCAAATAGGTGATTTCGACCTTTCTGATAAGCCACGCTCTGGGCGACCATCTTTGATCGACGACGATACTGTCAAGATCATGTTAGAGCAAAATCCTTTTTTGACAACATCGGAGATTGCGGAAAGGCTTGATTCAGCTCAACAAACCATTTCAGACCATATTCGGAAACTAGGATTGGTGTGGAAATATTCGAGATGGGTGCCACATGAGTTAAGAGAAGAATTTGAATGATCGAGTCATCATTTCCACATCTCTACTTGCACGGAACAAAATCGAACCCTTATTGGACCGGATGATAACTGGGATGAAAAGTGGATTACCTATGAAAACATCGTAAGGAAAAGGGCATATTGTGAATCCGGAAAATCTGCCCCCTCCACCTCTAAACCGAAGTTGAGCCTAAGTAAGAGAATGTTGTGTATATGGTGGGACATTCGAGGACCAATACATTTTGAGCTGTTGAAACCGAACGAAAAGCTAAATTCGGAGAGGTATTGTCAGCAATTGGATAATTTAAAAACAGCACTCCAAGAAAAGAGGCCGGCGATGTTCAATAGGAAGGACATCATATTGCTTCATGATAATGCCAGGCCACTGCTTTGGGGACTCGTCAGAAACTCGCAGAGCTAGGCTGGGAAATTCTGTCGCATCCACCATACTCCCCAGACCTAGCACCCTCCGATTATCACTTGTTTCTGTCCTTACAAAATTTTTTGCAGTGCAAAAAATTCAATAACGAAGGAGATATCAGACAAGCACTGGTTCAATTTTTCGCCTCTAGGGATAAGGCATTTTTTTAAAATGGAATATACAAATTGCTATCACGCTGGCAAGAAGTCAAATAATAATGGAAATTATATTATTCAATACGGTTTATTCAAGGTATGAAAAATTTATTATTTTGTTTTATTATAAAAAAGGACAGAACCTTCCGGTAGACCTAATATTATAAATAAGCTATCAAAAACTTACTGTCTCGAATTGGGAAAATATTCAAAAAAAATTTTTGCACAGGTATAAAAAATAGGATTAATCATGTATTAAAGTAGAAGTTAGTCTGAAACACATCACATGTAAAACGCTGTTCTTTCTAAATTTTCACTAAAAGAAAGCAAATGAGAAAAGTGACAAGGAGTCTTGGGTGAATAAAAATTTAAATTCAATGTTCACGATGTTTAATGTTAAAATGTTCACGAAAGGAAACTATGCCTAAAACGCGTTAACCCTGACTTTCTAATTTTTGTAACCCTTCTCGCACTATTTTGTGTTATTTTTTTACAATACTTCCACTCTATGTACATGTGGTTGCATACATGATAGTAGTCCGATAACTATCCTCAACAACTGCTATCATTAGCAAACAATGAAAGGTAATAACTGGCAGAGAAAAAGGATAAAACTGTATCGCTGGGTTCGTGACAGAAGTTTTTCGAATAGCCAAGTTCTGCAATGTATTGTATGTGGAAGGTTGCAGTTCGTAGTCACGAAATATTTACTGCGGATTTAAAAAAAAAGATGTATCAACAAAAGAAATTAAAGTGCAGTGGGGCAGGGTAGAAGCTCTTTGTCATTGCCAGTGTTATATCATTCCAACCGGCCTCACACGAATATTTGTGATCATTAAATGGCAACACAATAAATCAAAAACCAAATCGCCTGCAGCACCTGCTATCAGATTTTCAACATCTTTATTATTACAATCACGGCATTGCTTTGTTATTTTAACAGACCTTCGTGTCTAAACAATGCTATTCGAAATATTTATTTGATTTACAATTTCTTTTACATTTATAACAGTCTAATTATTATTGCAGCAAAGTGTAAAATTAATTATATTTGTTGCAATAAAAAGTGTCAAATTCTTGCTACTTTTTCACTTTGTTTTAACATTTTTAATTAATAATAAATTGAAATTGCCCACTAACATTACTATTACCCAAAACAGCTAAAGTCTTAATCATTTGGGGGACCGTGTTCCATGGTTATTAATGGAAACTTCTTGGCATAGCTGGCGGCGATAATTGTAGATGTGTGGAATGCCTCTTGTAGACATATTTTGCATTAATTTGGGTTGTTTCTTTTCTGAGTTAATTTTTTGAACAAAATATCACGTACCCAGGTGACGAAAATCCTGCAATGTTTCAAAATTTCTGCACTCTCAAGACTGAATTTGCGATTGAATGCTATTGAATGTTTTTGGAGAGTGATAAAGCTTGTTCAATAGTTGCGAACAAATTTTTGGTGAGATATGAATTTTCAAATGGCTACTTCATTTACGCTTCTTATCTTTGTTTTAAGCATGAAAATTATTTTACTAAAACATGTCTTTTAACTCAGTCTTGATACAGTCGAAACAAGAGATAACGGATAGTTGATTAATAGAAATAAATCATTCGGAAAGGTTTTACCACATCAATCATCTACAGACAAATTGACAGTTGTAGTTTGAAATCACGAAATAATACGCATCGTATCCGCTTAATAAATAGTTGATCTAATACACTATAACCGAACGGAAACAGGGAATTGACAATTCGAAGGTATAACATTAATTACATCCCGAAGAATTCGTATTCATGTCGCTGACTGGAAAACTTGAGTCCTTTGCCATTAAGATAAGGTCAAACCTTGAAGCTCAACCGTGGGAACTAAGACGACACCAGCCCTTCCGTACACTGTACATAAGAAAGTCGTACGTGATTGACGCTCTTAAAAGGCTTTAAGGAGCCCGAGGGGTAGTCTCCTCTTTTTGATCACTTCATCGGCTTTTCATTTCATGAGATAAAAGATGAAGATAGAAAAAATACAGAAATGAAAGAGCCAAGCTTTTGGTGTGGTCTTGAGCTTATTTTAGCCATAGAACTAGTTTCATTCCTTATATCTTATTCTGAAAAAGTAATGAAAAAATAAATTTGATTTGAGTGTATAACGTGAATTTATAATGGGCTTTTCCTGAGTCTATCTTTAAAAGATATGTCACATTTTTATGCATAACTTCCTTTTAAATTAATTCTATTTTAGCACAAAATTGGACAAACGCTTAATAAAGTTTTATATGGAAATCGGAGTCTAGCAATGAGATGAAGAATTTTGTAAAAGTGAGGCATTAGGTTTTTCAGAAATCTCTTTCATGAGAGACATGAGAGAAAATTTTCATATTTTACAAGAAATCGGTCAATATTTTCAAACCCAGAATACGTCGAAACCTGAATAGACCAGTCACGAATATGCAAATATCTGTATATTTCTATTTTATATTGAAATGATTTTAATTAAGGAAATACTACACACACAACGCATATGCTATCAGTATAATGTGATCTTTCAGGTTCTTGGCATTTCTTGACTGTTTAATAATGGTAGCATCTAATATGGTCTATCAACCTGTTGTACAGGTGCAAAGTATAGCTGTAAACTTTCTCAATGACATATTGGGCTCCAAACAGAATCACCAAAAATTGTTGTTAATTATATTGGCTATTGTTAAGCACAGCAGTTGAACAAAATTGAAACAGTTGAACAATCTCTGAATTACTTTACATGTTGAAGAATTTTGAAGATACAAATTACATTCGCAGTTTATTAAAATGTTTTATTATTTCAAAATTTTCAACCTTGAAGTCTGGATTCATCAGAAAAGATAAGCTGTTACTATTCAGCAATGTCTGTTCAAGACTCCGTTAAAATTTGAATTAGCTTCATTGGAATATGAGCAAACAATTGGGAGCTAAGCAGACAATATAAAACAGTGATGATGGACAAATCTGACTTTCACTGCTATGCTAACGTCGTTGTTATTACTATCATATGGTATAAATGCGTCATCTACTGCTGGACAGTTATGCTGTCATGCGCATACCATGGAATCAAACAGGTTAATGGTATAAAAGCTTAAAATCCAAGGAATACAAATAACATGCAAAAAGTATCTGAAAAGGCTTTCTTTTGATGACGCAATTAGCATATTGAGTTACAAATTACTTTGTTTAGCGAAGAAGAATACTCCCAAGTACAAAAAAACAGAAGATTATTCTTACGAGAATGAGGGATTAAAGTTGCAGTTTTTATGACTCCCCGACGCATATAACATAAATAAACCCTCCTTTAGAATGAACCCAAAGGATTACACTGAAAAATAAAGCAAAACTATTCACTCCAGGAACGAAATAGGACGTATGCGGGAAAGTTACATCTTCACAAACAGATCTGTACTTCATTTAAAATACAGAACACACTTAAATAGGACAGACACGATGAAATATTACTTTTTCTTGTGCATTTTAAGTAAAAAGAACTGCATAATTGGTCGCAGCTAAGAAACCCAGTGACATATCTCCTATAGGAAGAGAGAACATCCTCGCATTCGACCATTGTAGAGAACGGGTTCACCGGCCCAAGAAAGACGTTTCACTCTTCCCAATCTTGTTTCTTTTTCTGATTGTTTTCTTCTTCATGATAGTGGCACTGGACCCTCCTCCCCGTCACCCTCCGACACAGCATTACGAAAAGGTCGCCGTGCAAAGGTCGAGGAACAGCCCATGCCATAGAAGGTTATGTCTGGCAGCGATTCCTGGACAAATTACTGGCTACTGATTTAATGTTTCGTGAGGGAATTGCTAATGGGGAGTGACTCGGCTCTTCAAACCCTGTATTTATATGAGGAGAACGAAAAATTTATAAAGACTTTCCCCCGTTTTTCAAAGATTTTTCTTCGGAATATGCGGAGGTTCTTATGAAAGCTCAGTTACAATTTATCGAAATCAGGACTACTGAACCAAAATATGTTTTGACGAGAATGTTTTCTAAGCAACCTTTGTATTATTTTCTTATCTATACATTGATTATTTTTCTATTTCTCCAAGACACTTTATTAACCCTCCAAGTGGTTTGGACAAGATATCTCGTCCATCAAGATCTGACCAATTTCGATATTGACGAGGTATCTCGTCATCAAGATATTGCCTATTTTTTATGATGATTACATCAAGATGTGATCTTCTAATGACGAGATATTTTGTCCATAAAGTTTTGGTCGGTTTTTCTAACGACGAGATACTTCGAGGAGACAACCACCAGGAGGGTTAAAATGGTATTCTAAAATTTTCTCCCTTTCTTCAATAATCGTATGCAATTACACAGTTGGTGCAACCACTGAAATGAAGGTCTTCACATAAGGAAGGAACTCGCATGTATCATGGTACTGGTATCCAAGAACTATAGGGGCCACGGAAAATGTGAAAAGTTGTTTTGCACTGCAAAGTGCAATCTGTTTTATAAGTTTAAAAAGTTATAATTTTTTCCATTGCATTGAAGTTGTGCATGTGTCCAAAGGTAAAGAAAAAGAAGGTAATCTGCAACTTAAATATTGAGTATTTGGCTACATATTTTTACTTCGTGATAACCCTGTATTCTAACCTGGTACTACTGTCCAGATTGTAAATCTGAGGAACTGGACAATGAAAATAAAGTGTTTACTCAGAGCGTGAAAGTGTGAAATAATCATAACATTTCCCTTTTTCCACTAATATTTATTTTGAATTACCAATTTACAGATATCTTTCCTGCACTACTATATAGACTATCAGAGTACTCTACACATTTCATGGTACGCTTAAACAGATGACAACTGCAGATTATAGCAATTTCAAATCGATCATGGGATAAGGGAAGAAAAAAATATGGCACACCCCCCAAGACCACAAAAACATTTTGATATGGAGGACCCCATTTCCCCCATATCAAGAGGAATACAATGCATTCTGATATGGGTAAATAATGCAATTAGCATTATTTGCCCATATCAGAAGGAATTTTTAAAGTTGAAAATGTATGAGATATTGCGAGAAATTTTATCAAGCATGTGCGTTTATCAACTTTATAACACTTTTATCAAGAATTAGTTGATCGTTACATTGTATTACGACTGGTAATCAACACGATACACCAACTAATGCATCGAATAAGAATACACATTGATTGAAGAAGATACTAGAAAGATAGGAGAGAATAGGACGGTTTATTGAGGCAAGTGAGGTTTGTCGCTCTACGGTCATTTTTTGCTACACGAGGACTAACTAGAACGGGAAATGCGTCTTAAAGTGTATTCCCAATCACTACGAATATTTCTGCCTAGATCAGGATTCGAACCTAGAACCTGTTGAATAGGGGGCCAAGACAGGAATTTAAGAATACGTTGATTGTTACTTCAAGCCCTTCATGATTTCTGAAACCGTTAAAGATATTCGATTACTTTAATTTCTACAGCAGTTTATGATGTAATGATGAGTCTGTTTTAACTACGGTAGAATTGTTAAAAATGCTTATAATGAAACACTAAAGTCACACAATTCAAACAACAAAGCTTACACTTAACGCTCTAGCTATCCGACACAAGACTAAAAACATTTGTATTCTGAATCTGAACTCCTTATTTAATGAGTTTATCTACCTGCTTCTTTTCCTTCAAGAAAATTTCGTCTTATTTGCACTTTCTGTCTCAATGAAGTTTCAAGATTCATTCATGAAAAAACAAGAACCAAAATATTGAGTTTTGTTCCCTTACACATCCTGATGACCATTGTCTGAAACATGAGAATTAAAGTCGATAAGTAGAGATTATAAATCGAAATCAAATCACCGAAGTGGGGAAACACTGTGAGAAAGAAACAATTGGCATACCAACGAAGATCGTCACTGATGGGAGAAAATAGATTGTTAAAAGAAGGTGAAGTTGGATTTACTGGAGCGTTCAGGATTTTACTTTATTCGAATATTTTCGCTTGTTGATCAAAAGAGACGCTCCATTAGCCCTGATGTATTTTTTATCTCACACCCAACATGTAAAAAATACATTTCACGCATCGTTTTAAAAATCATAACATTTCCGAAAAAAATGTCGGAAGCCGAAAACATACCCATAAATTATACGTGCGTCACTTGCTAAGATGGCAAATCTCAGAATTACACGGATCATATTTTAGATTATGCATGTTTAGACGTAACGCGTGTGAAAAACATTATAATATGAATATTTTTTTGTTCACAAAGATGGCATTTACATTTTTATCTGCTAGAGAAAATCGTGGGATATATTCAGAATGGTATTTTTGTGCTTTTAGAATCAACTGAGTCGAATCTAAATTTAGACTCATAAGGGTCAATAACTTAATAAATGTTCATTTTAACGTGTCATGCATTTAATATTAGATGTAAATATTATATAGCAAAAAGGGAAACAACTGAATCGTTCCTATTGGATTTTTTTTTCAGAATTAATGACCAACGTATTTTAGACAAATCAAAATTTATGCAAAGTGCTCTTTCCTCTTAAATAACATCCTCATTTGTTCCTTTGCTAACTCCTGCGAGGTGGTGCAGATCCGATCCTTGTAGCTTACTATGGGTGTAATTCTCTTCTCTGTGTCAGTAAAACTTTTCCTGCTTGCACATGTCCTGCTTGACGTAGTCTGTCTTGTGTTTGGTTCAGATTGACCAAATATGATCTTTGCGACATCTCTTGCTATCTCAATGGCTTGAATACTCGACCTCAGTTTATATAACTTCAGTTCAAGGACCGATCAGAATTCTATTTTCACGATAAACAAAACTAAATTTAATTCACTTTTACATCTTTTAAATAATTGTTAGTTCAATACATCACGATGGCTCAGAGAGAACCAATTTAAAAAATTGTACACATTTTTAACATAAATTACCTATGTGTAGAAAAAGTAATGTCATTCGAAAGCAATTACGTTCGGAACGAGTTTGACAAGTTCGATGGCAGCATCAAAGCTCCCTGTCAATTCGAAATCAGTTTGTAATACGGTTCAAATACAAACACAGATGGACGTGTACCCCTTCAAAACTACACTGACATGCTCTCTTAGTGCTCGAAAGAACAGGTAAACGTTTTCGGGAACTGACAACGCCAGTAAGGAAAGAAAAAAAAAACCGAATTATTTTAGCCTCAAGGTCAATGGACCTCGAACAAAGAACCTTTTTGCGACACGAACTTTCTCCGAAGAAATGAGTTTAAAGATAATCTGCTTCCGTTTTTGGTCAGTTTTGAGTCGTAAAAAGGAAAATTTTGATCTCCTAATATAACCTTTCGTGATTAGCCAAATTATGGACATAAATTCAATGCTTTGTTAAAGAAAATTTGCGAACATTTGGAAAATGAGAGGCAAGTAGGAAAAAATCTTCAGAATTATTTTCTTATTATTAAAATCACCAGGGATGCCAACACCTAGGGGTCTGACCCTTTTCTCCCCATATTTTTATAGTGGGCCCTTCCCCAAACGTATATATAAATAAATACGTAAGTATACAGATGATATGGATTAGTTAAATTAGTATAGCAGTAACTGTGAGTTATAGGTTGCGCAGGTTCGATTCCTGTAACGTATCCTGGGTGTCTCTCTCTACTTTGTGTCAATAAAACTTTTCTATATACATGTCCATTACTTGACTTTGTATGTCTTGTGTTTGGCACAGCATGCCAAATATGGTCCTATAAAAATATGACCAAACCAATCCGTATGGTAGTAATATTAAGAGACAGAGGCGTCAACTCCCAAAGACCAGAGTCCTTGAATCTTCGCTCACTATTTTTATTAACCTCCCACTAAAAAAGTTATTTGATTTTTTTTTCTGGAGCAAATGCACAGGTTTAGCCAAGGTGCTACAAACATCTCTGACAAAAAGGATAAATATTACAAACAGGTAGACAATATTGGTTATGAAATGCATAAACAAAATGATTTGTATAAGATAACAAATAAGAAGCAATTAGGGGTCTTATTTGTCCTTGAGACAATAATTTCACCATGTTGGCCACTGAAAGCCAGGATTCTAAGAGTCAAAGAGAGATGAATATTATGGCCAGAGGATAATAATAATTATTGCTATTTTATATATTTTTTATTATTTACACCATTGCCTTATTAATTTCTGCATTTTTCTAGAACACGCATTTAGCAATTTTTGTAGACAAGTAACTTAATTCTTGAGTGCTCGGGTTTGTATTTATTTTTATTACTCCCATGAGCTCTACTCTTCTGAAGTAATTTGATTTACTTTAATTATTTCATGATAAGGGACGAAATATTTTTGGTAAACGCTGATCAGGCAAAAAAAGTGTTTCTCACACCCGGGTTAAATTTAAAAATACATTTCTATTTTAAAAAGTATAAGCATGGATTTCTACCAATAAAAGGATTAAAATAATGCCCATATGTACCCATTGTGCTGCAGAATGTAAGTTAATCTTTGTGAGAGGTTCGCTCTCTATGCAAACAAAAATACTTTTTGAATTCTATTTATTCATTTCACAACATTCTGATTTTGAGAGTAATATAACTGAAATTCTCTTGTAAACAGTTAAGTCAATTAACAGCAATGCCCATTATACTTTTGCCGAAAAATACCAATTTGTTTTCTCAAAAATCTGAAAAACTCTCAAATTTTAATTTTTAGATTAATAATAATTAATGATAATTAATTTTCAATTTTAATCAGCAAATGTCTAGCAATTAGAGTTTTTACAACTTTTAACTACTATGAAGGTAGAACTTCTCAAGAAAAATTTATTGGACATTTCAATTTTTCTTTGTCATAATATATTTAATTAGAATAATACATGCGGATGTGCATTAGAATATTTGAATATTTCGAGAAATGAAACTAAGAAAAGAAATGCATGGGGGGTATTTCAATTAACGTCACACTGGAGCAACACAACGGGCTATTGGTGACGGTCCGGGATCAATCCCAAAGGGAAAGATCCGAGGACAACACCACGTAATTTTGAACCACGGTCAGATGACGAGGCAACACCTGAGCTGGCACCCCACTCTCCAAACTTCCACACCACGCCAACGTGAGGACATTTGAGGCCACGACAGATTTAACGTGCCCCAGCCCCCTTTGCACACGACGGTGTTTGGCTGGATTCGAACTCGCAACCCTTCGGTTGCAAGTCCGTTACTCTTCCAACCGGCCACCGCGGCCCAAAGAAATGCATGTATTTTCCTAATTTGGTAGTTTTAAATAAAATGAAACAGCAACATAACTTTTTAACCAAAAGAATATAGCAGAAATAAATACTTATGATTTACAAAAACTTGAAATTTTCATAAATTTGAGAAAAAGAAATACTATGTAGAGAAGAGTTTGTACATCTCTTTAATAGCTGGTATAACAAGTCTCATATGCAAGGATTTTGCAGCAATCAAATTTACTCTGAAAATTATTGTGGTTTACGTAAAAGAAATTACATTAAAAAATTACAAATTCATAATTATCTCACAGGAATTGTTCTTTGGATTTTATAATTATATATATATATATATATATATACGTGGGGAGAAAACTGGTTCGAAAAAGAAGAGCAAGAAGATACACGAATTCTCAATTACAGTTGGAAAGCTTTGCATCCTGCTTGAGTAACCTCCAAAGTTATCCAAGGTAAAATACATTAGTTTAAATCATAAGAACAAATTTAGGGCATTTTAAATTCAAGAAAGCAGGCTAATCGAAACACGCTGTTTAAATTACCCAACCTTGACGAAACTAATTACCTCGACATGTGAACAAGAATTAAGCATTAAAGTGAAAATGGGCTATCTCTTGTACACTTTGTAACACGTCCTCCTCCCGAAGCAATCACTTTAAATAATCAACCTTTTCAACAAGTCTGTACGTTGAAACGGAAGAAAAAAATGGCGAAAGAAAAGTCCTACTAGACGATATATCAACAAATAACCTGTTTTAAACCCACCCACGTTTCAGAGGACAGAAAAGGAGAAAGTAAAGTACTCTGAGGACTCATTGCAAATGGCTCTTCAGATATTTCCTTTATAAAAACTCACCAGAGGAAAAATAGAACCATTAACATGGTAATTAGGTGAAGCAACTTTTTAAAAGGAACATAACCAATTGATCACTGTTAGATTCAAAATAGTCCTCTTTATATTAGGACAATGCAAAATCCGCATTATTGAATGCTGATTGAATGAAATTGAATTAAACTGAAACTTATGAAAGCTGATTGAATTAAACTGAGAGCGGGAAGAGAAAAGGCTGGATTCGAAACTGTTTAGATAGTGATACACAGAATTTAATTGTGGTAAACTTGTAATTGTTTCTCCTTCCGCTGCCGTCATTTCCCACAACTATAGTCCAAACATTCGAAAACATTGATATTTGAAATGTAAAAGACATCTTGTGAACAGTTTGAGTGCTAGATGAGAGAATATAGATTGAATCATATTTTTATTGCCTTGGAACGCACTTTGACAGCCATGTTCTTTCACTTGTCAATTGTCAGTGATATTACATCTTATTGTAAAACATTCTCTCAACTATGGTTCTTTATCGGTTAATTAAAGGAAATATTCGATTAACTGTAGTTGTATACTCACACACACGCCTGTTATCCAAAGTTTGTCCAAAAAATAAATACATAAACTATATATAGAATAACAAGTTAATAACAATTTCTGTTCTTCCTACCTCCCAGGTATAAGAAAAACAAATCTTCTGAAAAGTTTTATTTTAGACTTAATAAGAATGCGTAAGGTCATAAAGATTTATCTCTTAGCATTATGAAAAGTTTTGATAGCTCTAAAAATCAACTGATAGTTTTGATCAAACGTCTTTTCAAGAATATATAACATGGGCTTGCCAGAATCCTAAAAGTTAACCGCTTCCTCAGCACACTATACTGACTCATAAACAGAGGTGTATTTCACTGCTTGCATAGTGTTTTATGATGACTGGAGATGTTGAAATTTAGTTTTAAGTGATGACATCATGAAAAAATGAAATATTTAACTATTGAGGAATTTTTTCAAAAATGTTATCAAAATTTGGATTTAGAGTCAAATTTTTGTCTGTAGATAGTCTCCACAGAAAGAATACGTACAAGGCAAATATAGTTAAATTAAAGTTTCTGTACCACTTTAAGGAGCAATTATACACCCCATCATAATATGGGAACCTCAATATTCTTGAAAATACGTGGCACAAGTAGGAAAAAGTAGTTAAATACTCAGAGCTCAGAACGTAAGAATGATTCTATGACAGAAATAGGAAAAAATATTCAGAAAAATAACAGATTCTTGCTAATTAAGAGGCCCTCGGTTAAAAACCTGTTCTACATGCAAAAATATATGCAACAAAAATTTGTTTTCCGTTTTTATTGTGTTCCTGTACGGTTGAATGTATACTCAATTTTGTAACATGATATTGTAAAAAAATTTGATAGAAAAATCTCTAAAAATATTCTAGTGACTATGGAATTCTTTTGCCTAGTATGTTTCAAAATGTGTACTTTACCATTCCTATAAAAATTAAACTCAAATTATATTTTACTACAGCGTTTTGGGCTGTAAAAGATATCTGTTCATGGTGTATACTCAATTTTGGGACCAATGTATGTGCACACTATTTAAAATTATTATTCTCTTTAACCGTCCGGATTATCAATGTGATAGAATTTCTTAAGAAAGTCTGGTAAAGCGAACATGGTTAGTCTTATAAACGATAACAGAAGTTCTAACGTTTTGCTATTTATAATGTTAAATAGCAGTCACAGAGATCCAATTCCGTAGTTTGACACCATGCGGCATTTCGTTTAGTTGCTGTTGTGAATTTAATTGTTAATACCCATAATTTTCAGTACCCAGATTAACACTTTCAAGACAGTTCTTTCCCTATAGTCCCGCTAATGTATGCACACGCACTTTTTGAAACTGTCTGTCTGACAAGTCTGAATTTCGACATGCTCGTTTTCTCAAGTATTTACGGCAAACGTATTCCTCCCTACCCCTTTCCGTAAAAGATCACGGAGAAAAACGACGAAGAGAAAACAACGCAAAAAGAAAAAACGAGAAGTAAAGAAAAAAGTGAGAACCTTGGAAGATACAAGTAGGGTGGGGCATTGGGAAACCGAGGGGACACAGCTAACGATTATCTTGTCAAGATCCTCAGTTCAGCAGAACCTGTCAATTCAGGACTACGATGTCGAACCACCCACACGTTTCGGTTTCGGGGTCGTTGACGACACTGAAAAGGAACACCACTTGTGTCATTTATCGAAAACACCTACTACTGATGATGACACAAGAAAAGTAAGTAGCTTTTGCAGCGCGCGGCAAGTATTAGTTGTCGATTTGAGTGCACGTTTGTCAGCGGTGGGACTTATGCAACTGATCCTCAAGAGATGGACGTAGCAATTAAATGCATTTCTTGTAGGTAGAAGATTGGAAGATTGACATATCTGAAATTGACAGGAAAAATACGAAAAAGCGCAACTGAATGAGATGATTTTAATCCACTCTGAAGACAGTTAATAGTATGACAAGCCACAAGCTGGTTTTGCGTTTAACTCCACATAATTATTGGAATGAGAAAACTATACGAGATTAAGTTTTTAAGGACTATAAAGAAATATTAAGAGGGAAGACTCAATAAAAATCCTTCAAAAATGTAATTTAAAAAAATTAAAAATTATAATCTGTCAATAATACTATGAAAAAAATATTGTGGCTTGTATTTGGTACTAAAACTATTACTTGAGTAATTTTTAATATTTTTAATTGAAATTTAATTTGAATTAATTAAATCTCGAAACAGAACTGAAAATAACTCCAAAAATGATAGTCGCTAAGCAAAATTTAGTTTTTAGAAATAGAGTTTAGAAAATAATAGCTTGGGTACTTAAAAATGTAGCTTCTCTGTGTTTATATTTTCATTGTTACTTTGTCATTTTTATACATTTACCAAAAATGAAACAATACTGTTTTACATTTGGACAGAAACTATCAGCAATTCATTGATCAAAATGCTTTAGTAAATCGGTTCCAACCTATACCTATATTAATACTACGTAGCATTTTTGCCTAAATATCCAATTGTCTTTTTTTGGGGGGGGGCACCGTTGCCCTGTGGGTTTGCTAGCACGGCGCTAACAAAATGTGAGTTGCAGGCTCAGGTTCGATTCCTGTAACCTACCCTGAGTGTATATTTCTGTTCTGTGTCAGTACTTACCTTGTGTTTGCATATATATATATATATATAATTCTTCACATTTTTTAACCAGTGTATAACGTTTATCAATTCGCGTGTACATCTGAAACGTACACATGAAAATTAGGAGGAAGAGAGTACTATAGAAAAAAATAAGAGGTTTAAATGTTCCTACTATCTTTTCATGAATACAAAATAGTTTCTGTAAATAGATGAGCCAAACATGGTCCTTGCGCCATAAAACCCAACCAACCAATCTTCTCAACATAAATGTAACGTAATGGGTCATATATATGATCAAAATAAACTTTTCGACACAGAAAAATATCTGGTTGTGTTGTTAAGAGCAATAAATCGTACTTTCAACATAAAGAGTACGTGCGTGACAGCACTCTGCTTCCTGCCACTTTGCCATACAGAATCCCACAAGATACTAATGAGTTTATCCCCTCATCGCACACACAGTAAAAAACCAAACAGAAAAAAGTCAAAAACACTTTATCCCATAAATCGAGTTTTGGACATCCCCTTACGAGATCATAGGCACGAATTAAGAGAATCATCAGTATTTTACACTGAATCTTCGATTTTTCCCCCCTGCTTCCTTTTTTCTTCTCCGTCATCAAGTTTTTCTAGTATCTTTTTTTCATTGGAGAAAGATTGGGGAGGGTAGAGCATAATTTCCCACGGTATCATTCCTTTCTCCGTAGAGGTGTACGAAGGTGCTGTCCGCTCGAGCGTTGAATGAAACAATGGTGATCATCAGGCGCACGCAAGAGATCTGCTTTAAATGCTCCCGGCATGGGGAGATGGGGTGATAAGTGCGCTTATTTGGACGCATAAGAGCAAAATGGCTAAATAAAAACAGTAAAAAAGGTGAATAATTAAGAACCCCTTTTGTCGATGATTGGACGAGCGGTCATAAAAGGCCAACCGGCGGATTCCCAAGTGTCGTTGTCTCCTCCGAGAAAGGCCATCAAACTGTTTAAGTGGTAATCGTGTTTATTTTCACCACTGCAGAAGAAAACGGAACGAAAAAAACAAGCGTGCCTGTTAAAGACATCCGTTGCTGAAGGCGTGATCCTCATGAATAGACTGGAAGAGTTTCAAATGAGAGGGTTTGTCCGATGACTGTAGGCTAAGAAACCCTAGCAAGTACCAATATAAACAACGTTCAAGTAAAGAAGAAAAGGCGAGAGCCTTTCTCTGTGTTTCAGCACAAGCTCGATTCTGATCTATTATTCGGGCGCGCCCTTCGAAACATTCTTGCGATCGTCTGCAGATCAAGTCGAGAAGAGGCATAATCGAATGTGAGCAAAAAGGTGAAACATTTCATGTTGGAATGTATCGGTTTGAGAAAAAAAATTGTTTTATGTAATGAATAATGGAGTGATATTAAATTACAAAGTCATAGCTGAAAAAGCCAATAAAAAGAAAAAATTATATTCCTTCCTTGTTTATTCGAATTAACGATGGAACGATTCTAAATATAAAATCTTCAATTTCAATTCGTCAGATTCGTTTTGAACAATCTAACTTCCTTACTTTTTTTAGGATTTATTTTCATTATTAATGTTATTTTTAAGATTTATCAAAATATCTTACTGAGAATCTCTCATATTTCAGTAACGAATGGGAAAATAACTTGACACTACACACCATATTGTGTGACGTCAAAACATTTCAAGATTTCTTATAGTAAGTCAAGCATTTTTTTCCGTTTATCTCAAAATGAGAACAAATAATGGTTAAATGTTTACTACTGAAATTCAATAAACAGTTAATTATTACATTTAAATAGTTCGTCTAAATTATATTATTAAAATATCAGAGATCAAAAGAGTGTGTGTGCAACAGTTCAGTCATGTGATACTTTCAGTTTATAATTGTATACTGCGGCTCCCAAAATTGAGTATACACCTTGAAGATACGTATAGTTTTAAAAGTCCACGATTGTCTAGATAACAATAATTTGAACTACATCTTTATGCGGGTAATAAAGCACACATTTAAAAACATTAGCTAAAAATAAATTCCATATTCGCTATAATACTTGTATTTTTATAGATAGTGGATTTTAAATGCCAAATTTACAAAATTCTGTCACAAAATTGAGTAGCTTATTTCGTACAGACACACAAAAAAAACTCAAAATAAATTTTTGTTGCATGTATATTTGCATGTAAAACAACTTTTAAATCATGAGGCACGGAATTTGTAGCAATTTGTGCTGTTTTGTGAATATTTTTAATCATTATTCTCAGAATGGTTCTTACGTTCTATGCTCTGAATATCGTGATTTTAACCGTTTTTTCCAACTAAGACTATATATTTTCAAGTCCATTGAGGTTCTAAGATTATGATGGAGTGTGCTTTAAGGTGCTGCAGAAACTTTAACAATATTTGCTCTGTGCTTCTTCTCTGTCTGGTGGAGAAGTTATCAACAGACATACAAATTAAACTATAAATCAAGATTTTGAACTTCTCCTTTTGAATTTTCTTTAAAAGAGCTAAATATTTCATTTCCCCATGATTTCTTTAGTAAAATCTAAATTTCCAACCTCTCTAGCCAGCATACAATCCCACACAAGCATCGAAACGCATCCATGCTTGGGAGTGGGTATAATGTTGATTAAGCGATTCATTTTAGGGTTCTTATAAGCATATAATCGGTCGTCACCTCAAATACATAATGCAGTTTTTAGCTAAGAAAGCAAATTCAATGTTCCTCGACATAATGGATAAAAAGAAGTTCAAATTATTATTTACTGCTGCTATGGACAAAAAATCTCTTTAAGGTGTATACTCAATTTTGGGAGCCATTGTATAGATAAATGAATATACACAAAATGTATTGGAATATTACGCAATTCTCTTAGTCACTCATAATCTTTTTCCATAAAATTTGAAATTTAAAAAGTTCACTTCTTATTCATAAATTATTCTAAAATACTGTTTTGAAAATATCCAATTGTATATTGTGTTTTTAAAAATGTACTGATTAAGTGGAATGTTATTTTTTCCCGCCTCTAAGGAATCCGACTATATCCCTAAGTATGAAACTTTTTTCGGGTGCAGTCCCTGCAGAGGGAAAACGTAGAAAAGGTTTTCGTATGTACACGAGCAAAAAAATTAAATAAATAAAACCACACACAAGCTTTAAGGCGGTAGTTTATTCGCATAGCTCTTTCGGTACCCACATTCCAGTTGGAAGTGGATTAAGTCAGATCTCGGTTTAAGCTTTTAGATCAGCCGTTTGAATCACCTAGAGAACATTTGAAAAAATGTGATTCTACATTTCAGTGAAGATGTATATCATGTCCTGGAATTTCGTCGTTTCCCTACAGTTTGATTCAACAGTCTTTCTTTAATCTGAAAAACTGAATAAAATTTTAAATTTATATGGCTTCCAATAAGTTGAAATAATTTCAAATGTGGTGTGTTATACAAATGGTAGAAGAAACGCCCGAAAATTTAAGATTTAGGGATAATAGAATCAATGACTCAATGTTTAAAAATACAAGATTTACTAACGACAAACTTTTATATTAACGTTCGGTTCAATTTCAAAATTCATATTCGAGGGTTATTACTTTAAATCATGGTCAGAGGTTATTTTTTTTATCGATTCACAACAAACATCCATTTTTCGATTAGGGCATTAATTACGGTAGTTAGGTAGGTAGTTGAATTTACATTGCACTGGAGCAACACAGGGCGACGGTTCGGGATCAATCCCGAAGGAAAGATCCGACGGTATTGATTATGGAAAATTTTCTGAGAACCAAATACTGATATTTTTTCAGAGATTTCCGAATTGTAATTAAGATACATTTCCACATATTTCAGTATTGAACATGATGACATGCGTTACATGTAATAAATTGCTATTTTCATGATCAGCCAGATAAGTTATCATGAATTAAACCCATGCTCTTTCTTTCCACTCCTCCCCATTACATATACATTCAATATATCCCCATTTTATTATCTATATATTAATACGTGAAGAAAAAACTTTGTACCCCTTTTTAAGCTCATTGCGCGCAGGGAGGAGTATGAGATTTGGCATAATTAAAGTTCATATGGAGAAGAAGTGCAGAAAGATAAAATTAATGTATAATATGCGTTACAGATATATTAAATTAAACAAAATAAAACGTTCATTTTTTACGCTCATATACTGTAATCTATATATTAATACATGAAGAAAAAACTGTGTACTCCTTTTTAAGCACATTGCGCGCACGGAGGAGTATGAGATTTGGCATAATTTGCCACCACATAAGTTAGTATTGAAAGTTAATTGCATTGTTTTGCTGATCAGAAACTTAAATACAAAGGAAGCATTAGTCAATAGAACAAGAATGCGCATCAAATTTATGCATCGTAATACTATTGATTGCGAAGTTTTAACTGGAACCGCACGGAATAAGAGAATTTTGATTCCATGTATAAATTTAACATATTCCGGAACTATTTTACCATTTAACTTTCAAAGAACTCAATTTCTAATTATATCTGCATTTGCGATGGCAATAAATAAGTCTCAAGGACAAACATTCGAAAAAATTGGAATTTTATTGAGGCAGCCAGTTTTTACACATGGTCAATTGTACGTCGCAGCAAGTAGAGTTCGATCATTCGATGGTTTGAGATTTTATATTTCCGAATATAACGGTCAAGGGCATTTAGCAAACGATGAAAGAGTTTTTACAAAAAACATCGTCTACACAGAAGTTTTGAATTATTAAATTCATTGTCGAACTATTTCAAGTTCAATGGACAACATTTATTTTTTTAACCACCCGGTTTTTTTTTTGTTTCAATAAAAAAATATATAAAAAAAAGTACGAAGCACGTATTCCTTTTTACATTTTTCATTTTTTGGATTTATTTTTTATTTAAATTTTATATAATTTGAAAAAGATAGGCAAATTAACTGTGTAGCCTTGGCCAAACCTGTGGCCAGTATAGCAATAGAAAAAGCTCGCAGCTTACGTAATAGAACAAAATTCAAAAAATTATATTCAATGAATATAGAGGTATACTCTTTGACAAAAGAACCTTATTAATGTTCAAACTTAAAAATTAAATGAATTATGGTCGAATTTCGACCACTGGGCGACCACTAGTACATATAATCATATCTCCTCTCAGTGGGAAGTTGGCGTGATATCCGATTGGTTAATGTTCTGATCCTTGATTCAGCAGGCTCTGGGTTCGGGTCCAGACAGAATGGATATTCGTAGCAATTCAGAATCCACTTCAAGTCCTAGGTCCCGTTCTAATCAGCCCTAATACAGCAAAAAAAAAAATGACTGTACATTAACAAACCAAACCTATTAGTGCGCACAGTTTTTTCCTCCTTTTCAGAATATTTTCACACACCTTATAAACTCTAGTTGTTGTTTAGTCATTTTTATGCTCAAGTATGTTCACCACTATATACTTTATTTTAATATATTACTTGTCGGGATTGATCCCGGACCGTTGTCAATATCCTGTTGTGTTGCTCGAGTGCAACCAACTATCTACATAATATATCAGTTGTTATACAATAATCATTACTTTTAAAAATGTAGAATGGTTTTCCTTTTACGAACAAAAATAACTTTCTAATTAAAATGTAATGAACATGAGTAGGATTTTTATGACCAAAAATTGCTAGAAAAGGACCTGCATTTATGAACCAAATAATACCCTAAAGAACAACAACAAATATTCAAAAATAGCACATAATACAAAAAGAAAAGAATCTAAACCTACTCATATGACACAAGTACTGTTATAAATAATAATACCAATTTTTATGATTTCTCAGTCAAGCTTATAGTCAAATTAAGCAATAATCTTTTCCAACAGTATCTGTGTCAAATTGAGTTTGAATTTTACAAACGAAAACATTCTATTAATTACTTAAAGTTTGCAATGGCAAACTGAAAGTTTTTACTTCTTCAGCCCTGAATTAGAAAATAGAGCAAAAACTATATGTATATTTTTAATTTTCAAAAGAGAATAATTTCCTGTCTGTCAACAAAGTTCTAAATACAAAGAAGCTTCAGTCATTTCCATTGAATCCACAGGAGAGTATTTTGAATGAACTACATCAGGCTCCTGGGAAAAGGGAAAAGTTTTCCTCTGATAATAGGGGTGAGAAATGGGACTTTGCAAAATGGAGCATTAGAGAAATTCATTCATGCCCAAAAACCTGCGGTATAATAAGGCCTTGTAAAGGAGAAATTACCGCAGATTGACAACCAAACCCATAAAACCTGAAAAATGCTATCCCGTATAAAAATCACAAAAGGTGCATGAAAATACCCTAACAATGGCACTTAAATTAGTAGATTTTTTTATGAAGCGCATTTCTAATAACTCAAATCGGTCGAGGTCGCCGTTGCTCAGTGTGTCTACCCATTAAGTTACCACAGGTTCGATTCCTGTATCTTACTCTCAAGGTGTATATGTCTCTTCTGCTTCAGTAAACTTTTCCTTGAATACATATATCCATTACTTTACGTTGTCTCTTTTGTGTTTGGCACAGCTTGGACAAATACGGTCCTTGAACCATAGAATCCAACCAACCAAAATAGGCAAAACAATGTCTCAAAACAACAATACTGCTTTGAAGTGCCCGATCACCTGTGATCTAATTAGAGCTCGTGAAGCATAAAATTATGGTAGCCCTAATACTGAAAACATTTTTGAAAAGTTTTCGCTTCTATTGACCCTACTTCAATCACCTTGTATAAAAGCATTAGCCTCTCAGGGGTACATTTTCTTTAGGTATGTACGGGTTTCATGGACCCAAGGTATTCTAGTAATCTTTTCTTTTCCCATGGAGTTTACTGTCTTTAGCCACTGAGGTCATGCTCTCTACATACCCAAGTTATCTTTTTTTGTTTTCATCCCAATGCTCTATTCCTCGATCTTACTTTTTCCCTTTTCATGACATTTTTTATTTGACGTTGGTCTGTTTTGTGTTTGGCGCAGCTTGGCTCTTGTTCCATAAAATACTCAGAAACAACGAACGCATACCCCAGGTGCCAAACGAAGCACTACAGTCATTACCGCCGTATGAAGCTACTGTTAACAGCTCACAGAAGGGACCTCGTGCTTTTCTGTTTCAGCAGTTTAGCACCTTCGCATATCGATCTTAACGTTGTTGTGGTGGGTTTCGTTTGAACCCTGAAGTTCATGACTTCAATATTCCTTAAATTTATTCTCCCATTGAATAACTTCTCTTTCCAGTTTTGATCACCAATAACCAGGGCAATGATACGATAGGAAGTCTTTGTATCACTACTTTTAAAGTAATTTCGGTCGTTAATCTTACTCAATTTTCTTAAATTTAACTTTCTTAATTTTATTTGTAGTTATTGTTTATGCTTCTCGTGCAGTTTAAAGCAGTACAAGGGATGAGTCAACGATCCGAAATTGATCACCAAAACCTAAGAGGTCGCGGACGTTAGTTGAGAGGGCCAAAACCACTTGACTACCCCGATTCGACAAGGACTTTTTTGTTTGTACAAGCTGATTTTTGTCTATTAAGCACCTGGATCAAAATTTTTAATTAAAATTTTTCCCTACCTTATGTGGGCCGTGGTAGGACGGTTGAAAGAGTAGGGAATTAGCAACCGAAGGGTTGCGAGTTGAAACTCGATCCGACCAAAGACCGTCGTGTACGTAGGGGCTTGTGCACGTTAAATATGTAGTGGCCCCAAATGTCTTCACGTTGGCGTGGTGTGGAAGTTTGGAGAGTGGGGTGCTACCTCAGGTGTTGCCTCGTCATCTGACCGTGATTCAAAATTACGTTGTGTTGTCCTCGGATTTTTCGCTTCGGGACTGATCATACACCGTCACCAATAACCCGTTGTGTTGCTCAAGTGCGACGTTAATGAAACAACATTGAATATAATTATGGAGATCAGCTGCTTTGTGCAGTGGGTGCTCCGTATGTGATATGTCCTATTTTATCTACGAAAGTCTAAAAGTAGGCCTAAGGTTTGCTTATTGCTTATACCACTCTTGAGCGCAAGCATGCTCCTTGCCGTGCCACTAGCTATTAAAGGAATGGCAAAGAGAGAGACCGCCTGATCAAGGAAATGGTCATTAATGCCTCCTTCCGCAGCAGCATCTTAAAACTCGCGGGGGAGCATCCTTTCAAAGGCGCACTCTTTTCGGATCTGTTACACTTTCCCACTTGATTAAAGAGCGGAATCGCCGAGAACAGAGGCGCCGCCCCAGAGTTCTTCGATGCTTATTGCGGATTCTAATGACGGGCACCGTGCCGCGGTCATTCAAACAGACTCCACTAAGTACCCCGGGCACCTCTAAATATTCTCCATTTCCCAGATTGGATGGATTAGACATGTCGTGTCTTTTCCGTCCGAAATTAATCTGGATAAGGGGAGATACTCGTAAAGGGAAAATGGAGAGATTTTGTCCTGTTTTGGATCGTGGGGACACGGTTTCTCATCCCTTTAAATGGATTTTTCTGGACGGGCAGTGGTGGACAGAAATTTCTAAACGATGGGGTTGCTAACAAAATCCCTTCGGACTGTACAAATGTACCGAAATTTGAAGTAAAAAAAGCTCTATTTTAGCAAAAGAGGTCACGATAGCTCGGTTGGAAGAGCACTGGATTAGCAACCGGAGGGTCGAATTCGAAACTAGATCCAACAAAACGTGTACATTGGAGCTGGTGTACATGAAATCTATCGTGGCCTCAAATATCCTCACTTTGGCGTGGTGTGGAAGTTTGGAGTATGGGGTACAGGCTCGGGTGTGACCTTGTCATTTGGCTGTGTTCAATTTAAGAGGTGTTATCCTCAAATCATCCCCTTTTGGATTGATCCAGAACCGTCGCCAATAGCCCGTTGTGTTGCTCCAGTGTGACGTTAATTAATTTACTTACCAACCAGCCTGTTATACATATGATGGTTGATTTGGTTTTATGACGCAAGGGGCATATTTAGCCAATCTGCGCCAAACACTAGACAACGTCAAGTAACGGACATACACAGACAGGAAAGTTTTACTGACACAGAATAGAGAAATACATCCAGGGAGGAATCGAACCTTCACAGCCCACAATTTGCACGTTGCTAGCGCAGCGGGCACTGGTTGTCTGGAAAACCGATTTGTGAGTTGGATCATAGTCAATTATTTGATGAACTTCGATTTTGACATATTTTGTTTAAAATACCAAACCATGGGACAGGTTATGACTCCCATTCTACGTCACTGGTGTGGCAGCATCTAATCTTTTCTTTAATCGCATCTTGTACAGACTCTCACTTATTGTGCCTTAGTTGCGACTAAGACGGTTTTGCGCAAAAGCTAACTAAATGAGTCAAACAGTTCTAAATAGGGTACATCTAAATAACGACACAATCTAAAATAACGGCTACATCTAACTAACGACAAGTTGTGGGTGGTTTCGAGATCAAACAAAAGTTACAGACACATCAAAGCTAACGGATAACCCTTGTATGGTTAAAGGAAAATTATCGGTTTACATTTGAAAATCGGCCCTCTTAAATTTCATCAAACAATTAAATCTTTCTCTTTAAGCATTAGGGAAAATAGTCACCGTGTCGCACCATTAGATTGCTTGGTAGAAGTTTTTATAAGCCTTAATACAATTGAGATAATATGCAAAAACGAATATGGAGGAAGAGAAAAGCAGTCGAAAGCATACGAACGAAATGCCAGACTATTAAACAAAACCCTTTGTAACAACTTCAAATTACCAAAGCGCATCGTCTTCCTACTCTCACTTCCGTATTTGGTTTAACCCCCCACAGGATCTAGTCACATCTAACGTAGAATCTAGTCCAGTCTAACGTAGTAGAGTCCATTGTTTAGTATGGTGAAATTTCGAATTAAAAGGATTATGATTACAAATTGGAACAAATGATAGCTTTAAATAGTTTCTAGTATAATTGGAATGTTTTTATAGAAATCATGGGATAGTTTTTGGTTGAATTCGTTGAACAGTATGATGAAATTTCGTAAGAAAAGATTGTGGTTACAAATTGGAATAAATTAATTTTAAATAGTTTCTAGTAGAATTGAAATGTTTCTTTTTTCCAATAGAAATCGTGGGATAGTTTTAGATTTAATTCATTGTGTAGTATGATGAAATTTTGTATAAAAAGGATTGATTACAAATTGCAATAAATTATAGTTTCTGGTAGAATTCAAATATTTTTTTCCAGTAGAAATAAAATACTATAATAGATTTTAGTTGAATTATTTTTACAATATGATGAAATTTAGAATAAAAATAATCGTGATGACAAGCGGAATAAATTAGTTTAAAATAACTTGTCTTTTTTTCCCTTCTTAGATATTCTGAATGCGTTTAAAACGCTAAAACGGAATTTATATTCAAATAGTACTTACTTATCTTTTTAGTCACAGACATTCAATCCATAATGCTGATTTCAAAAGCAGTTAGAACCAGTTTTTAAATGTATTTACGCTGAAGAGCCTGATTGAAAGAAAACTCTCATTAATTCTAAAAGGTGGGGTTACATATATTTGATTTCGTCCGTGATTTAATTTTGGAGATTCAGACGCGCTAAGCGACAAAGAGGCACATAAATCACGTTCTTACTCCATGTAGAAAAGCGTAGGATTAAAAATAAATCGCAGGAGTGGTTACCAAAGGTAACCATGTGCATAAATAAGCATCGTCATATATTAAACAATACCGCGAAGACGAGGAAACAGAAAACTATTATTTTTGTCCAAAGAATAAAGTGCCCAAATTCGTTTCATATGAGTAATTTCTTGAGTTATATAAAATATTTTGTGTAACTTGGGTGTGCACTCACTCACATCTTTAAAAAAATTCTGGATATTTGCTCGGTCTAACTGTTAATTAATTTTTTGTAAGACAAATGTCCTGACACTTCATTTCATTACTTCAATAAAAAGTGAACGATTTATAGGGTTACTCAGAAAATTTCGCTGAGCATCAATTCGAAATTTAATAGGATAATATATTTTAACTGAGCAAAATAGAAAAAATCACACATACTACCTTAAATAAAATAAAATTATCCCAAAATATATAATTTTTGGATAATTTTCTTTTAATTTTATTGGTGTTAGATCTTATTTCCAATAACAAGCTTGGCAAAAAATATTACCGCCAATTAGATTCTGAACATCTGTTTCACTATCCTCTCATTCCCTTGTTCAAAGGTGATTTTGGGGAGGTCGCGGTAACCCGGTTGGAAGAGTAGAGGATTTGCTACCGGAGTGTTGCGAATTCGAAACTCGATCCAATGAAAGACTTACGCGTACGTGGAAGCTGGTGCAAGTTAAACCTACTGTCGTGGCCTCAAATGTCCTTACGTTGGCGTGGTGTGGAAGCTTGAAGAGTGGGGTGTCATCTCAGGAGTTGACATCGTCATCAACTATGGTTCAAAATTATAAGGTGTTGTCCTTGGATCTTTCCATTAGGAATTGATTCCAGACCATCGCCAACAGCCCATTGTGTTGTTCCAGTACGACGTAAATTTTACTACCTGCTTACCTACCAAGCTTTATAATGCACAGCAAATTAAAATAACAATAAATTCTCTATTTAGTGTTCTTAGAATTTAAGCTTGTATGAGAGACATTTTTTGTCAAGCGAAATATAAATGGCTGTAGCATTTCTGTGGCGATACGCATTTTCTGTACGCATTCTGAAAGTGATGTCGGTTGATTTGTTCTCGAATACGATTTCAGCACTTCACCAATAAAAATTCCGAAGAATGAATTTCGAATAAATATATTATAGTTGATTTGTCAACACCAATTACATTGAACGCCATACCTTGCCAAAACAGCAATAAACTACATTTTAAGAAAACCGCAATACGTACCATGCCAGAGCATTTGGACAGCAAAAGTAAATCTTCACAGACCGTCTGGTGTGTTTGTTTACAATGAAAATCTCTCATTGGCACTTTTAAATTTAAGGTAAACTAAACAAGCAAGTTTTGAATCGAAATAGTGTAGATCTGAAGTATAGAAGCATGTTTTGAAACTTCCCACCATTAAGTGCAATTAGTTTTTAACAAACTGACTTAAATTTTAACGTTGATTAATTTTACAAATATATAGATGAATTTTCTCTTTTAAGAAAATAAAATAGTATTTTTGATTTAGTTATTTTTGTGCAACTTAACTAACTTATATCAGAAGTGTTTACAAATTCCCCAAAAAGTAAAAGAATTTTACTCAATTCTATACCAATCTAATTTTTTCTGTGTATCTTTAAAACATTTTCTGCACAACCCACCTACTCAACTGCTCTAAAATATTTAAAAAAATAATAACAAATTTAACGTTGCGAGTCCATTTTTACCCACACATATACCAGCAATTTTAATAACTTAACTAGTATTTTGAAAAAATCCTAAAGTAACTTCCATAACCTCGAATGTTTACTTTTGGAGAAAAGTTCGGCTCCAGTTATTTATGAACGAAAGTTAAATAAGCGAGAAACTTAAAAGCAGGGGAACTTTTTTCTTTTTGTGCTCTGTGAAACAGTGTTTGCTTTCCTTCTCTGACCATGAACGGGTATGGAAATAAGAAACAGAGCAGATCTTAGAAGTCTCTTTCACAGCTTGTGTACGCTAACCGTGAATCCTTATGTCTTTCGATTGCCTACACATGTTCGCGAACCCAATTAAGTGTATTTTTAGTACAGATAGTGGGTATGAAACGGAGAAAGGGCTGAATTCTTATAAGGCAGCACACAGTTCTTTTTTATCGGTAAATTATGGAGCACTGAAAAAATGATTCTTGTGCCAATTTATTTATGGAAAGTTGGAGGGTCATGTTTTGCAGAAAACCTTTAAATAAGACATATTTTTATTAATTAAACCCAACTATACTCCATCATCGGATACCTTACAAAGAGTTTGCAATAAAAGACTACCCATTGAAAGACATCTTCTGTCGAGCTGTAGGTGGCGGTAGTGTTTCTGCAACGACACGTGTTTCCTGTATGTATTCTGAACATATCAGTTGGCTCTTTTTCGAATAAGATTGCAGAATTTAGCCAATAAAAATTCCAAAGAATGAATTCCGAATCGATATATGGTAGTTGATTGGCAACACTAATTAGATCAAACGCCAAGCGTTGCCAAAGTAGCGACAAACTACATTTTAAGGAACCTCCGATGTGTATCATGCCAGATCATTTGTATAACAGAAATAAAATCTTCACAGACTGTCTAGTTTGTTTTTTACACTAAAAATACTTCTTTAGAGGTGAATGAGAATTTTAAAAAAATTACACTAAATCTTTGAGCAAAATCCCACTACATTATAGCATTTCAAAAAGTTTCACCAAACGTGCATAATGATAGTAAATAACACCAAGCAAGTACTCAAATCCTGCTTCTCGAAATTGACTTTTTATCTTTTTGACACTGTATAGATATTCTAAATGTGTATGAGATGGTTATGTCAATAGGAAAAATTCATAATTTTTATGTTTTCAGATTTTAGTGAATAAATAATTCAATAAAGTGTTAATAAATTTAATTGTTTTGTTTTTTGAAAAAATAACAAGAGTATTATCTACATTTATAATTTGTAGAGATATAAAAGCATGGAAAGTAACACTTTTGGGGTCGGGGTTGTATGGGGGGGGCTTCATCTTCTACACCACTGAGGAGAGGTTTGGAAGACAAAAGAAATTCTTGTATTTCGTTTCCCAATTTTCTTTATAAATTGGTTTGATGCTGAAAATGAAGCGTAACTATTGATTATCCAGAAATAATTTAATTTAAAAAATGCGCATAATTGTTAATACTGCTGTTTAGGGCTAAGATGCTACACATTAATTGCATACCTGTTATTTTAAGTCAAAGCGATAAAACAGAATAAAAAAACTAGCCCCTCTAAAGAGCTTTAATGAGAAGTGATGCTTAAAAAAATCTTTTAACGGTTTTCCACAACACCTACGTGATTACATATCTCAACACAAACACACATCCGTCTTGAAGGCCATCAACAGTCTTCCTCCACACGTTTGTCGAAAAAGTTAATTACTGACGAAAACCAGCACCAAATGCGAAAAGGGATTATAAATAAATAAACAAGCAGGAATCACCATCACACAGACAACGCTATTAATGATAATTAAAGCATGATTTCCAACTTGATGTATGATCGCTGAGGTTAATTAACGTTCGTCCCTATCGTTTCTTTGTAGCCAACGGGTACTTAATGAGACCAATTACTTCCAGCATCATGCTAAATTGTTGAGAGATTTAAATTAATTTCGGGAGCGTGATTTCCGCGTTTGCGAAAATCGTGCTCTCGAAGGAGTGAAAAGCGTCGGTAGCAAGGCAAGGTTTGATGGGTTCCCCCAAGTGATCAGGGTTTTGCTTTTATTCATTTCGTTCAAAGTGCGATGCTCTGATCGAATATAAATTTATGGATCTGTGGGTGCTGATGAAATGAAACATTCTCGATATGTGACTGGTAAAACCTCTGCAACGTATCAATCATGTTTTTTTCGTTATATGAACAAGTTAATTAGATTTTTATCACGATGGTTGTTTCATTGAATCGTTTCCCAATACCACGGAATGAATCCCTTTTAGCTCACTGAATAATTATAATAAACTAGCTGAATTACCCGGCGTTGCTCGGGTTGAAATGGTTAAATGTTGCTTGAAAAGTGAATTAGAATAATCACTTTTCTTTCACAGAAAAATGCAATCATTTAAGTTGTACGGAAAATAGGTTTTAACTTTTTCATAGCTCCTACAATATACTTCGGACGCAAATATATGCATTTAATTCCTCAATATATTGCAATATGTAAAAGATTAAGACATAAATACGAACAGAAACAAAATTCCGACGAAAAAATGCAGAATTCTAAAAAACAAATGATGCGCAGTGTCGAATTTCAACTGCCTGAGTTTATTCTGAAATAGAGCAATTCGAAAAAAGACATTTGAAAATATTGATAAAGATGATAATGATTTATGAAATTTAGTAATGCTCAAATATGACTGCAACATTTAGCTGTGTTAACTCAAACAGACAAACTCGGGATTCCAAATCAAATTTATAAAATAATAAAACATTAATTCTGGTTTGCCAAATCTAAAATAACAAAATTACGCTTTTATGATTAATGAGTTGAAATTTTTCGTGTTCCATTACAAAATGTAAATTATGAATAATGAAATATTTTAAATATCCTTTTTTTATCAATCAAATATACATAATATTCATGTAAAAATATAAAACTCATCATAGAAATAAAATAATAA